>BPLT01000004.1:9545000-9882011 GCA_019656295.1 Rhododendron mucronatum var. ripense | reverse complement strand
ACCATACACTTCCCAACAACTGTTAATTATTAGGGTTTAAATACAAACGTACTATTAAATGTTTGAGAAGCATTATATTGGTCATGTGGACCTGCTAAGATAGTGTGGGTCTACGAGACAAAAAAATTTTAAAAGAAAAATGGTTTATCTGCTGCATGTTTAGCACGAGTCGTAAATGTTTCAACATCAAGTATATATTTTGCCAGCTTGAAAAAAAAATATATATATATATATATATATATATTATATGTATAGTCCATGCTCATATCCGGTCACACAAATAGGCCGAATAAAAAAAATTAGTGACATTTTTGTTTGAATTTATATATATAGGTACATGTATTGACTAAGGAAATGGTGCAATTGGGAATGTGTATGTTGAATTTGCTTCCATGTAATGTTGTGGACAAGATGGTTCAGTCCTTAGCTAAATTGAAGTATGGTGATTTCTCTCGTTACGGCCTTCAAACCCCATCCAAGGGACCCTTTTATCTCAAAGGACAACCGTCGATCCCCTGTCATCGATGTTGGGACCATGCACAAAATCAAAATTGGACAAATTCAGGTACTTTATATATTAACTTACTTAGTCCCTGCTCCACTAATTAATATTCTTATTTTTCAAGAACTTAGGTGGTGTTCCACTTAACTTTTGGAGAAATAAATTGATTGTCCTTATTTGAATTTTTTTCACATTTGTTAGTTTTGCACCAAATTTTTATAAATTATTGATTCATCTTAACAGAGGAATCGTTTTTTACTCTCTTTTTTTTTGCTAAAAAATGGTTATTTGACTTATTTCACAAATTATTTGGGTAAAAATAAATGATTTTTTTACTTTTTTAATCGTCTTGTCGAGACGAATTAATAATTCACAAAAATTTGGCGCAACACTAACAAATGCAAAATTTTTTTTGAATAAGAATAAAAAGTGTTATAAGTTAAGTTAAATGGGGTCTTATTTCCCGCTTTACGAGCTATAGGTCATTCTCTTACAATACATCACTTTTATTTCAGTACTTATTTTTCAAATAAGTACTTAATTTCCTTAGCAAGTGGAGCCCATACTGCTAGTATAAATTACTGTTAAAGCATCCAGCTCGAAACCAATTGGCCATGAGTGGAGAGACCGCCCAGACTCATATACTAGTTTTGGAAGAGATAATTAATTGATGTGAATCAAACTCTAACACTTCACCGCACGTGTGACCCCCGACTCGCACGTGAAGAGTTAAACAATCGATCCATATATAACAAGCAGATCACAATAAATAACGGTGCACTTATAGCACAGCCATGTACAGCCGTGCTCTTTATACACTTGTATGGGTAAGATGCGTTACAAGAGAGAAAATGACAAGGCTAAAACTAATTGTTCTTATCTTTACTTATATTTATCTAACACTTTTATCATAATTATTTTTGTTGTTTTTGCTGTTTCCATAGTTAAACTCGAGTTAATGCCAGACAAGTGGAGTATGAATTTTTTTTGGATTTATTACATTTCCAAAACTTTTTATATATCCGAAGAGATATGGATAACTTTCTCTCTCTTTTTTTTTTTGGATAACTTGGGTTGTAGCACTTTATTAACAAAAAAAATTAAGAGAAATAATACAATGCACGCTCCTATTTAGATGTTCGATGTGGGCCACTTTAAATATGAATTTATATGACTCCGTATAGAAGTTTCTAATATTTTTTTTTATACATTCATAACAATAATTGTAAAAATCCGTATCCTATTCATTGATATTCGCCACATTTGCTTAAAAATTCATATCGTTGAAATGCTATGAATTCAGTGTTTACGTTATGAATTTGTGTCAAAATATAAGGAATTGCTATATGATTTGAAAGCTATATATGGATTGAAGAGTTACAAACTTTTATGCAAAATGTATGAGTTTAAGGCGATTCAAGGCGTGCATACCACACACAAAAAAAAAAAAAAAGGGGGTGTCTATTAAATTTATACCAGAACTCAAGTTTATTTTTGTTTTTATTTTTTAATTTTTTGTTCGGCGAAAGTCAGCATTATTAGTTGTGATTAGTGATGTTTGAACCATTGTCAATAGCTCTCGCATGTATTTACAAAACAATACTAGTTGTAGTGGGTCAAAATATCAGGTTCAGGCACAAAGGGTTGTTCGGCCAGAATGACGGACCCAACCTCCCAGTCAATGTCCCTAATGCTCGACTGTCCGAGTCTTGAGGCTCAGATAGCTTGGTTCGATAACACCGTGCCCATTTGGGACGCAACATGATCTACTACGAAGTGTCATATTGGTGGCTTGGCAAATTGGCTCGGACATGACGGTTCGGTCAACTGGCATGAGGGTTTGAACCTTACCCATCGTTCACCTTGTTCAACTGGACAATCTTCCAAATCCCGTAGTTCAGTGCTTAGGGTTCAGGCATCATGACGCTCGGATAGAGTGTGTCTCGATCACTGAATAGCAAGTGTATCTATGCCTCAGTGGTTCGAACACCTGCTTCGAACAACTGACTGGTGCCAACTCATCCATATGCACCTAACCGCCTTGCTCAATACGTCCTAATTGACATCAATCGAACGCTTACAACACGAGCTGGCACGGGCCAATGTGATGATAGCTCATGCATGTGAACGGTTACAATCTTATCTCAAATGTCACCTGTGACATTGGCCGAAGGCGGTTACTGCGTGCTAGGCGCACCCCAACTTGGAGAGCAAGTCACAAGAGTCTATATAAGATACAATGATATACCTTAAATAAAGAGGTATATACGTTCTACTTGGCTCTCAAACCCTAGTCCTATACTTTCTCTCTCTTGATCGCAGGGTGATTCTAAGGAGGTGCCAGGGGAGACTCAGGTCCTTGCACAAATCCAAATATTCCCCCCGTATTATACTAATTTTCAGGTTAGGGAAAATTCTATGCAATTGGCCATTGCAAGTCCCTTGAGTGAATTTTTTTTGTAAAAATTTCTTTATGTGTGGGTAAAAATTCCTACAATTTCAAGTTAAAATTATTTTTAAGGTTGCGTCTATAAAGTTAAACAGTGGCTACGCACATAAACACAATATCGTGTCTACTTCGAGCCTCGCAAATGGCAACATATACTTATAAAATATATTTTTTATTATCAACATGAGAATACATGTGATTCGGGCCCCTGCAATACACAAATCATGCGTCCGCCATAGCTTGAGCGTATACTCACTAGACCATCAAAGTGCCTTCCAGTTGGCCTCCGACCGGTTTGGTACTAACGGTGCGCTACTTGGGCAGGCTAAGGTGTGGACGGAGCCAGGTCGCACAAGAGGTTAACCAAAGACCGACTCAATGAGGGACCCTTTCCTATCACCAACCCCCACACTAGCCACATATTATTAGATGGCATGTTGTCAAGTTTTTCTATCTTAAATGTGTAAAGAAGCTCTCTAGATTTTGAGAGACTAATCTTAATCCTACTTTAAAGAAATAATCGCTACAAATACCTATTACGTCACAAGTTCGACATTCTGTGGACCCTACAACAACGTATCTCAAGGCTAAATTCCATTATGGATTTTTTGGATTTTTGAGCTTTATCTTGGATATTTTCAAAAATATTTAGATAAACTCAATATTTTTTACTTTTCCAGTTTGACTTGATGAGACGTATCAATAATCCACAAAAGTTAGACACAAAACTAACAAACGTGAGAAAAAAATTAAATAAGGACAAAATAAGAAAAAACCTAAAAATCTTAGCGGAACTTAGACTAAATGATGCTTGCATATGATTGGATTGGATTTTTCTTCCCCTCAATGATGTTTGCCCTTTCCCTCTTGATGTACCCTTTATCGAGTTTCTAATATGTACCCTTTATCGAGTTTCTAATAAAAAAAATTTTGCCTATCAAAAAAAAAATATATTACTTGGCAAAAATATGAACTTCTCAAATCCATTTTTTGTTTAGTCTTATAATTGATTCTTTTTGTATGGTAATGATATTTCAGGTTTTACCATCCATAACGAGCATAAAAGGAGACTTCATTGAGTTTGCAAATGGTAAGACAAATCGATTCCAAGCTATTGTGTTTGCCACCGGCTACAAAAGTGCTGTCCGAAAATGGCTCAAGGTAAATACTTCGAAATCTATTTAACTAAGTACTGTTGAATTAATCATCGGTATCCTATATAGTATATACTATAGATGGTATCCTATCAGGACGGCCCAAGGGATTTTGATGCCCAAGACTAAATTGTGTGATGGTACTCTACGTATTTTTATAATTAAACAACAATGATAGAAATATTTTTTTATATTACTACTTTAGACCTTATAATGCATGTTAATTGCTTTGTTATTAATGGCTAAAGTGGTTAGTTTTGAATTCTACTTGATTTGGTTTCAAGACCTGGTAGTTACAATAACATTGTTTTTTGGGAAAAAACATTTCAAAAGAAAAAATACCAAAAGACTCAAACTTAGAAACTCCATATGGATTAGAATCAACTTACCATTGCGCTAGCAAACACATTTATGTTATAAAATGAACAAATTATATATACTAAAATTTACAAATAATATTGGAGTGCCCCCAAAATTTAAAATTTTTTTGATGCCCGAGGCCCGACCTCTTAGGCCTAAGCCGGCCCTATATCCTATATACCATAGAGTTCTACAGGATAGCAAAACCTTTACCAAACAACCTCAATATATTTGTAATTAGCCTCGTGAAATACTTTCATGCAAGCTGTACAACCAATGGCGGAGCCAGAACTACCATTCATAGAGGGCGCTTTCACAATAAACTAAAAAAATACAGGTAAAATATATTTTATTAAAATATATTCAAAATTGATTTATTGGACTATTTTTTATTTGTGTATTTAAGTGTTACCAAATATTTTTAATGAATATCTTAATAGTAACTATGTTACAGGAGTTCCATAATACTACTACTATGTACTACCCATAATGCATCTGTGCCTACTACAACGTCATGCCACGAAGACATTTATCATACACGTGTCTAGTATTGGATGGCTGTAAATATGAATCTGTGCTAGGTGTAGAAATCCAGGAGGGGCACGTTGCCTCTGGTCCTTCACTGTCTCCGCCCCTGTGTACAACTAATTTGAAGCACATTAACTATAACTTATGGATCTTATAAGGACAATCGTTGACAAAAGGTAATCGTTAATCCCATAACATCACTACAAAGAATTTGGAGTTCGAACATGCTATCCATATTCAATGGAAGGCCCCTATTATATGAAAAAAGAAAAAAAAGAAAAAAAGGAAGCATAATACGTGAAGTTATATGGTCATAATACCGTATCATTCGAGAAGGGGCCGGTTCAGTACACACCACTTGATGAATGCAATGCTACGTCGAGTCCTCTTTTTTTTAATAAGAAACTCTAATGAACATGATCATTTAACCTATAACTAAGCAGGATGATGGAGAACTGTTCAATGAAGACGGAATGCCAAAGAAAACAATGCCGGATCATTGGAAGGGGGAATGGGCTGTACTGCGTTGGATTTGCCAGGTCTGGACTGATTGGGATATCAAGTGATGCTCAAAACATAGCCAACGACATTTGCTTGATTCTGAGCCGACAGAAAAACCGTTGATTGAGCACTCGGCTGGATTTCGTACTACTTGTCTAAATAAAGTTTTTCATATGGCTGATGTTTGTGCGCGGAAAGTCTTGTAATATGCGTGTAGTGTCATGTACCAATTTCGCAGGGTGAAATTTTTGTACCCGTAAATGTTTGCTTATTCTGAAGTATGTGGATGAACAATTGCCATGGGGAAGTACGGTTAAGCAATAAATCTGTGTTTATTTTCTGAATATGTGTTGTCTAGAAATCTTTTTTATTCTTTCCTTTGTAGAGACGCTAACTTGAGAAATTGTCCAAATTTTTGTTGGAGTTGGCCACGACAGTGGAATCCCTCAATTCTCGAAATCGTTACGGCAACACCGTGACATTAACCCCAGATCCTACTACTGCTGATTCTATTGTTTGGAACCTTACAACTAGTGGGGTTTATACTGTGAAGTCTGCTTGGCAAGCTTTTAGGACTCCCAAATCTCCTTTTCCTTGGCAATTGGCATATGATCATATGGTTTAAAAAACACATTCCGAGGTGGGCTTTCATTTAGTTGCTTTCAGCTCTAGAGCGTTTAGCAACAATAGATAGGTTGGTTTCTCTAGGGAGGATGAGTCCCACTGCCATCTGTTTTTCACTTGTGCTTATTCTACTCAAGTTTGTCTGCTATTTTGGTTCGCAATGGGATTTTTCGTGGGCCAATAGTGCTGCAGAATGTGCTGAGTTGGGCAAAGCAATTCCACAGGGGGAAGCTATGGTGCACACAATCTTTACGTTGTCCTTGGCTGCTACAATTTTTGGCTTTGGAGGGAGCGTAACAGTAGGGTCTTTCAAAACCGTAGCCAGGATTGTTCTTCTTTACATGTTATTATAGATGATATCCGTGCTTGTATTAGTTCTTGGAGAGAAGTCAAATCTTCTTCCTAGAGCCGTGACCTTGCTGCTAGCTAGAAAATTAGTAGGAAATTTTTTCTCCCCTAGCTGTTTTGGGGTTGTATAGGGTTTTGGTTTTTTTCTTGCTATCTTGTTTGTGAAGGGCTGAATTTGAACTTGGCCCTTTGTTCTTGGTTGGTTTGACCCAAAAAAAAAAACTTCAGCAAAAGTTAAAATATAACTTGCACGATATTGCCATATATAGTTCTAACCTTAATTTACCATCCTAGTACACCATCTTAGATCAAGGAATCTAGGAACACACTTTTACAAAACAAAATTCCGAACACAACTGTTATGTACGATTATTCATGAAATTGTGTTTTAAAGGTATGTTTGTAGCATCGCTCATCTTATATATGTGCAACTTAGTGGGAATTGCCACCTGCTAATGACCACATAAAAAATACTCTCTCTCTCTCTCTCTCTCTCTCTCCTTCTCTCTCTCTCTCTCTCTCTCTCTCTCTCTCTCTCTCTCTCTCAACTTGTGATTTGGTGGACTTTGGAGTCTGTCTACATTCAACAGTACATACCCACGCAGTACACCCCCACCCTGATCTCTCTCCCTCTCTCTCTCTCTCAAAGCAACACCTATAACTTAAATAATAATTTATAAAAACACTACCATGTTCATTATCAGATAAAATATGATTCACGGGCTCCAATTTGGAAGCTAGAAACCCGAATTAATCAAGGCAGAATTGAAGTCAAAGTAGATTATGTATTATGGTAAATTTTTCTCCAAGTTCCATCTGACCTGGTCCAAAGTCCGGAGTTTTTGGAAGAGGAAAGTTAAATGAGAACATCGACGGATCTGTGGGATCATATATAGAACATCGAGGGATCTATGGGATCATAATACCCAGGAAATTAGCCATTCAGATATTTCTTTGGTAAATTATGATGAACATGTTTTAAGCTAACTGCATGTCGAGCGCTTAAGCGAAGCCTTCCATTTAGTGGCTTCCCCCCTTTTCCCTCCGTAGCAGAGTAAGACAAGGTTGTATAAGTCCCCCAGAAAGCATAGGCCCTACACAGTACCTCGAGAACATGACTCAGCGAACGAAGCAAGAGCCAAACCCTCGCGCCAAATTGGTGTAGAAGTTAGAGGAGAGACTGAGATGCAAAATGTATATATGTGTATGTTTGAAAAACTTGAATAAACAGATTTCGATTGAAGGAAAGGTTGATTGTTTTGTGAAATGGAGTATATGTGTTAGGGCGATACCCTAGGTTGTTCTTTGATTCAAAGTGTCATTGAGCATGTTATGAATCACTTAAGCACAAGTTGTTGAGCTTGTAAAGACATGCATTAGGATAGGTATGGTAAACGAATACTGGATGAAAGTGATTTTGGAACAGGATATGTGAGATTCAGAAGGGACGGTGTCAATGTGAGAGTTCTAGATTTCTAAAAGTTGAGCGATATCATTGTTCTTTTACATTGCACTTGATATCTTTGTTCCTAAAATGATTGCTTCCGTATATGTCGTCTCATAAACATTTAGAGTTAGTTCGAGATATTCCTACTGGGCAAGTGTATGCTCAATCCTTCATTTTCAGGTACATATCAATTCATATAGCTTGGAGTATGTGGAGTGCATTGGGGATTGGCCTTTTGATAGCTTAATTAGGTGAGTTACTCCATTATCTCAAGTCGAGCATATATTTGATAGATGAAAAATGTAACTTTAAATATTAATCTTTTTGACTTTGGAGGAATGTAATGAAATTTTCATCATCATGAAATGTTGGGTTGTAATTAAATAGACTTATATTTTGAAAGACATTGGCTTTGAAATGACGTGGCATATTACTTTTGGGTATTATGTATGGTATTATTGGTATTTTATTTATAAAAAAGGTATTACTAATATGTTTAAAATTGAGGGTGTGACAATTCCGCTCTCCATTCCCGTGCTCACCAGCCTATCAGGTTCGGATGCCAATTCTTTTTGCATGTCAACTGGAAGCAGTAAGCCTTGGGCTAAGGCATATGTAGTCTCCGAACAGATGGCACCGTCTCTGACATTCACGGGCCGATCACCCCGTATGAACTAAGGAGCCCAAATTTGGTGAACTGTGGGCGTGATTGGGGCAGGAGGGGTGGAGCCGGTAGTAGTGGTCCCATGCGACACTTCAACAGAAGGAGGTCATTTCTGGGGCGTTTGTCCCTGTGGGCATCCTCGGCGCCTAGCCCGGCATCGAAGGTGGGCAAGGGAGCTGCTGCTCAGGGAACGATTCCCTGGTCACGGTGAGAACGGAAGTGCTGCAGGAGGCACCGCCCTGACTTGGGGAGCCACAATGAGCAAGGAACTAAGGTCCATCGTTCGTTGGCTCATGGCTTCGGATTCTGGTGGGAAAGAAGATAACTAGAAGAGGATTGGCTGGTGGACCGGACTGGAATGAACTGTTCTGGTAGACGTCTGGCGTTCCTTCTTATGTTCAAACGGGGAAGTGGTACACCTTCCGAAACAGGTACCTCCCCAGCTTGACCTGCAATAGTAACCGGAGCGTTTGGCCTTTGGGTCTGGAGAGGAGTAGATGTATAGGCTTATTGAGGTGCTGAGCCTTCTATGAATAAAGCCTCTGTACGATGGATGATAGCCGAGTAGTACGTCAGCAGAACGACCTCGGCCGGCAAAGGGGGTACTTAGGACTCCTTCGTAAAATTCCTCAATTCATAATTACACCTACAAAATATAAATAGTCTGCTTAGATGGAGTGATTTCAAGAGAAAAGAAAAGAAAAGGCTTTGGTTCATAGTCAAATCACTCTTTCGAATTTTGTAGTTTGGTGAGAAAATTGAGAAACAAGCCCAAAAGTAAAATGTTCCAATTGGCTCCTTCCCTTTCTTGCCCAATCTGACCCAAAATGGTCGAGTTGATGAGAAACAACTCCATTTTCTTATCTCATTCTCTCTCACCATCCAAATAGGTTGTGAGAGCCTAAAATCATTTCCAAACACACAAAAAATCGTACAAACAAAACACTTGTAAAACTCAATTGAACACAAACCCCACACACAGACGGACAAAATCCACGCCTTAGTTGCATGAAGAGGGAGCGGGGGTGGGAGCAGGGGGGATACAGAAGCTCCCAAGGTTGGGAGCATGAGAGGAGCGTGTACATATATTATGAAACTAATGTAGCATAAAGTATTCACTTTGAAAGTAAAATCATTTTCAGAAGTAAAAACATGGGCCAGTTAGTCCTCTAAATGTAAGAAATGGGCTAGTATTATAATAGCGTATGGTTTTCTTTTCAAGATATCATGACTTGGGCTAGATATATGAGTTCATTAAAGACCAACTAATAGAGCCAAGTGATAAATCCTTGTTTTTCTATACAAAGATCATACAAAAACTCCCATCTTTGTAAGGAGTGAGCTCATCTCAACGGAGCGGGCTCCCATCAAGCTCCTTAATTGGGAGCGCAAAAGCGTGCTCCTAAGGTGGAGCGGCACCACTTTAGGAGCTCCTGCAACTAAGATCCATGCATAATAAGAACCCCAAACAAACAAAATCCACATAAAGAACCAGCAGCACAAAAAATCTCAATAATCTTGTGAAACCGCGCGAAACAAAAATGGCATACAACTAACAGTACACGGACCTTATTGAAGACCAAAAGCATCAAAACCCACATCCAAAAGTTAAAAAGAACACAAATTACATGACGAAGAATGAACACTCACCGCCGATCGTAGCGAGAAGTGGTGGGACAATCTGACACTAGTTCCAATCCAATCGTGAAGAACTGATTTTTTTGCAACGAAGAGGCATACTCAATGCTCACACCTCATAGGGAAAAATGCACAACAGCAGCGTGGGCTGCACACCTCAATACCATCACGTCATTACTACTTCAGACTAAAAAGACCTAAATACCCATTGACCAATAAACAAGCCAGCCGATTGGAGGGGCATAATTGGAAAAATCAGGCCAAAAAGCTCCACTGAAAAAATTTACCCCCGTCTTCTTTTACTTCACAGGTAAGATATGAGGTGATCGTAACAACTATGTTGCCTGTTTTATGTGGATAAAGAAAATGTAAGAGGAGATAATCTAAAAAACTTATATCAAGGGTTCTATTCTTGAAAAAGTCAATCCAACTTAGAAGACTCCTTGGCAGCTATTGAAGGATACAAATAACAGTAAGTGATAAAACTGAAAAAGAAAGCAGTGCAATGTTATCTTCACATGACTTTCCAAATGACAGAAGAGTAATCTTTGTTCCTATTCCCTCTTCTTTTTTGCCTTATATATAAAAGATCAAAGCAAGTAATTGAATGCAAAATCTCAACTGAAGCAGTTCGCTGGATATCCTATTTCAATACCAGTCATGATTGAACAACTACTAACCCATTGATTGTCATATTAATCAATATCATGCCCTTATTAACCTTAGGCACGAAAGGGTTTAATTTTTTAGATCCCGAATCCTAATTGTACTCCAAAATTAAGTTTCATAAATACCCACAGCCTTAGTGGACTCCAAATTAAAATTAATGAATACCCACAAGGCACACAGAATTAATCAAGACACGAAATGGAGCAAGCAATGAGATAACTCAATTGTGATACCCCAAATCTCAGTAGTCACTAGTACTACACACATGGAGTTAATCAAGAAACTAAATGGATATAGTAACAGAAAGCTCAGTTTTGATATCTAAGTTCTAGTTGTAATGGCCACGTGGAGATAATTAAGAAACTAAATGAAGCAAGCAAAATTCGAAAAAATATTCTCAGAAGTCTTACTTTACCCAATGGAAAACAAAGTTGGCAATAGCTTCAAATCTACAGACTCGTAAAGTGCAGACAAAATATGCAAATTAGAATCAAAGGAATCCTCATCTCCCTCCAACAGAGTACGCTCAAGCCTCTCAAGATCTTCCATCTATCACCAAACAATTCCACACAAGTAAAATTTAGTAGAAAACAAGTCAAATTTAAGGGATTCCTTAATAGATTACACAATACAAGGAGTAAAGTGAAGAAAGGAGAATGCACTGTGTAGAAAATACAATAAAGGGATAGGTGGGAAGAGCACATGGTTGGTTCTTTTCTTGAGACAGAACTCTCAAATTTACTAAGCTTTGAGAGTTCTAAAGTAATAGTTTCAGAGGACATGAGCGTTAATAGTTAGCTAAAACTGATCAAGCTGGAAGCAATAAACTAGTATACTTGCAAACTCTTCGAAAATTAAAAGAGAGTGTGATCACACACAGTTTCATTCAAAAGTATTGCGAATCAGTCATCAATATGTTAGTACCACAACACACTTCTCACAAAAACCTAAACAAAATCGCATCCAGAGTAGGTCATTTCAAAAATGAACAAAATCACATTAAGTCTACTATTATATACTACATAATGTTCCTTCCCAATTATCGAATTGAGCTATTCAAAGTTTATTACATCATGAAGTGCTACACAAACTTTATGTGAGGAGCGCGAGAAGGGAGGGAAATTTTTTGAAATTTAGAGTTGATATCTAGTCTTCTTTTTGTGCAGGCGAATGATAAATAACTCTATCCGTCTGGACTTAACAAAATAAAATTACTACTGATAAAAAAACACCTTCTTGGTGACAATGCAAGCTCAGGAAACCAAAAACACTAATATGAGTGGGCTTTCTTTTCTCGGTTGATTCCATGTGTAATATATTGCAATTGACGTAACATTATATGTTTGAAAACAATGCATTTCCTTGTATGAATTCTTACCCAAGAAAAGTTGCAAGTAACAAACCACAAAAGAACATATTCTAACCTACAATTGAGATTAAGAGATGCAAGATTAGCTCAAAATATTGTGAATTTGTGAGACATTGGAATGAATTATACAGGGTACCTCCAAATCAACCTACAATGCATGTATACCACTGGATCTTCCAACCTTTATTGGAGCTATCCCAACATGCAACATCAATTTTCAGGGTAAAAGGTGCATGATCAACTTTTTCAAGATTGCCCAACACCAAATTGGCAATCATTTCAGCAGTACCAAGAGCCTGGAAAATTTAACATGTGATAATTGTCATTTAACTTTGTAAAAGATAACAAAGGA
Source organism: Rhododendron mucronatum var. ripense (assembly GCA_019656295.1). Lineage (NCBI taxonomy): Eukaryota > Viridiplantae > Streptophyta > Magnoliopsida > Ericales > Ericaceae > Rhododendron > Rhododendron mucronatum. The sequence goes on along the minus strand of BPLT01000004.1, from coordinate 9,869,406 downwards.
ACTCAAATATTAAAGCTTTAACTTGTGATGATTAAAGCTTTAGCTTCATCAATCATTAGAAAAGGTATTGAAGAAACTACCATTTAAGAACCTAAGAACCTAAAACTAACAGAAACCACCTTACCTCGAGCAATGTACTCCACGTTGTAGTTGGATGAGAGACTTGAACCCAAGGCCATGATAAGTTACCAATTAATTGCCAAGAATATGCTTCAAAACAAAAGAAATCCAACTTTTGAATCTTTCATTTATGAGACGTGCCATTGAGGGCGTCATCTTTATTCACACTACCATCAGAATAGGAAGCAGTACTGGTATACAGAGGTAAGTTACCTATATGTGAGACACCTGATGAAAGAGTGATTAAGAAGCCACAAATAGATGGGAGGTCCTTGTAATCTTTAAAATTAAGGCAAGAAGAAAAAAAAAAGTTGAAGGACAAAGGAAAAAAGAAAACAACTAAAAGCCACACAAAAAATTCCACCACTTCTCTTTTTATGCCGCTAGTGAGGTTGGGATGGAACAGAATCATATGGTTGAGATACCCAACCACTCACCAAAACTCAATGGTTGAGAAGCCTAGCCATATAAGCATAGATCAACTTTCAAAGCCCTAAAAATCAATTTCAATTTCAAACCCTCCTAACTCATCTGCACAATTTGAAAATCAAAAAAGGAATTAACTTACAAGAGTGATAGGGACCCAAAAAGTTCATATAGGGAAGTTGCAGTTTGAGTTTGAATGCAATCTATCCATGCTTCTGTCATGACACTATATGGGATGGAACAGAATCATATGGTTGAGATACCAACCACTCACCAAAACTCAATGGTTGAGAAGCCTAGCCATATAAGCATAGATCAGACTTTCAAAGCCCTAAAAATCAATTTCAATTTCAAACCCTCCTAACTCATCTGCACAATTTGAAAATCAAAAAAGGAATTAACTTACAAGAGAGTGATGGGGACCCAAAAAGTTCATATAGGGAAGTTGCAGTTTGAGTTTGAATGCAATCTATCAATGCTTCTGTCATGACACTATATGGGCACTCATTACGAACATCATAAACATCCATTATCCCTCTAAAACATAACTTAATCACTCGTCTAATTCATGGATTTTTATTTTAGAAGATGGAAAACAAGACGCCCAACATCTAACTATAACTTTCTACCTAGTTACAGAGAGCATGTGGTATCACCTTGAGTAATGTTTTCAGGCCGTCAATTTCTCAAGAAATTGCCGCAATGTCTACCATGGGCTACAATGGTTAGTAATTAGTCAAATTGCCTAAAAAAACCTTTGATTCCAAATATGAATAATTATGGTAAATTATAAATTTGCCCGTAAAAATGTATCATAAAGAAATAAAAAATCAGTGTACCACCACGTTCAATTGACTAAACAAGCATGTTGACGAACAATTTATATGCTTATACTGATGTACATATTCAAGGACCCACATGGCTTACCCTATTCGCGAATGAAGAGTTCCTTTTTTTGTGTGGTGTTTACTTGGTTCTCAAAATCAGTTCATTTTATTCAAAGACTCACACTCCTTGGTTCACAATCACTCCGCTTGGTTCACCATTTTGGGAGTAACTTTTACTCTCGGCACAGTTTTCAATAAATTTCTCTCTCTATCTCTCTCCACTCATTACCACTCAACTCTCAAAAATAACTTTCCAAAACTTCAACCAAACAAAGTGATTCATCATTTCATTACCAGTCCTACTCTTTATCTTCCCCGAATATATTGGTAACGGTTACATACCTTGACTCTTCTCTGTTTACCAAATATATTACTAAGATCTCTCCTTCTCTCTCATCTAGATACCCTGACTCTAGGATGTTTATAGCTTTAAAATGAAATTTATTCAGAAGCACCAGAAAAAAGCTTTAAAACGAAATGGGTATGCAGAGATAGATTATCAGCGATAGATAGATACAACCGAATGAATCTCTTTAGCGAACCGAAAAGCAAATCTCTTTAGCGACCAAAAAGCAACAATGTTTGGCCATAGTCAGTATTGTGATCTACTCCGCGTGTAAGTCAAGAACTGACTTGGTAACTCTTCCAACAGACCCTAAATAACCATTATCTGTCCACCTGCCCCAAAAAAAAACAAAAATTTAAGGTACCAAACGATACTTGCTAGCTTGATTGCATGTACAAGCACAAAGGGAAAATTACTAGAAAAGAACTTCCAGTTAAAGACAAGCTCACAAATCGAAGGTGATAGAAGGGAAAGAAAGAGGGGACATGAAATCTAGCACCGTATGTAATTGAAATAAGTTCCCTCTCTTCTGAGTTTCAAAACCCAAATAAGGTTGTCAACAGACCATTTTAGCGTTTTTTCAGTAAGATAAACAAAAGAATCCGGTAAGTGATTCTTAGCTTTTACAAGACTCTCCCTCGCAGCCAGTATTGCAAATGTACAATTCAGTGTTGAATCCCGTCTATCATCTCTTGCATTTATCATTTCTGTCCCCAATTGACCTAGGTTTTAGTCAAGCATTTAATTTTTTGAATCTGAAAGGGATAGCAACAGTTGATTTGGTCAAGGTTTTGCAATTACCATATATCCAAACTAGATGAATTTATTTCCACCTAAACCGACTAAAGTGATACCTGATGAGTATGGTTTTCAATGTAGCACAAGGAAGAAAAAACAATAAAAACTAACATTGATATGTACGCACATAGGGATAAATTGATGCTTGATAGAAACTAGAAATGAAGAGAGGGCATGAAGCGCTTAAAGAAATTTAAATGTCATCGAGTGAAGTGCCGTGTCCATTCTTCATAGGTAAATTTAAATGTCATCGAACCTTGAAATAGTATAAACCAAAATAAGAATGACCTCACCATGCACTTCACGCATGGAAACAAACTGCACAATATCTCGTGGAGCCACCGTTCCTGTAGAACTCTCCAATCAACGTCCAGAATCAGTATCAAGTATCTGCCAGAAGAATTGTACGATAAACCAAACATAGATAAGAATTTTGAGGAATAAACACTTCATAGTTCACAGGAAACGGCTAGGGTAACAAAAAGTTACAAGTAATAGAAAACTCTATGCAATATTAGGAATCCAATAGAAAACTACAGATACCTCCATTTAATTGATATCTGCACCACCAACTCCAACAATCAGAACTGAAAGGATAGATCAGATGCTCTTACCAAAGCAACTTTAGTTTCTTGGAGGTTAGTAACGACTCGGTCTTGTAAAAGATAACAATTGTGCCAAAAGAGTAAGAATGGAAAGAAGGCGGAAAGGACTACAAAACTACCTAGAAAAACGTCCAGATGCAAAGGAGGACCCAATGTAACGTGCATTGAGAGAAAAAGTGCAGTCATTATGATAACAGTGTAACCCAAAGTAGGCTTTTTTAAGAAGCAGAACGACAAAACAGGATGTGCTTAACTACAATGCACAGCACCATCATCAACGATATCAATTCCAATTAGTCCCATATTACTTTAACTTGGAAACGGGGAGTCAAACAATACATAGCATCATTATTACTTGATTAAATGTTTATTACTATCTAGAGTTTTAAATTAGGGCAAATTTCACTCAACGCCCCCTGAGGTATCTGACAATGACAGAAAGTACCCCTTAGTTTTCAAAAATGCCAGAAACCTCCCTTATTTTATGCGTTTGGGTTTTCATTCCGTTGTTCCGTTAGTTCCGTTAGTTTAAATGGGACGGAAATGTACGGAAATGTACGGAAAATGAAATCTTCAATTTTATTTAGTTCTACCAACCTATCTTAGGGCTCTCATTAAAAGTCCTAGAGTTAAAATTAATTATGATCATTCAGGATAAAATGATTAAAAAATAAAATCTTCGCACATTCAAACGGGATTAAATTTGGAGCAATTTAAAAAATTTTGCTTTTCACTTGATTTAGAGCTTTCAATGAAGAGCAAATACTTAAGTGCTCCAATTTTCAATCTATTTGAATCGGCGCAAAGATCTTATTTTGTTTTTATTTTATCTTAAAGTGCAATAATTAATTTTTGGTTTTCAGATTTTCAATGAAAGCCCTAAGATAGCCGTAAAAACTAACGAATATGAGATACTTAAGTGCGCAAATTTTCAATCCGTTTGAATTTGTGCGAAAATCGTATTTTTTGATTATTTTATCCTAAAGGGTCATAATTAATTTTTCGCTTTAGGATTTTCAATGAGAGCTTTAGAAAACCATAGAACCAACATGAAGAGTAGGTACTTAAGTGCTCCCAATTTTTAATCCGTTTGAATCGGTGCAAAGATTTTATTTTTTTAATTATTTTATCCTAAATGATCATAATTAATTTTTAACTCTAGGACTTTTAATGAGAGCCCTAAGATAGGTGTAGAACTAAATAAAATTGAAGATTTCATTCCGTACATTTCCGTACATTTTCCGTCCATTTAACTAACGGAACTAACGGAAACTAACGGAATGAAAACCAACTATAAAAGATAGGGAGGTTTCTGTCATTTTAAAAACTGAGGGGTACTTTCTGTAATTGTCAGAGTACCTCAGGGGTCTGAGTGAAAATTTGCCTTTTTATTATGTGCTTATAATGTTAACGAGTTTTTGGAAAAAGATACAAAGTGTATAAGTCTCTCTTGAGATGAAGATATTCCTAGTTGTGTATTAGTATCTCTTTTTGAGATAACTCTAGATTGTTGGAATTGTTATATTTTATATGGTTGGGGATCCTTTTAAAAAAAAAACCTTGCATCCTAGGGCTTATGATGGTTGGAGTTGCATCATTATGGCTATTATCTATGAACGTCAAGTATGTTTTTAACGGCTCAGATAAGCAAAAACAGCATGTCATTGTGGACAAGACTTGCTGGATATAGGCTTTCATTACACCTCCATTGACCTTTAAAAACTCAAGCTGACTTATTCAGAGTTACTCATTTGCGACTTCAAACTTAATCACAAAGATAGGTCTCTAAGATTGGACTGAGCTTCTTCCCGGACAGGTACTGGACCCAAATTGAAAGGCTTCCTCAATGCCAACCAACGTTATTCAGAACAAGAAATAAGAAATGCGATGCCAACCAACACTATTCAGAACAAAGAAATAAGAAATGCATATGAATGATTTCTTCATTTATTACAGAAAGCAACCCAAACAACAGATAGATGCATAAATACCTCATCATAGGTCAATCGTCTCAGCTTATCACAGGCAATCTCTTCACACCGACAATGGCACCATGTCCTAACTATACAAAAGTGAGAAATTAATAATACAAGTCAATAGTAGACTGTATTGTGCAAAACCTATCATCAATCAAACTGCAAGATTAATGCGTAACCTTATGGAGCAGGGAAGGTCTGGGTCCCTATTTTCTTTTATAACTTTCCAAATCTTCTGAGCACTGAAAGAAAATCCTGAGGCAGGGACAACACCTCTTCTATCCCCAGCAAGCCCTCCTGGAGCAATAGAATGGAAAAAACGATGCATCATTGAGCAACCTGTATAAGAGGACACAAAAGGCTGCAAGCCTCTTAATCCTCCATAAAATCAGAAGTAACAACCAACAGTAATACACACGGATACCCTCCACTTCGTAATTGGATAACCAGATCTGTAAGCCATATGTTGGCTTTAACTTCTTCTAGACATAGATTCATCATTTTAAACATTCCACAAAGTTTACCCTCTAAAAATTTCAACCGGCATATACTAATAGATGCAGGTTTGGCCTTCTCCTTCTACCTATGTCAATTTGTTTGAAAATCCAAAGGAATTTTGAGACTTAAATTTACATAAATAATGTGACAGACTGAGACTGCATATGATTCTGACAGCAAAAAACCTAAATGGAGCTGCTTTTTTAACAAGGTGCTAGAATGTTGTGTTTCAAAAAGACGCCGTGTTTTATTGTGGCTCAATAATTTTCTTTGCTAAGGAAACAAACTCACTTAAAAGGGATTAAAATATGTTGAAATCTGAAGGTTTTCACATCACGAGCTAAACAAGGTAGGGGCAGTTGATTGAAGAATATATACATCGACTGCAATCTAGAGATGATTTGATCAACGATCTAGAGAAACAATGCTCAACAAGTGCTGTTGGATAATTGAAAATCATAAGTTAAAATAATGGAGATCCACCTACAGGACCAAAACCATTGTAGGTCAGAAGGAACAACTTACAGAGAGAGAGAGAGAGAGAGAGAGAGAGAGAGTAATCTTGCATTATCGAAAAACTCACTAAGAGTGGTGTCTTGTGAGCCTGAATATGACCACAGTCTTCAAATCCAAAAAACCATAAACATCCATTATCTCCTTCAGGAAAAAAAGAAAAGCAGAAAATTAAGAAAGAAGTCGATAATTGTTACATCTTCACAAAACTATGAGAAGATAATAACACGAGGACACACGAAAACACAGAAACAAGAGTGTAAAAGTTCTGGCTTTGGGTCCGTAGTATCATTACGAAGCTTTTGGATAGCATCACGAACAAAACTGATTCAAATTTGTCATTACAGGAAGTGCACAAAACTGGAAAAGTCACATTCTTATTGTTGCCATTGCATTGATGATGGTTTTCTGCTGAGAGCTGCCATGAGCAAACACCACCAATGTTAGATATTTAGGAATTTAAGCTTACACAACAAGACAAGATAGAAACCAGGACAAAGCAATGACCATTGGAAGCTTTCGAACTCATGTTTTGTTTCTCCAAACTTCCAATAGAAATTGAGGTGTGTGCCGGATGAGCTGCATAAGTGGCAATAGAATTCCTAAGATAAACACGGCCAAGAATGGCAATTGAAAGGGCACGGAAGTTTGGAAAAGAGGCTGTTTGATGTGGTTCAATCGAGGGAAGCATGACCAAAGGTCCGTCCATTCAAGTGTAAATGAGAACTTTTTAGACGGAAGAATAGGATGTAGGATATCTTTTTACAGACAAGTTTCAGAAGTGTCGAACTTGAACAATTCTAGATTGTGTAGGCTTAGCTATTCATATATAGCTAATATAGTTTTTAGTCTCTTTCTATGCGGGGATAATGAAAATAAAGTTATTATTACATATCTAACTCATAGAAAAACCAATCTTCTAAAATCGATGAAAAATTCCTGTCCAAATTTATCTTTGTCAAGACCACACGCCATAAATATAGGGCCCTTTGGCTAGCACCTGCAACAATGTTGGAAGCCACACAAAATACTCAGCAGGAAAGTTTTGGAAAACAAATAGAGAAAAAGAATATTTGTATGCACTGAATACTACAATGTTTCAGCTTTTTCCTTGCCCAAAAAGGCAAAATTCTGCCCCATAACTGCCTCAGAATGAAAGTTCCTCGTAAGAGGGACAAGATGAAAGTATGAAACATAATGGTGCAAAAATAATCATTGCATAACATATCCATCTTACATCTTTTTGAGTGGAAGGTGTGTACAAAACTAATTTTCCAAGAAAAAGATACTCACAGCATGTTGTGCCTAAATTCTCCTTTCGAAAGGTAGGAATTTTTTATATTGTCAGCTGATGCAGATGCAAAACAATTCCTGGAAACAAGAGCAAGAAATTGAGGTAAAAGGAACAAAACTAGATCAAAAAATAAATTGGAGAGCCTCATGAAGAAAACTATTGTATTCATAGGCGCACAGCACTCTGTAGGAATGTAAAGCCATTGCTTGCAACAGATTTTTTATGGTGCATAAGAGTTTTTAGTGTTCTACCTGCCAAACAAACAATCAATCGACATCACTCAGAAACATAGTGGGAAAAAGAAACCAAGGAAACAAAATAAAAAAAAATTGATCACCATATATAAGGTCCCAGAACTTTATTGTCGTGTCATGGGAGCCAGTTATAACTTGTGGACCTGAAAAACAAACATGTTATGATAAGGAAGGAATTACAAGAAAAGGACTTAGGTACAGATTTTGTGATTTATCTACTACCAACACCACCTTCTTCAACTTTATCAAAAAAAAAGAAACCTCAATCTCTGTTGGAGACTGAGCCATCTATTTCGAAACATCAATTTCCACTGCAGAAAAGATATTTTACTGTAGGTCAATGTAAAAACTGAGCAAACTGTATTCTCATGCCCGACAGTGCATGAAACTTTTCTTGCTACGAATATCCCAGACCTGAAAACATGATGTAGCATCCAAGAATAAGAATATTATTTCCAACTTTAATAACACAATTTATGACGAACTTAAAGGAGAAGTAACATTGTGATCTTTATTAACTGTGAAATTGAATCCTTACCCAGCAGACAAAATCCACCACCTATGAGTAGCACGTCAAAAAGTCGGATGGAGAGCCAGGCAATACACTCCACTTAAGTGACCATGATAAGACATAACCTAGGAAGAACTTAGTTTAACCATTGCTAATACACGCATTGATATAGAATATGTGCATTTAACTTGTTTGTCATCCCAGCAGAGAACACATATGTGCTTTTTTTGCTAATGGCAATGCTGCAAAGAAACATCTAATTTAACCATTCACAATACATGTTTTATGAAGTTAGTGTCCCCAGCTGTAAATGCCAAAAGAAGTAAGGGAACAAACCTTGTACTTGTTCGATGTGTCCAATTAGTGGGAGTTTTAGCTTTCAGTCCCCACATCTCATATCTTGTCACCAAAATAAAGGAAGGCATTTCAAAAAAACCTTAAAGTTGTGTAAGGAGGATATCAAAACCATTCAGCGAAAGAAGCATGTTGGCTTTCAATGAACACTTTTTGGCAGAGGAAGAACTATCGTCTGCATACCAATCATTGACCTAAATAATTGAGGGTTGATAAACTCACATGAATTTTCAAAATAACATTCATAACAGATAAGTGTATTGTACATCAGTAAAAAAAACTTAGCCTCAACCTACAAAAAGAAAGTGTCAAGAGAGAAGGTACCTTTATCGTGCAATCTGTCGGCCACCTACTGATGCACCGACACCGAACCGACACCGGGGGGACAGACCGGAAATTCCTAAAACAATGGGGACACAGACACGGCGGGGGCATGCCACGTGTGTGTGTGTGTGTGTGGTGTATATATATAGATATATATATTTATTTATTTATTTATTTATTTATATAATTAATTAATTAATTATTAGTGTTTAGGCACCCAGAAATTTTAAAAAATTATAATTTGACCCCAAATTTTTTATAAAAAAATTATAGTTTGATCCCGAATTTTTTTCAAAAATTACAATTTGGCCCCTACCGTGTCCCCGACGTGTCCCAGCCGTGTCCCCATGAAAAATTCAAATTAAATTATGGGACACGCCACATTACGCGTCCCGTACATATCCCGCGGTGTCTCCATGGCCCCATGTCTGACACTGCGATACCTCGACCTCTAGAGGTTTGGTGGTTCATAGGCTCCTAGGCGGCCATTATCACCTAAAGAAATTAATAGTTCAAGAATGTCAGAGAAATATGTGAAAGCAAAAAAAAAAAAAAAAAATTACTGAAAGTGAAATTAAAATTAATAGCAAACAGCAAATAAGGCTCAATAAGAAAGCGGAAAGAAAAAGAAAATAAATATGATAGCATTGATAGGATATAATGACCGGTGATCATAAGACTTAGAATTTGTCACACCTCCATAGATTTTATAGATAGGGTATGAAAAGACATAGCTAATGCTAACTTGTGTATCAAACCACTGTTGCTAATGATGCTGTGAAGAAGTATGATTATCCACAACGGCTAGAAAGGCAGAAATGTTGAATGCATGATCCTGAGATCAGAGCAGCTACAAGTCTACAACCACCACATCACTGAAAATGAAAGATGGGGGCGGGAGGAGGGGGAGGGTTTGCAATCAATCATGCAATTAATGGAACAGATTGAGCTCAGCTATGTCGCAAAGCACATTCCTTCAATATGGACACTCCTACTTTTCGTTTCCCTACCAAGACAAGAGCTTTCATTCATTTTTTTTGTCCTTTTTCACAAAGACAGTTTTTATGAACTCTTGGACCCTCTCGGCATTTGGAGTATCCAACTTCACACGATTCATGGGGCTCATTAAAACTAAAGAATAAAAGAAACCAAAATTCTGCAGATCTACTTATATGTGTATGTATATTGTGGGCTCCTTCGACTAAATAAGCCACTTGGCTTATTTTTTTCGCATTTGTTAGTTTTCGGTGATTTTTTGAGGATTATTGCTTTGTCATGACGAGAGGAATCTAAAAAGTAAGAAAGTACGATCAAAATCTAAATTTTTTGAGATAAAGACAAAATAAGCCAATAAAGCCAATTTTTTTCGTCTTTATTCCGAAAAAAAAATTGGATTTCAAATGTAATTTTTTACTTTTTAGATTCCTCTCGTCCATGACAAAATCAATAATCCTCAAAAAATCATGAAAAACAAACAAATGAGAAAAATAGAGCCAAGTGGCTTATTTAGGCCAAAGGGAGCCCTGTGCATTAAAAAGCTCGAATCTTGGCAAGAATGGAGCCTCAACATAGTCAGGCTCGGGCAAGCTATTAATTGTCCTCTGTGTGCATGTTAACTATTCATTGGTTATGAGTTCTGGGGCAATGGTATGCCTTTGAAGTTTGAAACTACAATAGTAGTTCGTTACTTTAGCCAAAGGGTTAGTCCCAAGTGTATGAAGGGTGGAGATAACGCCGTCTTGCAAGCACGATTTTCTAGTTTTCCTTACTAACCTTTGGGCCGCCCAGCAAAATCAATGTGATAGAGTCTCTGGTTAGAACTCATCACTTGAATCACTAATTAGTTTGGGTCACCCTACAAAATGAATGTGATTTGGGGGCCAGTTTAGAACACAGTCACGATGACTAAGGTTGTGGTTAGTGGAGTCGGTCTCAAGTTATAAATAAAAAAGTTCTTCACTTAGGCATAAGATGGAGGATAAACTAAATCTCATGTGCCTTAAGCATACAGCAAAATTGCAACTGACAGATTTAAAAGTATACCCTTTGGTTAACAATCATGAACATTAAATCCTAGGCCTTTTGTCTCCATTGTAAAACCGTGTTGGGACATCTTTCTGCTCAAGTTTCATCTGATCATTACAGAACATTGAACTCCATTATGGAGTCCCTTCTGAACTGAATCTTGCCACCTTACCTTTTTTATTCATGCTCTTTGTAGGAAAGGGAAGCCAAAAAAGAAGGCTTTAGAAAGTACTTGAAATCTATGTTTCTTTATGCTCTGACAAAAAAATTTACTTCAACTCTATTCGGATGTTTTGAATATTGGAAATTCAACTTGTAACACAGTAGCTTATTAATTTTTTTTCCTCTTCGAGTTTAATAATTCTGCTTTTCTGAATTTCTGTACTATCATTATGTGTTTGGTTATGTAATTGTAGGTCTTGTTGCACTATACGAGCAAATGACAAACCTCTTCTACTTACTACTGAGTACGTTGAGTTTTATGACTGGGCGTTTGGGCATGTTTTTAATGAAGTATATCTCAAATTACTCTGCTTCAATATAAGTTTCTAGATTTGGCATAGCAGAAACTATATATGACAACCAAGCAATTATTTCCAATGGACCAAACTAACATCCAGAATAATAGCGCATAGAGAAGCCAATTCAAAAGATTGGCTTTGAAAAGCTTATAGCAGGCATTTACAAGCTGAAGTTGGAAGGATAGGCAGCATATGTATCAAGACCTCTTAGTGGGCCGTATTCTGACATGAAAACAGTAATGAAGAGAGCGAATTAGGATACTCCAAGAAGAGAAGCTAAGTTGAGTTTTAAAAGAGAGAGAATTTGAAAACCCCACAAACTGCTGGAAAAAATAAGGTTAAACTACCATATGCACAAGTGTTTCTTAAATGTGGTTGAAGGATAGGCAGCATATGTATTGGGACATCCTTAGTGGAGGCTGTCCTCATATGAAATACAGTAATGAAAGAGAACGAATAGGATACTCTAAAAAGAAGCAAACTAAGTTGAGTTTTAAAAGAGAATTTGAAGACCACGTAACTGTAGGAAAAATAAGCAAAACTACCATACGCACAAGTGTTTCTTAAATGTGGTACATTTCATTTGGAACTATCTTTCAATTTCTTTAACTACAGTTTATCCATTGATTCAGCTTTCTAACCATTCATATGTTTCATTCTCCATACTCATGGTTGTTTCTTTTAAACAAGTTCATCCAAAAAAGTAGGTGTGTCCAACTGTGTTGGAGTATGAAAAGCTGCAAGCTACAATGTCAGATTTGCAAATTAGATATGATGAACTTCGGGTGACACTCCAAGAAAAGTGCAGGAAGGTATGGATCGTGCACTTCTCCGTCAGTTCCTATATGTTTTTTGCCCAAGAGTTAGAAGCCAATCTTTGGATTAGGTATGGATTCGTGCACTTCTCGTCAGTTCCTATATGTTTTTGGCCCAAGAGTTAGAGCCAATCTTTGGATTAGCTTCTAATATGAGTTATATTGGGTTTATGCTATTGTAAATCAATATAGTCTAACCATCCGCTTTCTTGTTTGGCAGCTCAAGGAATTGAAAAAAATAAATCCAGTGGCATTTTTAGTGCGTCAAAAATGTCATGCAAACACGCAAGAAACCCATCTCTCATAACGTAATGATTTTCATATCAAACTCAAAGAAGCTCATAGAAACACAATTCAAAGTACCAGGAAGAGCTAAAGCATTTGAAGGACCAGATCCTTGTTGGACTTGATCTTCACTACCTGACTTGGCAAGAGTCAGAGGCTGATTGCTTGTGCTCTTTATCCCTCCATACTCGGCATTAAACTTCACAAACCAACATGCACTTAATCTTAGACGCCACAATATAATAAAAGCACCCAATAACAGGTGAAGGGAGGAGAAAGGGAATACTAAAAACCTTACTCTTCCATTGTTAGTTTGGGAAAAGAGAGCGAAGAAAACAACAAAACAAGGTATTAGGCACGGCGAAACAACAAAAACCTTTCTCTTGCCATTTTGTATGGAAGCGACAACCTTGTGCCTGCCTTCGGATGCTTCGAAAAATGAGCAAAGGGGCGCCACAAAGCAACCGGGCACCCGGGTGTGGTGATAAGTGAGCAAGGGTTCTAAGCCGCGTGCCTAGACGAGCGTGGGTAAAGAAGCTAGCCCCAGGACTATAGGATTCTTTTAGCAACTTGGAAATATAAGGGCATTAACGAGTAAGACTATAGCCCAAGACATTAACGGGTTAGAAGCTAGCCCAAGCTTAGGCGGAGGATTAGTATAGCTTGCCTTCAGAAGACTAAGTGGGTAGGGGAGAAAGCTAGGGAGATAGAGGACACACGGGTTATAAGCTTTACCATACGAGTAAGGATAGACATAGAAATGGGGTAGGTATCGTAATAGATAAACACCTGGAAGATTCGGTAGTTACAGTCACGAGGAAAGGAGATCGGATTGTTTTAGTTAAGCTTGTGATCGGAGGGAGCATAGTTAATACTCCCTCCGTCCCATTTTCATTGTCCATTATTCCTTTTTCAACTTTTGTGTCTATTGCGTATATCATTCAATCTATAATATTTTTCATGATTTTGACATCTTTGTATTATAGAACAAATTGAAATCTATCAAATAAGATCCATATTGCATAGTTTTGGAGATTCACATAGGAAGATACAAGCTATTAAAAACTGACACGAACATCAAAAAAGGACAATGAAAATGGGACGGAGGGAGTATTATTAGTGTTTACGCACCCCAAGTAGACTTGGATGATCTTACTAAAGAGCAATTCTGGGAGCAGATAGATGACGTTGTTCAAGAGATACCTTTTGGGAGAAGCTATTTATAGGAGGCAATTTCAATGGTCATGTGGGAGTGCATATGGTGGCTTTGGATTTGGTGACCTTAACAAAAGTGGTCGGATGATTTTAGATTTCGCAGTAGCCTTTGACCTTATAGTGGGGGAATACTCTCTATAGGAAGCGAGAAGAACATTTAATTACCTTTAAGAGCGGAGCCAATAGAAGCGAAATCGACGAGTTTTCTTGCTAGAGGCGCAGACCGCTTGACATGTAAGGATTGTAAGGTTATTCCCAGAGAGTGTCTAGTAGCACAACATAGACTTTTGGTGTTAGATATTTGTCTCAAGGGGAATAATAGGGAAAAAGGAAACTAGATGCCCACGGACTAAATGGTGGGGCCTAAGAGGGAGAAACTAGAGGTATTCAAGGAAAGAATGTCTCAAGAAGTACGGTGGGGAGTGCAAGGCGATAGTGACAATATGTGGAATACCATAGCTGATGGTATTAGAAGAATATCAAAAGAAGTTCTAGGGGAGTCGAAAGGAAAAGGTCCAATTTCTAAGGAGACATGGTGGTGGAATGACGAGGTTCAAACCATGGTAAAAGCCAAGAAGGAGTGCTTTAAAAAGTGGCAAAAAGACCGGAAAGAGGAAAATTTTCAAGGTTATAAGCAAGCTAAACAAGGAAGCTAAGAAAGCCGTTCGGGATGCTAAGTTGAAAGTCTATGAGAATTTCTACGCTAGACTTGATAGTAAAGATAGAGAAAAGATGATTTATAAACTTGCCAAGTTGCGAGAAAGGAAAACTAAATGACTCTGACATCAACTATTCCTTCTATATGATTATAAAAAATTAAGAAAGTGGTGATGCATTTAGGATTCAAACAACAGTACCATTGGTACAGCCTACGAACATAAGTCTATTCCGTTCATTAATGACACTTTTCCTCTAGGAGTATCCATGGTTTCACCATCTTCAGTAGACATCTCTAATTCAGAAAGACTTCTAGCAATGCTGGACAGGAGTTTGCTTAATTTGGTCTGCTCTAAACAGTTGACTTGCCTTCAGTGCCAACTAAAAAAATTAAACAGGGTTTAGACTTCAACTGAAAGAATTATATTGTATCTAGAAAATGGAAACTTCATCAAAAAAAAAAAAAGAGAACAACTAAATATATCTCCAACGTCAGAATAACTTGTATGGTTGAGGGCAGAGAATGGATTAGTTTATCCCTGTATGCAGCTGGGATTAGGGTACACCAATTGCTCCATGAGTTGTAAAA
Source organism: Rhododendron mucronatum var. ripense (assembly GCA_019656295.1). Classification (NCBI taxonomy): domain Eukaryota; kingdom Viridiplantae; phylum Streptophyta; class Magnoliopsida; order Ericales; family Ericaceae; genus Rhododendron; species Rhododendron mucronatum. The sequence continues at coordinate 9,854,393 of BPLT01000004.1, read as the reverse complement.
ATCAGCTTATTTTTTCCCTTGACTCCCTGGGAACCGACAGGCACACATGGAGCTAGTGAAAAAATACTTTACATTTACGTCATAAACAAATGGCGTTCGATAAAGAATGAGGCAGCTAAATCACATCTAAAAACTCAGATTGTGTGTATACCTGATGAGAAAGCACAATATATACTACCTTCAAAAGAACTTTCTTATATTGAAGTCGAAGTCGTTCAATCACATCAGCCTGAGCACAGAAAAGCATCAGCATTGAAGAACCCCTCAACTAATAAAACAGAAAATCCACATTTAAAATGTTCAGCCACCACCAAATTCTTTGTGGATTTGACAGCTAGAGAATACTCCTAAAATATCAGACTGAATTCAAAGAGCTAAGGTATATGGAGCAACCAGCAAACCCATTGGCATTGTTTTGGAAATCATTCCTTGATTAATATTCTACTTCTACTATCGTTCATGGGGATAGTAAAGTTTAGTCAGCTGTCAAGACACAACACACTCATAAGTTTAAACCAACAAAAATCTCCCGTCAAACCATTTGAACAACAAGATAGAAACAACTAATGGGCATAGATTGGAGAATGTAAGAGGGGCCAACTTTTGTTGTAAGAGTTGGTTCCAGAGAAAGTGATTTCGAGGTACAAAAAAAGAATTAATCAGTTTGGACAAATCAAGTTTGAATGAAAATTGTAGGTTGCAGGCTCTACGGGGAATAGCGAAAAGCAAAATTCTAGAATAAAACTGGAACAATATAATGATCAGTTATTCAAAGCCCAAGTATTTTCTTTCCCTTTTTGGCAAGTTGGGGAGGGGCACGCATCCATTCTCTGTCTTTCTAAACCTCCAGTGGAAATATATATGTTTATGCAGGACAGATAAAGAAAACGAAGATCATTTTGTTAATCAATAAAGGCGTTATCGAGACAAACTAACCTGGATGTCGTCACTAAATAATTCCTCGACAGAAAAATATTCCTCAAAAAGGGCCTGAACAATACACGAGCATGGCTCTCTCTAACCCCTTCATAAGACTCAACAGAGGTTCAACAAGTTTTTCTTGGGCTCCTTTTTCTTTGTCAGGGCAAGAGCTTAGATGGGCTGCAGCAAAACAGTATCATAGAGTCAATCACCTAGCAACAAGAACATTAAGTACAGAATTAGTAATCTGATACAATAAACCAACCTCAAGAACACCCCGCAATACTTTGGCTGGGAAGTCAAGATTTTGCAAGCTTGAACTACCTTTGTAGACTTTGAATTTTGATTCCAGCTGAAATCATTAACGCAAAATTTTAAGAACCTGACATGATTATGAATGCAAACCTACTATATGTGCATAAACCGACACGTTAAGTGTCAAAGCACTTACCTGATATCTGGGATCTTTAGGAAGACAGGTTGCCAGAACAGACAAGCACTCTTGCCACTGAAGGAAAAGGGAGCTCAGGATTGTCGCGAGACAACTGAGCAGTTTTGCATGACCTGAGGCATGAAATTGTTTGATAAGCTAGACTAAATAGTAAATATCCAAAAGTTCCTAGACAATAATTAGTTTTCCAACAGATATAACCAAAGATTGTTTCTTATGTTTTCTTATACAAAGTAGGGATGGATTAGATTTGACATATTGTTTTGGTTTTACTTCATTATTTTGACAGACAGAGATGGTTTGAGCTCTGTACAAGCAATGAAAGCAGTAGTTCACAATGACTAACAATTGGGGTGCTTAGAGGTAAAGTTGGAACGTGTCTGGAGTTTTTGATTGTTTATTATGTTTACTCAGCTACTATGCCCAACATGACCAAATTATCACAAATCCTGTTCTATCTCCAAAATTTCATACTTTGAGCTTCTAGAAGGTAAAGACACTTACTTCATCAATGTCATGCTTATCCTGCAAGAATGATCCGGGCTGCATTCAAACTCGCAGCACACCTCTGATGAACTTTTCCAGATATTGCGGTCGGTGGACCCAAAATTGGAAAGCTCCCATGAAAAGGTTCTGCTTTTCTTACAGCTGATGGATCATCTAGATCAAGCCTCACTATAAGCTCACCGACTTACAGAAGAATTGGTTCTTAAATCTTAATCACTGCCAGTAATAGAAATCTTAAAATTTCCAAACAGTGGCGGCTTACAACTTCTCCTTAGCAGGGTCATTAAAAACTTAACACTATATTTAATGTTAACTTGATACAAGGAGAAAATGAAGATAATAGAAATCCTCTCAAGTTTGAATAACAAATTAGGTGAGCCAGAGATATCACTAATTATGATGTTAGTTCTCACAAAACTTTAGTGCGAAAAAAATCACTATGTACTTTTATTCAAAATCCAAAGGAAGGAGTTACAATTCACCTGTATCCCCGATTCCCCATTTCACATCGTTTGCTTTCTTATCTTTCCAACCAAATAAGTTACAATAATTTCCTCTCGTATAACCCACATAAGAGTCACTCTTTTCTTTTCTAACCAAAATAAATTTTACCGAAAAATTACCCCATAGTAAGTGCTTCAACCTTTTTCATTTAATAATGAGGTCAATTTTATAAGCAAATGTGTAAAACGCAAAATTCTCAAAGGATTTATGTCATCCAGTGGGGTCAACTCATGTAAAGCAGCCCATGTTCCCAATGTATTGATTTACCCGCATTGCTTGACCTTCAGACATTTTGATTCGAATAGTTCCGGAAGCAGGTGAAAGAAGTGGCATACACATCTTCATAACCTTGACCTCCGCATAGGGTACCATCTGAGACCAAATACCTCAGTAGCTTGCATGGAGTTTCTGCCACTAACTTGGATGGATCATGATCATTCTGGGTACAACAAAAACAAGGACATGAAATTTCTCAGCCAAATATATGTATAGCCATATAAGCAAGCATTAGGGAAGACACTAAATTAATAACTACCTGAAGCAAACAAGTCCTTCCATCAATCAGAAGCCGAGTTCCAGCAGCTTCTTCCTCTGCATATCTCACATGACTGTTTCCGTCCAACTAAAACAAAAATAAGTGACCAGTCAAAATTCTGCTATGCTCCTTTAATACTCCGATTTGAACAAAAATTCCAAACCTAAAAATCGATGTAACTATATGTGACCACAATGCAAGACCAGATCATTAGCATTTAGCCTACAAAGTTTTAGTACCATATACTAAAAAAAATACTTGCCTGCATCAATAAAACCTCCGTCACGTAGAGTATGTATCTCTGCCTCAACCTCTGAGTCATTCATTCTCAATCTATAGCTTCCTGGTCCTCCCCTCACCATATCAATCTAAGCAAGAACCATCACAATATTAGGGACCTATTAAACAGACTCATGGAGCTGAAATCCAACCAAAAAAATAAAAGACAAACTCTGCACACAGAACATGTATCCAGCATTATCAAGTAGCATAGTATCTCTTTAGAAAACATACCGTCGATTTGCTCCCTTCGATGTTCAAAGAAATTTTTGAGTTGACAGTGATATATGCTGCAAATTGTGGGGCAATATCAATAATTGATCAACACAAAAAATTTCAGAAGCAAGAGAAAAAGACAAAACCTAAAATCAGCTACTAAAACATGTATCTGGAGCACAGTACCTTAGGAGGTATTTGCCCTCTTTCAGATAACCAACATACTCTGATACCATAGCTGCACTGCTAGTAGATGCTTTCTACAGTTGGAAACAAGGGAAAGGAAAGTCAGTGGTATTAAGTAAGGTAGCTGAAACACAGTTGCACTGACACGTGACACGACATGGACCCGACACGCGAATTATAAAAAAAATGGAGGACACGACACGTTAGGGGACACGTTTTAAAAAGCATATATGTATACTATCAGATGAAGAAAAAGTAAAACAATTAAGGTTCTGATTGTAAATATGCAACACCACATATACGTTACATTATATCCACCATCATATCATTCATAAAAGTATTTCAACTGAACGCATTTGATCATTTGTGAGCCTTTTTAACCAATAAATCATCATCCGTCCCCCAAAAAAATATGACTTCCCTAAGTTTTAATTAGATGCCAATATTTTTTTTATCAACCCCGACTGGCTTTCCAAGTGTCTGAGAGTGTTTGGAGCATTTTAAAGTGTCGCCGGAGTGTCCAAATGGAAAACATTGATAAAAAAAACTAGGACACTTGGAAATGAGTGTCGGACAAGTGGGAGTGGAGAGGCGGGAGTGGGGGAGGCAGGGGAATATAGAAGCTCCCAAGGTTGGGAACGTGAGAGGAGCGTGTACATAAACTATGAAAATAATGTAGCATAGAGTACTCACTTTAAAAGTACAATCATTTTAGGAAGTAAAAATATGGGCCAAGTCCTCCATAAGTGTAAGAAATTGGCTAGCGTTACAATAAATGATTTTCTTTTCAAGATATCATGACTTGGGCTAGGTATATGAGTTCATCAAATAACAATTCATAAAGCCAAGTGATAAATCCCTGTTTTTCTATACAAAGATCTCCATCTTCGTAAGGAGCGAGCTCCCATCTCAAAGGGAGCGGGCCCCCGTCAAGCTCCTTAGTTGGGAGCGCAAAAGCGGGCTCCTAAGGTGGGAGCAGCGCCACTTTAGGAGCTCCCTGCAACTAAGGTCAGACACGTGTCCGGAGAGTGTCGGTGTCCGACAAGTGTCCGACACCAATACGTGACCTTGATGAAGTGTCCGTTCTACATAGAGCAAAGCTTTATCTCAACACAGGCCTGCACCTCCATTCAAGTTAAAACAATGAGATATTGAACCGTCATATGTCCTTCCACCAAAGCCCCAAGCAGGAAACCGCCTATCAGAGTCATAAAATTGTATAAGGTCCCCAACCTCCATTATGGCGCGTAAGGAGTTCAGCCAATAAGTTACACTAGTGTTTGGGGCACACGCGATGCGTGTGCAAGTGATGAAGAAGAACCAAAAGTGGATTTAATTGGATCAAGAATAGTCTCAATGATGTCGATGCCTGTGAAGCAAGGATGAAGTAAAAGTAAATTTACCTTCTTAGACAGTGTAGGGAAAATCACCTTTTGGATGTATTGGATGGACGGATCGAGTGGAATCAGTGGAGAATGGAGATGAAGATGGCCATGGTTTTTAGGGAACCGCTCTGGGAAAATGTAAGAGGCAAGAGGCAAATAACAGTTGGGTAACTGCATCAAATTTGTACGTGGGGGAATTTTGTCTAGGGTGTTTTACTTTTTTATCAATACCGTTTTTTGTTCAGAGGTTAACTAAATTGCGAAACTTCTTTTTTTGAGGGATAATTTGTGAAGAGCAAAATGTGAGCAAGCTTCAAAAGGAGTCCACACCAAAAGTTGCTCTCCCTTTATATATTAGAATAGATACGCACAAATTGTTTTCCTATAAAGAGGGAAAAAAGCAGCAGTACGCAAACATCAAGTGTCACACTGAAGATAATAATAGAATGAAAGTGTTAGAATACAAGAAAACTTTACATGAAAGTGTCTAGGAAAGGAAAATGAACGGTTCAGATTCACACCATTCATTTTCCTTTCCTGGACACTTTCATGGAATGTTTCATGTACCATACCATCCCTCTTTTTACTTACGTACAAAAAATATATCTTCAATTAACTGTTGTTTTCCCTTATGTTCTGTTCTTCAATTTGTATAAGTGGCCATCTTATTATAAAATCTACTCATCAAAATATCAGGAAGTCGACCCTTAGCCAACCTTAACAGGTGTGGTGATTATCATATCAGATATTTGCCAATCAATTTTATCATTCTGAACAATCATAGCGATTCAAATCACATAGGAAAATCTCCAAGCTGACTCAATTATCCTGCTTTATTAGACCATTGAGGCTGGGAAAAATTCATATTGTTACCAGTAAAATCAACAGCTACCATACAGTTCAACTCAAATCCACTAGAGATATAATCAAGAAAACTGTTCAGTTTCTTCTCAACAATTCTATCCACAAACAGTTGGCCCTTCAGAACCTATACACAAGTAAGTACAAGGTGGATTACGAAATGAGGGCTGCATAACTGTAGCCAGGTCCAGCAAGCGTAATGTTGTGCAAAGCACCAGCATAAGTAGCCATGATGCCTTCTACTCCTACTCAACAGATAATAGGTCCCCAAAAATAGTAAGTTAAACAGCAAGACATATCTTTTCAACATAGCTCCTCTAGTAGAGGTGCATCTTTGGCTGACAAGGCCCTCTAAAAGTTGGACCTGGGGCATAATGCCAAAAGATAAAGAACCAAAGTAATCTCACAACGACTGCATCCTAGTATTTATGGGCTAATGACTCATTCACAAATTATTATTGGATTGCAATAGTTCTGAAGTCTGCAAAAATGGTAACCGGTGAAGTGGTATCAACCAGCACAACAGGCCCTATTTCACACTGAACATATCCCATCAACAAAGGGACAAAAGCTGGCGTCAGAGCGTTACTTCGGAGCCAACTGTATAAGACAAACAATAGTACACCAGTCTTGTCCCAACTAATGGGGTCTGGGAAGGATAGATTCAGTATAACCTCACTTCCATTGTTATCTGCGGATATATCCTAAAGTCATAACCACAACATCAAAGTTAATGGGCCAAACTAGTGGCCCCTGTAAGACAATGATGATAAAAGATGAGTAATTGCCAATGCAATTTCTTTTGTCATCTAGTCACACTAATGATCTACCTCAACATGAAAGATGTACATCCGAATCGGGTACAACTACAAACATTAAACCAACTTCTGTTAAGTCCAAAACATTTCTTCAATCAATAACCATCAATTGATTTTGCTCTATGTAGCACTATTAAATTCACTTGTAATACTTGAAACATGTTCATCAAAAACCATCCATACTCAGAGTATCAAGTGTACAGGGATTGGTACACCAGGGTCCATACCATAGGAAGTAGACGCTAAGCAAGATTAAAAGAGGACACTGATATCTCTTTAACCCTTGCAAGAAAGCATTACCTCGACACAAGCCTACACCTTCATTCAAGTTAAAACAATGAGATACTGAACTGTCATATGTCCTTCCACCAAAGCCCCAAGCAAGAAACCGTATCAGAGTCGTAAAATTGTATAACCTCCCCAAACTCCATTATGGCCTGTAAGAAGTTCAGCCAATAAGTTATATACACACAAATTGTTTTCCTATAAAAAGGGGGAAAAGCAGCAATACGCAAACATCAAGTGTCACACTGAAGATAATAATTGAATGAAAGTGTTAGGATACAAGAAAACTTTACATGAAAGTGTCCAGGAAAGGGAAACGAAATTCAGATTCACACCGTTTATTTCCCTTTCCTAGACACATTCATGGAATGTTTTCATGTACCATGCCATCCCTCTTTTTACTTATGTGCAAAAAAAAATGGAATGTTTTCATGTACCATACCACCCCTCTTTTTACTTATGTACAAAAAAATTATCTTGAATTATAAGAGGCCATCTTATTATAAAATCTACTCATCAAAATATTAGGGAGTCAACCCTTAACCAACCTTAAACAGGTGTGGTGATTATCGTATCACATATTTGCTAATCAATTTTATCATTCTGACTAAGAGCCGTAGCGATTCAAATCACATGGGGAAATCTACAAGCTGACTAAATTATCCTGCTTTATTAGACCATTGAAGCTGGGCACAATTCATATTGTTCCGATAAAAGGATGATCCCAGGTTTGGGAATAATCAAGGTCACAGCACCTTACCTGCTGGTAGGCATTCAAGCTCCCTGAAGGATCCATGAAAGCAAATGGATGCAACATTGATTTCGTAAAGTGATGAGGATTTCTTCATCAAATCAATGTTGTTTATAGATTAAAAACCATTACCTTGCTATATTACCGAACCAAATCAATTATTGTGTGCAAATAACACGCTCCTGCTAAAAGGAAAACCATAGCCACGGCCCACCAATACTTCTGTTCAGAAGGCAAAAACTAAAGGCCAAGGTGGGATTTCTTACCAATCCCGAACTACCACATGCAAAACACCCGTCTAGGAACTAAGATTCAAACACATGAAACATAGACGGTTAAAAGGGGATAAGCCGAAGCAAATTTGTCACGAAAAAAAAAAAGGGAGGTTAATCAAGGATGAAAAAACTCACTCTGAATCGACGGTGCCTACAGAACTGCAGGATTTGTAAAATTAATCCAATCTCTTTGAAGTTTTGATAACCCTAAAGTAAAACCCAAACAACAGAGATTGTTCTATCTGTATGAGATTGAGATGCAGGGTGTAAAGGGAGGAAGAGGAGGGAGATGCTTCCGGTATTGAAAGAGCCGAGAGAGAAGAGACCTTATTATTCGCCGGGAAAAAGCTACAGAGAAGCCCCCCTCTTCTCCATTCAGACGGCGCTGCACAACTCTCTCTCTCTCTCTCTCTCAATCCCTTCTTCAGTCGGTGAAGATACTACAACGGAACGGAACGGAACGGAACGGAAAAGATTTTGAACAGAGAAAATTTCACCCCACGCTTCTCCATTCAGACGACGCTGCACAACTCTCTCTCTCTCTCTCTCTCTCTCTCTCAAACCCTTCTTCCGTCGGTGAATACTGGAACGGAACGGAAAAGATATTGAACAGACAACTCTCTCTCTCCCCTCGGTAAAGATACGGGAGCGGAACGTAACAGAAGAGATTTTGAACAGAAAATTTCACCCGACGTAATCTTTAATCACACCCAGACCCCGCTGTCATCACACGCAGCTTTCATCACACGGCTGAAAATTTAGAACCGTTTGTCTAATAACGGCTCAGATTTGTTAAGCTTTTTTTTTTTTTTAATTCTTCAGATTTGTTAAGCTGACAATGACGTTTTTGAGCGGGGGTTTGACTGGTGAGAACCAATCCTGACCCTTGGATCTAATCCCAAGCCACATCCCAGCCATAGAAACCATCAAAAAAAAAGTTTGAAATACGATTTCGCTACACAAATAAATCGAAACAAGTTTGAAAATCTCTACATATCTCATGGATATTAATATACTTTCACAAACTTATCTTTAGAGTTTTTAAATAATGATCCTCCAACCTCAGTCCATGTAAGTTTTTATCCGGAGCATTTTGAACAGTTATGTTTTCATCCTTACTTTTTTTTAATCCCAAAGTGTCCTTTTATATATATATATATATATATATATATATATATATATATATCATTGATTTTTGGGATCAAAACATAACCCAATAGTCCCCGTAGATTCAATCCAATCCCGAAATCTCTACCGAAAATCCCTCCTAATTTTTAGAGATAATATGTTCTTTGTACAGCTCATTCAATCCCAAAAATCTCTCCCGAAATTCTGACCACCACATCCCCAAATCATACAAAACCATTTTCATGCCAAAACCATTTTTGATCAAAATCCTGATTTGAAATGGAAATACCCCACCAATTGAGACCACTGCTGCCGCCCAACTCATCCGGCCCACCGTCGCCGACCATGTCACAACCGGATGGTCACAACTGCTGAGGCGGTGGAACCGGCGGCGCTCAACAGATGCTTGAGGCGGAGAAGATTGGTGGTCGATGGAACGGCCTGAGGCGGAGGAGATTGGGGGTGGATGGAACGGTCCGAGTGATTTGGCCGTGGTGGTGGATGGAACGGCCTGAGGCGGAGGAGATTGGGGGTGGATGGAACAATTCGAGCGATTTGTACGGCACCATGGCCTGAGTGATTTGTTTGGCCTGAGTAATTTGGAGGCAGAGGATTTTTTTTTTTTTTTCACATAGGTACTTGAAATATTTGTAGCATTCACCATGAAATTGGTGGGTTTAATTAATTATCATGGCAAATTATTTATAGCATTGACCATGAAATTGTGGGTTCTAATTTTCATGGCAAATTATTTGGGGCGTTCACCATGAAATCATTGCAAAAGATGCCCACCATTTTGCATGCATTATTGTTCATCGATTCATGAGTTCTAATTTTCATGACAAATTATTTGTAGCATTCACCATGAAATAATTGAGATTTGCTAAATTATTTCGTATCGTTCACGAACTAGCATTCGTGGCCGGAGGATTCTGTTGGAAATTCCGACGATTTTGTTGCTGATTTTGTTTCAATTTCATGGCGTATCACATACAAGAGTTGAGAATTTTAATTTTCATGGCAAATTATTTGTAACATTCACCATGAAATTAAGGATTCTAATTTTTCATGGCAAATTATTTGTAAAATTCACCATGAAATCACTGCCGTTCATGACAAACTATTTGTAGCACTCACCATAAACTTACAAGAGTTAAATGATGATCATCCGAATCCTTTTAATTACCAGGAATCAAGAGAAACGGCAATAATAGGATTTGGTAATCTACATGGAAACATTGAAATTTTGAAATCCTCCTATTAATTCTCACATAATTGCAGGACTGACCGGTTCCCTTTAATTTAGGGATAAAGAAATCAATATATGTACATATATATACTAAAGGATAGTAACGGTATTTCACACATTGGAAGGATGAAAACATAATTGTTCAAAAAGCCCAGGATGAATACTTACATGGGCTGAAGTTTGAGGATCGTTATTTAAGTCTCCCCTTATCTTTTTGTATTATTTTCAATACAATTGTATGCTCTCTCTGTCCGTGTCTGTTTTGTCTATTTTAGGAGTCTATATCATTTTCAATTGTTTATATATTTCAATTTGAACTCCAAAAAATTTACAATATTAATCTTGTTTAATAGATCTTAACTAGTTTTATTATTCAATATTTTCAAATTTATGAAAAATATTAGTAAATTAGAAGATAAAATGATTTTAAAAATTACACGAATTTCTGTGGTGAACGAACAAAGATGGCCGGAGGGGAGTAAGTCAGAAGAGTGGCAAGCCAACTCACCATGTGAAAAGACAAAAATTACCCTTGAAGATTCGTCTTTCAATTTTCTTTCAAATGTCTTTAGGTTGAGGTTATTTAGGCCTCGTTCTAGTTTTCCTCCTTAAAAAATACTTATTTACAATTTTAAAGCTTAAAAATAATAGACGTACTAAAATCAAAAAATATACAATATAGATTCTATTTGATAGATCAAACCTGCAAGAAAAATTAAAAAATTATTTTCGTAAGCCCGTTATTTTTAAGCTTAAAAATAGATTGTTATTTTTTAAGTACTTATTTGAGAAAGTGTAACGGGGTCTTAGGTCCTCCTTTAGAGCATCTCCAACCATACTGACATACTGTTTCACTTTTTATTTTGCCTATTCACTTTTTCATCTATGTATTCCAATCCTACTCCCTATCTTGATTACCTATTCAAACAAACTTAACCAATTTTGAGAATAAACAAAGACAAATGCATTTTATATATCCACTTCATATATCCATCTCACTCAAAAAAATTCGTTTCATATATCCATTTTATATATCCATCTCAAAAAAAATTCATTTCATATATCGATTTCATTTTCTGAGCAATTAAAGACAAATCCTTTTCTCATATATAAACAATACCAAAAAAATTCAGTGCTCAAATTTTCAATTCATATGAATCGGTACGAAGATATTATTTTTCTGATCATTTTATCATAGAGAGTCATAATTAATTATTGTCAGAGGTAGTCATCGGATTTGACGCCGATCACTAGAGGTGATAGCTGGACGTGGCATGGCAGTTGTAAGGAAAAATGGGATTCAAAACATAAAAAGGCATTTTTGTCTCTCTAAAATAAGATATGAACCTTAGACCTTACAAAATATCACCAGTGGACATGGCACTTTACTAAACTAAAAGGTGGACTGGGGATTGGTCCAAATTTATATAATGGACCTAAGACCAATTTTTAATTTTTTTTTGACATGGATAGACATATTAATGGGGTTTTAGTTTGTTCTGTAGAGAGGGTTTGGCAATTGAAAGCTTGCACTACAATTGATTCGGTAGTATCAAAAATTTTGGGGCCCACAATTATTGTAACTTAACGTCATTTGGCAAATTTTTATTTGGTATGCGTGATCGTCTGCTATGGATGTATTTTAATTAATTCATACTTCAGCTTATAAATTTAAATATATTAGAATGATTTTCGCAAAAGGGAGTTTAAAAGGCCTATGGTGATTTCATTTCATTGGTCAGTCATGTACCCTTTGAATTGGGCATGACATATAAGAAGGACAAAAGTCAAGGTAAGCTTTTTTAATTTATGTAATTGGGTTCAGTATTTTAGTCTCCCTTTCTCACTCTCTCTAGCATAAGCAAACAAGGGTGAAGAGTTCTCTTTTCCTTCTTCTGTTCCTCACCTTTACAACTGTAATTGCTTCAACGGATCGATATTCTATGACTCGAAGTTAGAATAAAAATTAGATTAAATCCAAGTCCGGACTAAGGGCTTGTTCGGACAAAAAAAAAAAAAAAAAACCAGGCTGTCCCGTCTATTATGAGCCAAGTTGGCTCTCCCACCAACCTCTTGACTATTGCATTTGCTTTTTCTTTCTTTAACACACTCACCCTCCCCCGACCCCACCTTGATGTTCCAAAAATACGCCCCCCCCCCCCCCCCCCCCCCCCCCCCCCACACACACACACACACACATTCTCTAATAAACCCCATTTCTTGAAGTTCTCTTGTATTTAATTTTTATATCTTTTTTCTCTTTTAGTAGTTATTAAATATTATTTCCTTGTCCGATTTTTAATCCGGTCCAATTGGTTCAGAGATCTTGTTTTTTCTTTGATGTTATCTTTAATGAAATTTTCGCTCAAGACCTTTCAATTTGCACCCTAAAATAAACGTGAAACTAAATACAGAACCTTAGAGTGCTTATTGAAACGCCTTAAAGTCAAAATTTTATTATGACCATTAAAGTTGAAATGATAAAAAAATAAGATCTCTGCACCGATCCAATCGGATTGAAAATCGGAACACGTAAATAATTTTAAATAAATAAAAGAGAAAATGTATATAAAGACTATAAGTCTATAATGTCAATGAAAGAGAAATAAGAGAAAATGGGAAATGATGTTGAAGGCTTTTGACAGTTTTTCGTCGTTCTCATACCAACACAAAGGTTATAATGCCTTGACGCAATAATTGGAATACAATTGAATGTTTCCATTTTACAAACAACGGAAAACCCACCAACCCCGTCAAAAGAGAAAACATAATAAACCCACCGACCCCACTCCCCAATTGACGCATACACAATACCAATTTTCATACACACATTAACGTTTCAGCTAATCAAGTTAAGGCCAACTACAAGTTCACCTCCATTCAGATTTCTTGCCTCGACTGTACGCAATTTTGGTTATGCAGCTCTATTACCACGTCTTCGTAGTCTACGCAGTGCGCTCCTAATGTTATTCCTCACGTCATTCATTTATGGAACATTATCTTCGTCAATAATGTCGTCCCTCTCGTCCAATTTGTCCTCCAACTCCGGTTCCTCATCTAGCAATTCCTCAAACGCGTATTCATAGGCCGAGCTTACAGGAGTGAAGAAGTCGTCAGGTTCTCTATCCCTACGGATGTAATTATGAATTGCCATCGACGCCAACACAAGGTCCACCTGAGTTGGCATTTCATACCACGGCATGAGGGCTAAGAAACCAAACCTATTTTTCCAAATGCCAAACGTCCTTTCAATGATACTCCTCAGCGATGAGTGTGCCCTATTGAAATACTCTCTATCATCACGAGGTTGTCGTTGCCCCCTTCTAAATTCAGCCTGGTGGTACCTATATCCTTTGTAGGGAGCAAGACAGCCCATTTTGTTGGGATAACCAGCATCCACTAGGTAGTATTTTCCTGTGCAATTCGTACCCGAACATTTTTAGAAAATGGAGGACCAATGTAATAGATTAAAAGAAAAAGTCATCCAAAACTCCTATACGGCGTAAATGGATCTAAGTTATTACCTGGATCTAGTTTAGGGAAACGATATCTTGGATTCAAGACACACCGCTTGAATATGCTATAATCATGATAGACCCCCTCCCATCCAGCTGATGCAAACGTGAAAGTAAGGTCGAAATCACAGACGGCCATTATATTTTGGGTGGCATAACCCTTCCATGAAAAGAACCTCTTCTCGTCTTCCTTTTTCTTGCATCGTATCATAACATGGGTCCCATCTATAGCACCAATACAATTGCCTTGCACCAATTAAAACATGTTACCGATTCACTGACCCTCATGTTGTGCAAAGACACAGTATCCTACCATTACCCAAACACCAACGCGAAAGATAACTCACCTTGAATGGTTTATAGAAGTCGCGTCTATCCAAGTACTCGTGAGTCTCATCTTGCCGTCTCGTTGGCTTTAACTTATCAGCAGTGAAACCTCTCCTCATGCACGCCAATATCTTGTGCACATGTCTGCTCACAGTGTCGCCCGAGTGCTAAAACCTCTCCTGTGTTCGCCTGTGTTGAAACTCGCATTTTATCAACTGATTCAACTGTATCTTCTTCTATTCTTTACTTGAATAATGAGAACACAACATGAAATCATTCCAGTGAAAATAGAACAAAGGGGGCTCAGAATTTGGAACACAGAAAAGGTGTTCTCCTAAGTGAAAAATGATCCATTTAATTTTACCAAGAGGTTAAATGATCCATTTAATTTTACCCAGAGGTTCTCAAACCCCACCAAGAAGGGTATTTTGTTAGATATCTAAGAGAATTCCCAGACATGAAACTCATTAGACTTCACAAGAAGTTGATAAGAACCCACTGTCAGCCCCATTTAACAAGAGAGATAATTCTTCCTGGGCTGAAGAATTTCTGCTAAATCCGGCTTCAAATTCAGCTTAGTCAAACTAAAAGTTAACACCACGCTTCATTAGTGGATAATTGTTCAATTTTAGAAGAATTTCTGCAAACTGAATTGAATACCTCATCTTACAAGCAACGGGGTCTCAGTTCGTTGGTAATAAGAAAATTCTATTCCTGTTTTCACACAACCTAAAAAGTTCACGCCAAAATTATCATTGTCTAGCTTAATTAAACCAACAACAGTAATCATACAAACACAAACTTCACTCGTAGAAGCTAAACAAGGAAGATAGGTAAAATTAGCCCCAATTAGGTTGGCCTGGGTTCCATTCCTTCAATAGACCTTTCAATTTACACAACATAGTGACCTATGGTTCAGGTGAAAAAACTGTGTTTCACTATGGTACGGCTGGTACCATCCTATGGTCGCAATCATCCTCACGGCAATTAAAGATGAAACACAAACATTACCTACATCATCTCGGACGAGGGTTTGAGAACTCACTGTCGTGTGTTAAAAGAGAGGGGGCATAGGTTGGATGAATACGATCTGCCTCCGAAAAACTCGAAGGTGGAAGTTGTTACTCCTGTGTACGGTTGGCGATCGGAGGGGGGGTGATGCCGGAGTTCTTGCGCCTGACGGGATTTCGAGATAGACGGAGGAATTGGTGGGTGGAGGAGATGTGGGTTCTGTGGAGAGTAGGTGAGGAGGATCGGAGGGGGTTGATGCCGGAGGAGGCGTCTGTAGGGGATTTTTAGAAATCCCCCCAACTAAGATGTTGTAGTTGTGGAGTCAGTGATGAAAAAAGAGGTGCCGAAAAAGGGTTTGGACTGTAGAGTGGGTGTGTGGCTGCGATGAAAAAGAGAAAAGGATAAGGTTCGGTTGTGTTCTGTTGGGAAGCCAGAGGAAGACAAATAGGAAGGCATTTTGGTAATTTCACTTGGTTTTTTTAGGTTGCCTTTTAGCCGAACCACTGTAGCTTAAAGTTGGCTCATTTTTGGCGGGAAAGCCACTGTAGCTTAAATAATCATTTACTGGTGAGAGGACCGCATTTCAACCCTAAAAGTAAATTCTGAAGTGGTTAAAAACCTAACATAAGTTAGTAAATTTAACTTCATAATTACTTTAGAGGTCCGATATAATCATATATAAACTTGAAGGACAACTTGGTAATTGAATAAACCCCCTATTGAAAGAAATCAAAAACCAACGAAGAAATTCAAACAGTCAAAAGTCTAGGAACGAAATTAAAATCTATAAAAAAAAAAAAAATAAAGTCCTTAAAATAATATACTAGCCTACAACGGAAGGTGGGGTAGTAATATGGCAGAAAAAACAAAAAAAAAAAAAAAAAAAACCGCTAACAAATCAAAAACCAAGGAAGAAATTCAAATAATCAAAATAATAGGACCGAAATTAAAATCTATAAAAAAAAATTATAGTTCTTGAAATAATAGATATATGGTAGGAGAAAAAATAAGGGGTTAAATGTCCATCGAAGCGAGTTTACAGTAAGGACAAGGTGAAAAATTAGCAAGGGCAGATGAACCCAAAACCTTAGGGTGTCTCTAATGGCATAACTAAAATTGGATAATCAAAACTCATCAGCTCATGCCTTGCCTATCCATTAAAAATAGGGAAATGATATTGTCACACCCTTTTTTGATAATGCCACACCCTGCAAGTATATTTTTTGGTGCAAAAATATACTTGCAGGGAGTGACATTATCAAAAAAGGGTGTGGCAAAATCACTACCCTAAAAATATTGCTAAAATTAACAAGGTGAAATCTCACAATGATCCATAATAAAATAAATAAATAAATAAAACCTATTTTTAGTAGAGAGAGACACAGTGAGTGGGTGGGTGGGTCCAGAGAGAGAGAGATCTCCCCAATTTGACCATCAAAAGAGAAAATGTTGCTAGTTTTAGTTCAAAAATGGATAACCAAAAGTTACCCTATCAGTTTTTAATTATCTATTTAAGATATTTCTAAACTTAGCAATATAGAGATCCATAATGACATAATTAAAATTGGATAACCAAAACTTGTCACATTACCTTTTCAAATTACAAAAAATTTAAAACTGTGATCACAGAAAATAGTTTTTCTAAAAATAGTTTTGAATTTAATAAAAACTATTTGATCGAAGTAGAATTTTTTTTTAATTTTTTCAAAAAAAAAATAGTTTTGCTTAAATATAATTTTTGAAAAAACAGTTTTTATATAAGAAAAGGTTTTCAAAAAACCAAAAAACAGTTTCAAACAAAATAGTTTTTCAGAAAAAGAACAGTTTAAAAAACATTTGGGGGGGGGGGGGGGGGGGTGGGATGCGGGGATGAAATGTTTTTAATTTTTTTATACTAACATTGTTGGAGAGAGAGAGAGGGGGAGGATTTTGCGTAATGATAGATGTATTTGATTGAAAACATGTGATATCTACTAAATTTGGTTATTGACAAAAGATAGCTAATTTTGGTAATCCAAAACCTAAAATTTAATTATTTCTAAGAACGTTGCTAATTATGATTATACAATTGTGAGCCATATTTTACACAAATATTGTTAACTTTAAAAATCTATTACTATTGATTATGCCATTGAGGATAGTCTAAGGAGTTGTCAAGTTTGATTATACTATTGTGAGACATACCTTGTACCAACATCGTTCACTTAAAGAAATCTTTTAGTTTTAGTTATACCATTGAAGATACTCTTAGAAAAAAGCAAAACCTAAATCCAGGCCAACCCTTGAGATTTTTCCCATTGTATTCTATTCCAACATTTCACATTAAATTCAGATCGCGGTTTGCGAAGCCAAGATAATTGGACTTTCCCAACCATGCACGATTTTTTTTCTCTTCGTTGTACTTCTCCATTTTTGTTTTTCTGTTCACTATCCACATATTTTCATCTTTATACAAGTACGTATAAAAGCATGCACATACACGGTATTTCGTAACAAGAAACGAGAGGCATTTACTCCACATGTTGGATTTTCTTTTTAGTGAAATTCAGACACCATAGGGATGATGATCTTGAGCAGGAGGAGCTGGAGGCAAATTAGTAGCATGCGGTTCAATGTTTCTACTCCGCATGTAAGTCAAGAACTGACCAGGTAGCTCTTCCAATAGACTCTGAACAACGGTAATCTGTCCACCTGCCCCAAAAAAAACACAAAAATTTAAGGCACGAAACAATACTTGTTAGCTTGACTGCATATACAAGCACAAAGGCAAAAATACCAGAAAATAACTTCCAAGTTAAAAGACAAACTCACAAATCGAAGGAGATAGAGGGGGAAAGAAAGAGAGGACATGAAACCTAGCACCGTATATAATCGAAAGAAGTTCCCTCTCATCTGAGTTTCAAAACCCAGATCAGGTTGTCAACAGACCATTCTTAGCGCTTTTTCGGTAAGAGAAACAAAAGAATCCGGCAAGCGATTCTTAGCTTTTACAAGACTCTCTCGCGCACTCAGTATTGCAAATGTACAATTCGGACAGCAGTTGGATCCCATCCATCATCTCTTGCATTTATTATTTTTGCCAATTGACCTAGGTTTTGTTCCGGCATTTAAATTTTCTGATCCTGATAGGGATTGCAACAGTCAATTTGGGGAGGGTTTTGCAAGTACCATACCCAAACTAGACGTAATTACTTGCACCAAACCTACTATAAAGCGATACCTGATGAGTATGGTTTTCAATGTAGCACAGAGGAAGAAAAAGAAATAAAAACTAACATTGGATATGTACGTACATCTGCATAAATTGATAGAAACTAGAAATGAAGAGAGGGCATGAAGCACCGAGAGAAACTTAAATGTCATCGAGGTAAGTGTCATGCGTCCATACTTCAAAGGTAAGTTTAAATGTCATTAGTGATTCAAGTCCTTGAAATAGTATAAACCAAAATAAGAATGAACTCACCATGCACTTCACGCATTGGAACAAACTGCACAATATCTCGTGTAGCTACCCTTCCTGTAGAACTCTCCAATCGACGCCCAGTGTCAGCATCAAGTATCTGCCAGAAGAATTGTACCACAAACCAAACATAGACAGCGATTTTGAGGAATTAACACTTCATAGTTCACAAGAAACGGCTAGGGTAACAAAATATTACAAGTAATAGAAAACTATATGCAATATCAGGAATCCAACAAAAAACTACAGATACCTCCATTTGTTTGAAATCTGCGCCACCCACTCCAACAATCAGAATTGAAAGGGGTAGATCAGATGCTCTTACCAAAGCATCTTTAGTTTCTTGGAGATCAGTAACAACTCCATCCTGAAAAAGCCATGAAGTAAAATAATTGTGCCAAAACAATAAGAAAGAAAAGAAAATGGAAAGGAAATCTGTTATCATTTGTCCTATACCGTTATAATAAGCAAGACAAAATACTTGCTGCTATTATAGGAGAGCGAACGAGAAGCAATTTCGGCAGCTGTGTTGATCACTTGACCGAATAAAGTGGGTCCAGCAAGCGTAACGTTATGCAAAGCACTTGCATAAGAAGCCATGATGCCTTCTACTCCTTCAACCTATTAAAGGAGAAAAAACAAAAGGCTTTGTCAAACTCGTAACTAGCACTACAACGCAACAAATAATAGGTCCAAAAAAAAGTAAGTTAAATAGCAAGATATATCATTTCCACACAGTTCGTCTAGTAAAGGTGCATCTTTGGCTGATAAGGCCCTTTAAAGTTGGATCTGGAGCAGATTAATGCCAAAAGATAAAGAAACCAAAGTAACCTCACAATGACTGCATCCTATTATTTATGGGCTTTAATACACAAACTAATATTGGATTGCCATAGTTTTGAACAGGGCCGGCCCTGAGGTGAAGCCGGAGGTGCGGCCGCTTTACGACTCCAGATTTTATGCAAATACCAGGTCCTGTTGTCCATATAATACGATTATATAATATAAATAATTTTGTCCGTGTTATTACACAAGAGGTCTTCCTGGTCAAGTGGTGATGGCAGCCTATCCAAAAACAATTGGTCCCTTGTTCGAAACCCAGGAGCCTTATTTTGGGACCGTTTATTTTTTTTTTCCTTCTTTCTTTCTTGTTTTCCTGTTGGATCGTGATTCACCAGGGACTGCCACACCAGGGTCCATACCATAGGAAGTAGACGTTAAGCAAGATTAAAAGAGGACAACCCTTGCAAGAAAGTTTTACCTCAACACAACCTGCACCTCCATTCAAGTTAAAACAATGAGATACTGAACCGTCATATGTCCTTCCACCAAAGCCCCAAGCAGGAAACCGCCTATCAGAGTCGTAAAATTGTATAACCTCCCCAACCTCCATTATGGCCTGTAAGGAGTTCAGCCAGTAAATTATACACGCACAAAATTGTTTTCCTATAGAGAGGGGAAAAAACAGCAGTACGCAAACATCAAGTGTCACTGAAGACAATGATGGAATGAAAATGTTAGGATACAGGAAAACTTCGCATGAAGAAGTGTCCAGGAAAGGGAAATGAATTGTTCAGATTCACACCGTTCATTTCCCTTTCCTAGACACTGTCATGGAATGTTTTCATGTACCATACCATCCCTCCTTTTACTTAACTACAAAAAAATTATCTTGAATTAACTGGTGTTTTCCCTTTTGTTCTATTCTTCCATTTGTATAAGAGAGGCATGGCCTCATAGTGCCATCTTATTATAAAATCTACTGATCAAAATATCAGGAAGTCGACCCTTAACAACCTTAAACAGGTGTGGTGATTATTGTATCAGATATTTGCCAAACAATTTTATCATACTGACTAACAGCCATAGCAATTCAAATGACATAGGGAAATCTCCAAGCTGACTATTTTATCCTGCTCTATTTGAGCATTGAAGCTGGGCAAAATTCCTCTTGTTCCGATAAAAGGATGATCCTAGGTTTGGGAACAATCAAGGTCACAGCATCTTACCTGCTGGTAGGCATTCAACCTCCCTGAAGGATCAATGTAGTGCAGAGAATCTCGACTTAGCGGATTACCATTTGAAGCTGCAAAAAATATGAACGTCAGTGTATGAAGCGAGCAACAAAAGTTAATTACCAATTCCTTAAGCAATCAAAGAGTTAATTACCAGTAAAATCCACAGCTACCATAAAGTTAAGCTCGAATCCATTAGAGATATAATCAAGAAAACTGTTCAGTTTCTTCTCAACAATTCTATCCACAAACAGTTGGCTCTTCAGAACCTATACGCACAAAAGTACAAGGTGCATTAAGAAACAAGGGCTGTGTAACTATAGTTGAAAACCTCGTCCAAGTATAAAGAAAATACCTTCTCATGATTTCGGAGATGAGAAGGTGGCGAGATAAGATTTGCACCAACTTTTTCGTTGTGAATTTTTTCGAGATCTGCAACTGACTTTTGCAGTTTACTATAAACAATAAAATGCAAATTTTAGTGCTATGACCCGGACAGAAAATGATAAAGAAGGAACTTACTGAAAAGCAACAATTACTAGAAAAATAGAAAATTGACTCCTAATCCACTCAACAGTTACCCGATTAATACATGATTGCCATTGCCATTGAAATCAAAACACTCAATAACCAACGGGTTTTCCTGCACCATATTAAAATTCTCTCAATCAACATGTGAAAAAAAAAAAAAGGATATCAGTTAAGGTAGAATATTGGTTAAAATTCTGGGTTCTAATCACAATGTTTCTTGTTTGTTGAAATGATATTTATGTGTCCTTTCATTTACAAGTCAAAATGACTATTACTGAGGGCCATCACATCAAAGAAAGCTCTTAGATTCCTTGTCCAATTACGTAGGACTACAACAGACACCAAACCCATACAAATTCAGTTCTGGCCTCTCAAAAGAAGAACGGTCTTGCTATCTCCGCCCACTAGATGGAGGACAATATGCCAATATTCCAAACAAGTTCGGATATCAACACATATCTCACAGCTATTAACACACTTTCACAAATATCAATAAACATTTCTTGGATATCAATGCACCTTTGACCTATTATCCTACACCCTTTAGGCAGATTAGAATAATCCAAAGAAGAAAGTTTACCTTGCTTCCAAATTGCTGTGTAGTAAGAGATAGAGGCTTCCAAAGTGGATTCAAGTTGTTGTTCACAACTTCTGTTTTGCAAATTGGTACAGAACCTCCATTCTCAACAATCCTAGAAATCCTTAGGAAAGGATCCTAAAGATGAGTAAATCAAAGAAAAGTAAGAAACCAAACAACTGTTTAAGTAAAATAAAACTCATGGCCAGATAGGCACAGGAGTACAGCTGCTTAATATACGTACGCTCATGGAAAATAGGTCCTTGTTTTCCAAGTGTGAACAACGAAATGTTATCTCAACAGCATTCCTTGAAGCAACAGTTTCCTCTGCATGGACAGTAAGTGTCCCCAAGTTTATCAGACCACTGCGCCCATGTTTGTTCTGAAGCTTTAGAGTCAATCTCCGACTTTGTTTAGTAACTATCTGCCATGAATTAAGCAAGGAAAATTTAGACATATAATAGGATAAGGATCTGAATAGGATTCAAAGAAAATAACAGAATACAAGTAGAATCAGTTAGCCTCCAGTATACAAAGATTGTAAGGACTGATGAGAGAGATAATCACAAGGAAAAGCCTCTTCAAAAATAATAAGAGAATTGGTACATATACCCATGACAATGGACACTATGTTTGATCACAAACCCTATACTCCTAGCTTATGCTGCACAATTTTGGAGGATATACAAGCCTTTCCAACTCATGGGTGGTACAAAGCATCTCCCCCAGAAAGCAACTACTTCCAAATGCTTGGCATGTGACTCGGCGTGCCGCTCCAGCTTGAGTTTGTTTAGTCTATTAACTAAGGCTAATTCTAAAGTAAATGGACCCATACTTGATGAATGAAATTAGGGCACAAGCCGCACAATAATCTAGCGAGACACATGCATTAAGAGACCTTAGACAATGACAAATTCAGGGTCATGCTCTGTTCTGGAGAGAGGCACAAACATGTGAGGGTTTGCCTTACAAGAAGATTTACATATCAAGTGATCAACGTTATGTTACTTGACAAAGAAGCCTCTTGTGGTCACTGAAAACTGAGGTACTTTGGATACTTGGATACTTAAGCTGCAACACTTGTTTATCACTTTTAAACACATGAGAGATATAAAATTTCTAAAGCAAAAAAACTTGAAGGCAAATAGTTAAGATATAATAATCAATAATGTGCATCTATAAGCATTTATCCGCGTTCCTTTTCTGATATCAGGAATCCAAAGGCTATGTTTGGTAAAACTGCCACTTTTCCGTTTCATGTTTTCTACTCGCTGAAATCAGTCTTTTACTTTTCCTAAAAAAAAAAGTGAAAGCGGAAAACATATTTGTGTAACCTGTTTTCAAAATAAAAATAAAAATTTCTGAAACCAGTTTTACTTTTTCTAAAATGGTCTCTCTTGCAAATCTCTCCACTAGTTCCCAAATGATACAGAGAGAGAGTCATCCTAGCATTTGCAATCACGTTAGAAACAAATTCCATACTTGATAATATGAAAGAAAGGGCTGGGTAGATAGACCACGCAAAGCCGGCTTAGAGGAGAAGCCGAAGAAGCTGTCGCTTCCGGCCCCCAATTTTTAGCCGAAGAGGCCAGGCTCCAGAAAATATAGTTTTTTAGTTTCAAATAATAAGAAGTTTCAATTGCCTTACTTTGAGTAACATCTTCTTGAATAACAATCATCTATTCTCAATGCTATGATTCTTGAACGGTTACGATTCTCAACACTATTCTGGAATGTCATGGGAATCAAACACAAGTATTTGAGAACATTTCCGTCATTTTAACAACGTAAAAGATTACTATTACGAGATATAGGAGTATAACTGAGCAGAGCTTTACTCTCAGCAATTCTTGGCGCGCCCAAGGTTCATATATGAAAATATCATATTCAACCATAAATCCAAATTATGTAACATAAGGGAAAATGATGGTTCTATTGTATCCCAGTGGAGAGAGAGAGAGAGAGAGAGAGAGAGAGAGAGAGAGAGAGAGAGAGAGGAGAAGAAGAAGAAGAGGAAAATAAAAAAAGACCTCCAAGGAATTGTAGTGGAGCCTTTTTGGCAGCCTGTATTTTGCTTTTGAAAATAGTGAAAGTTGAGTTTTGTTACTTCCTCAAATTTTGAAAATAGTGAAAGTGATTTCCAGAATTTGAAAGTGAAAGTAGGCACCAAACAAACTTTCAAAGTTAAACTTTTAAAAATTTTGAAAATGAAAACAGAAAATAAAATGGTACCAAACATGACCAAAGTAGTTTGTTTCTATTTCCATAAAGAATAAATAGATTCGTAACAGCAACAACAGAGAAAAATCAATGTTCTCAGGCATACAAATAAAAAAATTTAGTTATTATTGTATGTTTCCATGTGATGTCTTGTTTTTCTGAAAACTTGTGTCAGGGGAGTCAGTGTTGTGTCATATCATGTATTGGGTCTCTCCATACTTCCAGAGAAAATATGATTCTTTCAAACGTAAGTAACATAACCAGTGCACTAAGATTGTTTTCAGTCTTTCCAAGGTCAATCATTTGCCACTTCAGTGCGAACATCACACAAGCAACCAAACATGTCAAACACTTCCATTTTCATTTGTAAAAAGTGGATACAAGTTACTGCATTACATAACCATACCATAATCTGAAAAATAATGTCGGAGATAATACCATCAAAAAAGTTGGCACAAGGATCAAACAGAATAAACAGCTTGCATTGTGATTGTTCAAAGGCAATTACCTCAGAGAGCACACAACTGGCTTCACCAAGAAATTCTTGATCCTTCAACTTCAACATCTGCAAGACACCGTATTTTTCATATTTAGCTTCTGCAACTTTTTGTTAAATGCCTATGCTGAAAAGCTACGTAAACTTATAAGTAAATTATTGATGTAGGTACTTATTCCCGTAGTTACCCTTTTGTGAATGCTCAATCATTACAAAAGGCAAGCAAATTGAGAACACATCTCAGCTACGATAGTGAAGCCAAGTGAATTTTCAAATGATACGAAAAAATAACCTGCAAGCTAAGACCATAACATACCTTCGCAGGTAAATTGTGGTATTTTGTATCAACATCGTACACATGAAAACTGCCAGAACAAATGAGCAGACATTTGGATAGATTAAGCTTACGCAAAAAGTAATTAATAACAATGAAATGCAGTAAACATAAAACTTACACCAAGGGCTGCAGTATCTCGAACTGATAAGAAACATTAATTTTCTCAATCCATGCAGGATCCAAAGAGTTCATTACCACTTCTGAGCGACCAAGCTCCTCAAGTGATCCATCCATGTTCTTTTTATAAACTACTGCCATAGGATCACTCTGTAATGAAAATGATATCCTTAAAGTTAAATGACCTTAGGACAAGGATTGACATAAAATACCTTCACAAAACCTAAACAGCCATAATATCAAATGTTTCATGAGAACCCATAGAGGCTACTCACATGCAATGTGCACCCTACTTCCAATACAGGGGAAAACCTCTACCGACCGAATTGTTGTGACAAATCCGCAAGGGAAAGGGTAAAGGAGTTCAACTATTACGAGCTCTTGGTTAGCATTCTTTGAAGTAATATTCTTGCACCTTTCATATTAACTCCCAATACTAGTTTCTCTAAGGTCAGCATCACAGTGAAACAAAAAATAAAACAGCAAAGCGGGTACAGCAGAGCTTGCTCTTAGCATCGTGATAGGGATGAAGCATGTCAGCCACAAACATGATTACAGTCTCATAAGACATAAACAAGAGTGATGAATCCATAATAAGATGGCACTAGAACACAACTAAGAAGATAGTAAGCAAAAACACATAGAATAGGGACATTGCGCAAAAAAAATACAGCTCTTGACTGTACGATTTTTCTTAATAAGAGAAGCTTACCTTAGAAACAATGTCACGGTCGCGTAATTTTGTAGCTGATAAAGATAACTGCAGTTAATTAAGACACATTATCACGTCATGCAATACAAATTGAGTAGACAGACTCTACAAAAGAAAAAAGAGAAAAGTATGTAGGGTCACAGGTGTTTGATGTGAAATCCTAACTCTAAGAAAGGGCAGAAGTTATAAAGAGTACTACTCCCTCGTCCCACTAAATGGTCCATTACGAAAATGCGCACAATTTTCTGATGAAAAAAAAACTTTCATGCATAATTTTTTAAATTTCTTTGCACCAAGAACTAATTGAGATCTCTTATATGGTGTAAGAAAATTGAGAACTTACGCAAGGAAGTATTTTATTTTTTTATCCAAAAATTGTAAGTTTTTTCGTAGTGGATCATCTTTGTGGGATGGAGGGAGTACTATAATAGAAGCGTCGAAACTGTAAAGTCAAATAACAGCTATTCGAATGTATGATGCTAATAGGACCTGGTGATAAAGTCCACTATAGGGCATCTCAGAGTGCAATTTTGTTCACCCTCTTTAAAAAAGGGTGAACATTTCCTTATCTCTTATTGGTTAAAATGATGTAGGTCCCATCTGTGCAAAATACTTTTTGGTAAGCATAACATCATTTTATGGTGGGATCCACATCATTTCAACCAATAGGAAGGAGGGTAATGTTCACCCTCTTAAGTGGAGGGTGAACAAAACTCAACTCAGCATCTCATGTTGCGGGCCAAAATTAATTTCAAAGGACCTAGATGTTAAGTCATATTTTTCATGCCAAGCTGGCCAGAAATAAAAAGATCTCTACAATAATTGAGTCCCCCCTACTTTTGTGACAAGGACTTCCAAGTCTGGAAGCTGCAGCTTGGCCTTAATACAGAAGTCTAACTCGCGAAAAAGGACATAACAATGAGAATCTTGCAATGCTTTCATCAACAAAAAATGTCTTGAGGAATCAAATATCCATTTCCAGCACATTAGAATGCCTTGTTCTCTTTGGTTTTTGAAAAGAATTTTTCAAAAAATTCTCTCTAGATTCCTCCTACTTCCAACATTTCTCTCTCTATCTCTCTCCACTTATTACCCCTACTATTTTTCAAAAAACTTTTCAAAACACAAACCAAACACAGCATTCATCTGATTCATTTGGTGAACAACACTTTGTTCTTGCCATTCACTTTTTTTTTTGAATGGCTTTTGTACGGTTCAAGTACTTTTTTTTTTTATCGGCAAAAATAATTTCATTCATCACAAGGACAAAATGAAATTAGTACAATACAGTAGGAGTAGAAATGCATTGAGCAACTTCTTCTTGCGAGATCTAAACCTACTTCTTCGCATCTCGTTTTTTAAGAACACCTGTTACCAAGACGCAAACAAGACCCCCAAGGGCCAAGCCCAACCTACACCTAATGTTTGAACCCAAACACCAATACACCCCAAACCTGAAAGCAATTTGTCCAACACCAAGTCTGTTGTTCATCTGTTTCCTCCAGCAGGTCAGAAATAAACGGTATTGGCCGGATTGTATGCAAAATAGCTTACAAATCCATTTTTCTTATAGTAAATTAATGTGCAAGAAAGACCCAGCTTTTCTTTTCAAATAATCTATCAAAAAGCTCAACACAATGCCAAATATCAAGATACGTATAATACTAGCGGATTCCTGTGCCTAAAGGCACGTCGGAATGTATTAGTCTCAATTTAAATAAATTGCTTGTACTACCCAATTGCTCTACAGAATAGTTATAATCTCCACAAAGCATCGTTATCATTTTGAGAAATTTTCTATTTGAACATATAAGGCAACATTATTTTACATAGATATATATTGCCTAAAATGTGAGTACAGGGAGGGATAAATTTACTAGAAGAATATTCTCCGTATCTTTTAAAAAAGAAATGATCTGATGGCTATAAATTTAACATAAAGTGATCTAATGGTAATAGAGGTTACTCTCATTTATATGCCTAGATATTTTGAACAGAAATCGTTCAGTTTTATAATGATGTTATGGTTACTTCCTTCAATTGAATAAGTTTCGTATAAGCAAAGGTGCTAGAGATTCATGTGAGTATGGGATCTGGAATTGAAATTAACAATGGCGAACAAAAGGAATTGACTCGAATGTGTCAAGCAAAATGCACTTTCACATCACCCATGGAAACCAAATAGGTGGACCTGGCTCAGGCAGTGCCGTGATTTTGTTGTTTTTGAAAGACAACAAACGGGTGATTTACCGAAAACGTAAACCGGGGACTAACAAGTAACAACCCCATTGGATTAAGTGATTTCATGAACAATGAAAGGTTATGGTTTCTCACTAAATATGTCATCACCTTTTATGAAAAAAGGTGCGAAACAGAACAGACATCGTCATCATTTCTCTCTTATTTTTTATCCAAAAAGATTCTTCTTCCTATTCTTTTCTTTTCTCAGTAAACCACCAAGGGCTGTAAAAAGTTGATGATAAGGCACTATAAAATTCCATGCTTTCATTCTTGCGAGGATGATCCCAAAAATAGCGACTATAGCATCACACAATTTTAGGGGGGAGAAGACGAAGCGTAATTCTCTGTATCTCTATACCGAAATGTATTGCCGGGCCATTGGATCACATAATTTTAGGGGGGAAAATAAAAAAAAATCTCAGACAGTCTTAACGCTCAAAATACATGGGTACAGAGGATCCACCGTGGGAGAAGACAACATTGGGTTTGGGGTGTGGTGGTAATTGCATACAGAGATGTATCTACGGTGTGCCAACTTCTGGGAAAACGACAATTGCAACCAGGGTTTGTGTGGTGGTAATTGCATATGTATACAGTATATGCGTATTCTTCTACAGGATTATACCTCAATTGGAGTGCAGAGAGCGTGAAGACCTTTGGTCTTGAAGAAAAAGTCTACAGCGTCGTTGTTCCCACCACCACCATTATTCCCTGTCGCTTGCTGGGCCCCTCCCACCGCTTGTTGCCCTCCCCTCACATCTGAACAACATCCACCCATCTCTCTCTCTCCCTCTCCCTCTAAATGCTTTTCTCTCTGTAACCTCCTGATATTCCTTTGCACAACATTGGTGCAAAGGAACTTATCAAAAAAAAAAAAAAAAAAAAAAAAAAAAAACGTATAATTTCTCTCTCTCCCTCTCTCTCTCTCTCTCTCTCTCTCTCTCTCTCTAATCCGGCAGTTTTCTAACTCCTCTCCGTCGGTTTTTGGGCCCTTCACGTGCAATTAACCATGTTGATGCACGCCTTGCCTTCCCGCTCACTCCGACAGCGTAGTTTCCGGGTCAATCTCTGGCAAAAGTATATCAATAGGGTTCGTCATGGGTCAGTTGAGTCAATCAATGGAAATAGAATTCGAAGAACGACCAATCAAGTTCACCTAGGAAGCGCCTTACGAGTTTTTCCGATAGCCAAAAACCTGAAAGGGGTTCCCATCTCAGATGAATCTCTCTCTATACATATAACAACGGATTCTAAAATTTCTAATCAATCTGTGTCCGATAAAATCGGACATCGATGATGGGCTGTGTCTAACATTATTTTGGAGAACAATTTTGGAAAATAGGTCAAACCCCGTCTCTCAAATTTTGACCTCTGTACTGTTCATTTTTGGGGGAAAACTAGTGGAGTAGTACGATTCATCATTTCTTATTCTTTGTTTTTCTATATATTGGGAGAAAACGACATTCAACCTACTATATTTATTAGAGCATCCGGAAACATTATCCGCAGCTTTGTTCGTTTTGTAATTTTGGGTATTTTAATTTTAGTAATGAGTAGAGAGAAATAAGATAATCAGTTTTGTAATTTTGGATATTTTAGTTTTGGCAGTGAACAGAGAGAGAAATAAAATAATGACTGAAGAGTGAGTAATGAGTGAGAAAAATAGTGAAAGAAATGAAATTAATAATTGGAGAAATAAGGTAATTGTGAAACCCGGTCCTTATTTTAAAATAAAAGAAAGGAATTAATCCTATTAAAAGAGGATTTATTTTATGTGAGTTTTGATATTATTTTACATGATAGCCAGGTGTTGATTTTTGTGAAGGAGTGCACGTAAGGTGTTTGTGTGCTGGAGTGCATTCATGGGATGTGTTTATTTGTTGGGTTGTGGAATGGACGAGGAAGAAGGAAAAAACATACAAGCAATGGACACTTATCCACCAAATGGCACCTAATGGGATGACGGAGCATGTTCTCTATCTATACATAAAAGGAATGAAAGGAGGAAAAACGGGGGGAGAGAGAGAGAGAGAGAGAGAGAGAGAGAGAGAGAGAGAATTGGGTTAGTTGAGAGGGCCATTTTTTTCTTCTGTTGGAGGGGAAAAAGATTGGTTAAAAGATCAGTGGGAATTTATATAGTGTACTCTCCTCACCTCAATTTTGCTTTTTGTCTGAGAGCCGGGGAAGAGTTTAGAAAACTCTTTTCCGAATTAGTTTTGTGGAACAAAGGGAAGGTTGGGAGGAAATTTTCAATTGTCAAGACTCTAAACCTGCCAAATGATGTCGTACACAAAGGATGAGAGAAGCATTATGTCGAATCCGAAAAAGATAGTCAATTGTAAAAACTCATTTGATCTAAAGCACTAATTGTTTAGAACGTTTTTTACCCGTGCAATTGAAACCAAGGAGACGGGAAAAGTACATAAGTACATGAATTTTTGTAACCTTTGTGGTGAATAGAGAAGTGAAACCAAATGTTCTAACAGATTGACCAATGACACAATTCAGTGTTGTTATAGTAATCGATGAACATAACCTCTTGTTTTCAAAATCTGGAGAACAAAAAAATCAAAACACTATTAATTAGGAAAGGGAATGTGAGAAAACAGTGAAGATACATAACGAAGATGTGGTGGTGGACACCGTGGACTTACCTTGTTAGCAATTGTATGTTAATCTTCCCCACTTCATAGAAATAGATGGCAGCTTTTCGTTTTTTACGTGTACGGAAATGGTAAGAGTTAAAAGAGTAGAAGAAGAGGAAAAGTGAGGAGGAGTTGTAGGAAAAAAGTGGGAGAAGTCAGTTCTCAAAACTCTCCCCCTCCTCACGTTCTCTCTCTCTCTCTCTCTCTCTCTCTCTCTCCACCTTCCCCTCTCACATCCCCACTCTTTCTCCCTCTCGCTCCCAATTTAAACAAATTAAAAGAAAATCAAAAATCTAAAAAATTAGAGATGAAGGTTTGAAAGATTGATAGGCCTAAACACATTCCTATAGGATAAATAAATAAATAAATAAATAAACTAGCGTTGTTCCCGTTCGATGTACGGGACAAACAACAAATTTTGTATGAACTCGATATTTTGTAGCGAAGCCACCCAAATATTTTGTCCCGTGCATCGAACGGAAACGATGCTAGTTGATAGAAAAAAAAAACCCGGGGTGTGTGCGCCATCCATACTCAACAATAGGCGACTCAGATTGCAAGAAATATTAAATCAAATTAAATTACTTCAAAAAAATTAAATCAAATTAATTTGTAACAAAAAAAAATCAAATATTGTACCCGTTCAATGCATGGTATAAAAAATTAACATTAGTTTTTATAATCTAATATTTTTTTTTTTGTCTTATGTTCAATGCACGCTAGCAAAAGTCTAATGTTGTACACTAAAAGACATATGTGTGGTATAAAATGAATTTAGAGTACCACGTGATGGTATCTCTGCTGGGGCATAAAATAATTTTTCCTAAACTTCTCTCCCACGTCTCCCCTTTCTCTCTCTTCCCCTCTCCCCACTCCCCACGTTTTCTCTTCTTTTTTTTTTTTTAAGCTTCTCTCTCCCTCTCCCACGTCCCCCCTTTCTCTCTCTCCCCCTCTCCCCACTCCCACGTTTTCTCTTCTTTTTTTTTTAAAAAAAAACTCTAAATTCTAAGAATCTAGAATTGAGGGTTGGGAGCTTTTTTGCTTCAACTACATTCCTATAGGATATAGATAGATAGATAGACTAGCGTTTGTGGCCATTTGATGCACAGGATAAAAATGATTGCATTGGTTTTTTTCCTACTCCGTGTATCGAACGGGCACAACGGTAGTTGAGTGTTCGATGTATGCACAAGACACTTATATCTACTGTTATAAATTAAACAAACAAAAACAAAAAAAAGTATAGTTTTATTTATCTTTTTTATTTATTAAAAAATTAATTTTTACAATCTTCAAAGAGAAGCATTGGTTCACTAAACAAAAAACAATAAAAGCAATTCTGGTATAGTCACTAAGTAAAAATGTAAGGAAAGGGAAGCACATGGAGAAAGCACTTTGGTAATGCTAGTGGAACAAAAACGGATTCTAATAAATAAAAGGAGAGCACCATTTGGTGTCACCCAAAAAATGAAGCTGTATGGATTTTTCCTTCCTATAATGAAAATGCCCTATTCAAAAACCAATTTTTATGGTGTATTAAACTACCCGTGGATAGAAATTAAAATCATTGATCTTTAGGCTCCGTTTGTTTGGACGTAAAATATTTTTCCGGTAAAATGTTTTACCTATTTTTCAGTGTTTGGTTATGTAAAAAATGAGAATAATATTTTACATATAAAACATATTTCATCAATTGGATGAAAATGACTTACCCTTAAATCTTCCGTTAGTTATTTTATGGAATGAACCTGCTGCCTTCCACTGCAATTCTCATTGCTCAGTTTCCTCGATCGTCAGTCCTGATCCACATTCAATTCCAATAATCTCATATCTCTCCACCGTTTAAACCCCCCTCTCTCTTTACACTATTTTGTTGATTTCTGAAAATATTTTCAAATGCCAACCAAATACTGAAAATAAAAGTTTGAAATTTGTTTTCTGAAAAAATATTTTACATTGTAAAATATTTTACATCGAAACAAACGGAGTCTTAATACAGAATTGAATCAAAACAACTCAAGTAAGGAGAATCCTTACATGTGCAGCCTCATCGGCATCCTTCGTGTCATCAACATCATCATCGTCGTCAGAATCGGCATCATTAGCCTGGAAAACAGTTTACCACAAAATAAGGACTCAGCTGAAACAGACAAATTAAAAAAGATACGAAGGCGATAAGTCCATAAGCTTACATCGGAATCTACGGGTTATCCTTTGACTCCTAAGAAAATCAAATCCAGATGTTAACAAACGATAGAAAATCCAGAATTAATATTCACCCAGTACCTATGTGAACATTGAACACAATAACGATAACAATTATGAGGATTAAAATTATGGGAGAAGAGGAAAAGTGAGGAGAAGTTGCATGAGAAGAGTTTAAAACTTTAAATAGTGGAAGAAGAGAAAAAGTGGGGGGAGTGTGGACGCGGGTGGTTGGTTTTTTTGTTTATGTTTTGTTCATAACTGTCCTTTGAGTATTTGAACGTGGACATGAGGTTTTTTTCCGTTTAGCCAACGGGTGGGACAAGACGTGGGGTTTTTTTTTTGTTGCCTTTGGGTGGGACACATGTAGAGTGCTGGCTTTTTTTACTGTTTAAAAAAAAATAGAAAATTCAGGAAATAAGGAATGGGGTTTGGAGGTTATTGAGGGCTCAATACATATAGGATATAGATAGATAGATATATCGGGGCAGTTGCGGGGACCCCTAAAAAACCCTCTAAAAAAATCCTCCCAAGTTTCCGATCGAATTTTGATGATCCGGGCTGTTTAATATAATCAGAATGTGATTTTAAGGGTATCCACAAGAAATTAGTAAAAAAAATGACCCGAAAGGACTTCATCCGAACAGTTTTTTATTAAACTTTATTGAACGGTTCAATAAAAAACTACTCAAATCAAGCCCTTCCCGGTTTTTTTTTTTTTTTGCCAATTTCGCGTAAGCATCCTTAAAATCACGTTCTGAACACATTAAGCGACTCGAATCATAAAAATTTGATCGAAAACTATAAGATTAAGATTTGGGGGTTTTTTTTTTAGAGGTTTTCTTTGATATTAAGGGTAATTTCATGGGTTTGCCTTGATATCGTGTTCATGCCATTGTATTGAATGATCCCGCTCAGTTGCTTCCTGTTCATATAATGCATACAGTTTTGATTGCAAGTCGGGCCGGTTCAATGGCTTTGTATGAACAAGCGTTGTACCAGTTTGAAGCAGAGGACAAACAAAAAGTTTTTTGTGGGCTCGACATTCTGTAGTGGGAATTATACAAATGTTTGATAGAAAGATAAGTTAGGCCACCATGTGGCAATTCCAATTCCCATTAGGGCATGGAATAATTTTCCCCCAACTCTCTCTCTCTCTCTCTCTCTCTCTCTCTCTCTCTCTCTCAACTTCAATTTCAAAAAATGAAAAATCGGAAAAATTAATGCCTTGTTCTCTTTGGAATTCAAAAAGAATTTTTCAAAAAATTCCTCCTAAATTTTTTTTACTTCCAACATTTCTCTCTCTATCTCTCTCCACTTATTACTCCTACTATTTTTCAAAAAGAATTTCAAACATTAATCCAATCAAAGCATTATATGGGTGCTTGAAGGCTTGAGACCACACAACCCACACAACACATTTGTTTAGTTTATTGATTGATTGATTGATGATTAACAATTTTTAATCCTTCAAAAAATGAAAAATCTGAAAAATTAGGAATGGGTGCTTGAAGGCTTGGGACCACACAATACATTTGCTTAGTATATTGATTGATTGATTAGCAATTTTTATCCTTCTGACCTTGTTCTGTCTCATACCACAAAAAAAAAAAAACTCACCAATCACCTCAAGTTTTCTCTCCATAGGGTATTAATTTACATTGAACTTTTTTTTATACTTCTAAACTTTAAAATTTTAAATTTTTTATTATTGCCTTATGGCCCCTGCGTATACGAAATTTTGGTTCTATTCTTGAACATACAGGAAAACTTTCTTTGAATTTGCCCAAGATATTTGGAATTCATTTATTTCTCTCAAGGGTGTCTTGCTTTGATTTTGGGGCATTTCATGTAACAGGCTTATATTGTCCTAGAGTATGCGTGCCCGATAAACTTTAAACTAAATTAATTATTCCAAACGATGGCGCGGTTGATATCATTGGTGTTTAGCAATTTTTAAGTACTTCTCAAATTTTTTTTATTACTAATCATTCGTATTTACCGAGGAAAAAGGAAAAGTACTAAAAAGTAGATCAAAGTTAAAGATAAATAAGATAAGACGAACAAAGAGAGGAAAACTGTCATTTTTTAACTTTTTCATTTCCATTTTTTTCCTTTTTGCGATAGTTTTTAGTTTATGTGTTCTTCGTTCTGAAAGATGATGATGAACTGAAGTCTCATTGTTAACAAACCACCGTAACATCAGCTATATCAAATTCAACTACAGAGGGTGAACTTAGGCCCCGTTCCAGAAACACAATAAGAACTTATTTTTTGTGTAATAAGAAGGCTTGTTCCTGAAAAATAAGAAGGTTGGTACTTATTTTGGAAGAATTTATATAGGTACCGACCGGCCGGGGAGGGAAATTGTACCGGCGGCCGCGCCGGGCCGTCTCCGGCCACCGGACGGCCGATCCGAGCCGTCCAAAAATTCTATAAAAAAAATCTGAGGGGGCAGCAAGGGAATCAACGGTATCCGAGGTGTGTATGGTGCTTAATCTAAGCACCTCTTTTCCGTGGAGCATGTACACCTTGGATAACAACCTCTCCATATCACACTTTGAGGTAAAATTACTTGGATAACAGGTCGAGTCAGGTCGTATTCGTGTCGGGTCAATCGGGTTTGTGTCTCAAACCACCGAACCCGAACCCGACTAATTTAGAATTCGTGTTCTCAAGTCGTGTCATTTTTGTGTTTCGTGCCAGAAATGGTCGACCCTAACCCGCTAACTTCGCATCTGGTTTGTGTCGTATTATCTTGTTTCATGTCCATTGCCCAGGTCTACTATATACTTTATACTAATTTTTCAAATCCATAGCACAAGTCAATTTGTGGAATAATGGTTTGTTTGTGACACGGATAAGTAATTGTGTTCATCGTGTCAATTTTGTGTCT
This sequence comes from Rhododendron mucronatum var. ripense, assembly GCA_019656295.1. NCBI lineage: Eukaryota > Viridiplantae > Streptophyta > Magnoliopsida > Ericales > Ericaceae > Rhododendron > Rhododendron mucronatum. Next base: position 9,818,737 of record BPLT01000004.1, on the reverse strand, counting down.
CGCTTGTTCAATCCGAATCCAACCCATTTAGAATTCGTGTTCTTGAGTCATGTCATTTTCGTGTCAGAAATGGTTAACCCTAACCCACTAATTTCGTGTCCAGTTCGTATCGTGTCGTCATGTTTTGTGTCCGTTGCCCAACTCAAATAAAATAGAGAGGAATTTCTCAAAAAGGAGACTGCACCAGCCTAGCTATCAATATAGGTATTTTACAAAAGGGTATTGTAGCTCTCCAAAAGAAGCTAGGCACACTAGCAAAGGTAAACAAAAACAAATGTTATCGATGCAAGCCTCTTCTTCTCTCTCCTCCAAGAAGCAAGAACCAAACCCATTAAACTTTTATACCTTCAAAAATCTGATTTGTGCATCAACACTTAAACCAAAATATTGAGCAATTACTCAATTGATGCATGTATTTTTCAACTACAATGACGAAAACAGATCTAAATTTCAGCCCCTTCTGTTCATGACGAAAAATTTAAGGCACCAGAGTGTTCTGTTGTTTGTTTCCATTTTACAAATGAGAGTTTCAAAGAGTTATTTGCCCACTTCAAAGTACAAACGAAAATAAGGAGAAGAAACAAGTGTGGAAGAAGAAGCAATCAACGGACCCAATTCAGGTCAAAGCCCTCATTCATTGTACTGATATACACAAAGCCGTAGATTCGAACCTATATAGGTATATATGCAGCATTTTACATAATTCTTAAATAGTGATAGAGAGGATAATAGAGATGATTGTTGTAGTGTGCAAGTAAAAAGTGAGTAGGTAAAATAGAAATTGTAATGGTCCGAGTTTTCAAACTACATTTTATCTTTGTAAAATAAAAAACAATCATCTCATGTAGTTGTATGATTATTTTTTTATATTAATTACATATCGTTACAATCTTGTTCCTCTTTATCCCTTCCACCAAACCACTAGTTTACTTCCCTTTTCTTATTCTTCATTCACGACACAAAAGAAAGAAAATGAAGAGTACCCAATGTTCAGAATCAAGCAAAACATCATTCATAGAAATGTGATTTCGGGAATCAAGCACCAGCAGAAAATAAATTAATTCCTAGGGAAATCAAGTCAATCGTGAATTTTTATATTTGGCAACTTGAACTCGAGTTTTTCTTCAACAGTGTTGTTTTTAGTTTATGAATCCTTTATTCTAAACCCCTGCAGGGTATATTTTTTTCCCCCCCTTTTTTTAGCCCTGGGTGGCCGTAATTAGCTAGACTGCATGTTCAACACAAATGATGGGGAAAGAAGACGAACAGCTTGGTTCAATTATATCCATAAATATAAAATGTATATTCCGGTTGAATTTGACATGTACAACCCTAGATATTCTCCAATCCATTGACAAAACTCGACCCAAATAGAAAATTTGAAATTTTTTAGGTACCAATTCAAGCCAAATCATAGTAAACTCTCTCATGAACTCATGGTTAATTCCAGCTATTTCTTTGAATTGGGACTTCCCCAAAGAAACGTTTTGAGCTGTGGTGGTATACGCCTAGTTCTTCATCAACTACAAAATTTTCTACCTAAACGAACTGAAGCTATATTACGAGGTACTAAAGAACACTTACATGGAGGAAGAAGACAGCAAAGCACACAAACATGGGATGAAATGGCCACTCATGCTTCCATAGTTTAATTGCTCTTGGCAACTTGAAACCCCATGGTTGTATCTCCAAAGCTTTTGAAAAAACTTTGATCCTAAGTCTAATCTCATGCTGCTCTGAAGCTTTCTGTCAAGAGTTGGTAGTAATGTTTTTGCTGCACCCCAAACAAGTTCATGAATTAGATAGGTGGAAAAAGCTGAGTTGCAGCTTCAGACTAAGGTCCCATTCTTGAAAACTTAATTTTCTTCTTCGTTTTGTGTGTTTTGTTCATTTTTTCTGAATTTTTATTACATGCGAGTGATATTTTTTGGATTAATCATCCGTCTCGACGAGAGGAGTCTAAAAAGTACAAAATTATGATTGAAAGCAAAAAAAATAAAAATTACTAAAGACGAAAAAAATATCAAACAGCTGTCTTTTTTGTCTTTAAGTGCCGTTTTATTTGAATTTTTTCAACGTCCGTCCATATTTTTATACTTTTCCGATTTGTCTTGTCGAGACGAACGATTAATCCCAAAAATTACGACGAAAAGCTAAAAAAAAGTTAGGAAAAGTAAAAAATACGGAAACAATTTTCAGACATATAGTTTACAAGAACGCAGCCCAACATACATGTGCATCCAGTAGCGGGCCCACCCTAGGTCCAGGACGCCCAGCTTTAAGCTGTTGTTTTTATGTGTAATGTTTCATACTTTACTTCTTCGTATGCACAATATGCTTATGTTATTGTTTAAGAGGATGAATTGCCATAACTTTTGCTAATCTTTGTTTTTTTCTGGAATCATACTTGGGAAATGTTTGTCAAACAAATTCAGGCCATGATTGTTAGACTGAAGGGTCCAATAATGCATATTTTGAAAAGATTGTGTGACTAGGAAATGTATACAGTAAACAAAATCTAAATGATGGATTTCACCACCTGTTTGGTGTGCCAAGACTAAAGATCCGACGAAGATTGCCTAGAACCAGATTTGAGATTAGCCGCTTTCTTGGCTTCAACTTGGCTCATGCATAAAGAAGAGCACCACCTCATACCAACTATAAACCTCTTATTGTGTAGCTTTCAATTTGTAGCAAAAGAAACACTGATTGGATTTGCGACTTGACCCCAATCTTCCAGAGATTTCTCTTGTAGATTTTGTTGGTGCAAAGTTTCTATTGTGTAGTTTCTCTGTTGGGACCGGCAGGTTCGGTGGTGGTCGGAACTGATGTTGAAATGCTTTAGGGTTGTGTCACTCTCTAGTATTTGCTGTTGTTTTGATTCGTTTAATGTAGTCTGCTCTTAGGGTAGTTAGCAGCAAGTGATTTCTTGGCAGGTTGGGTGTCAATTGAGATGCATTTCATTCGTTATGATGCTTTGTAATTTCTATCATTTTAATCAATGTAATTTTTCTCTGATTAATAAATTTATCCTTCTTTTCTGTTCAAAAAATAAAAAAAAAGAAAGAAATACAGTGATTTGGTGAAGGGATATACACTGGAGTTGTGGTAGTTGAGTGGCCGTAAAATCCTCCATAATACGAACCTTCTGTCCGTGGAGTAGGCAATTGCCAAATAACGTAAATACCATTGTTTTTCTGTGTTTGGGTGGGCATGTGTGATCTGGTTGTCATGGGCACAACAATGAATTGACGTAGAAGTTGAATCATCTGGTATTAAAATTTAGTGAAAGTTATACCAAGAGAAAATCCAAAGGCTGTGTATATGTACGTTAAGAAATATGTTCTTTTCTTTTCTTTCGGGTAGTCTGTTTATTTGCAAATAAAAAGCATAATCCTTTAACTTAATGGTGCCCCTACTAGAATAAAAAATGGTCTCCACCAGAGTATGAGAATACTAAAATAACAGAGTAATACCTTCTCTGAGACAGATGGAGAGACTTTCTTCAGGGCCTGCTCAAAATGTACCTTTCCGATAGTCAATGAGGTTGTGGCATCTGAATTGCTTTGGGCTGTCAGTTTCTCCTCAAGTGCAGCCATGGCCGCTTCGTTCATCTAGCATTGACAAAAACATATAAAGCAATTATGGAAAACCCCAACCACAAGCCAAGCAACTACCAACTCACACTCACACACACACTCACACACAGAGAGAGCCAGAGGGGTTCAAAATCCGAAAACAAATTATCGAAATGGATGTAAGTATCTAACCAGTGCAGAAAGATCAGCTCCACTAAGGTTTTCACAAGCTTCATCTCTTCCGATGGCAATTAAATCCACACTGGAATCTATAGGCTTCTTCCGAGCAAGAGCTTTTAAGATCAAGCCACGCTCATCTGGACTTGGAAGAGGGACAAATAGGAGTTTCCCAAACCTTCCTGGTCGTAAGACTGCACGGTCCATCACCTCAGGTCTGCAACATATTTTGCCAAGATTATGCACGCATGCATGATGGCAGATTGAAAACAACAAAAATAGCAATTGACGCAAGCATTAAGAAACAAGGAAACCATGATTCACCTATTTGTAGCGCCAATGACATAAACACCCTGTCTCTGATCTGCACCATCTAGCTCAATCAACAGCTGCAATAATGAGAGATGAATTCATCTAAAATTGCATATCAGTAATAGTATTAAATAGTAAGCATTAGGGTTTATCGTACATTTCATTAGACCTGCCCTTGAACTTGAACTACATTACAGCAGGTTCAATCGTCAATTTCTGATCCACTGACCAAAGAAGTAACCAATCGGTATAAAGCTTGGTTCGGGCTGGTTCCCTTTCCAAAGAGTTTTTCCTCCCCGCTATTACACTAAAAAGTGTGTGAAAGTTTTCATGTCTATAAGCAAGCTGGAGTATTCCCTTTCATTTTTTTTCTTTCTCTCTTCTCTCCTTTCTTACTGCCCCAGCATTGCTTTCAACCAAAAATCCTGGCAGGAAACCAGTTCTCAATATATAATTTTCTAATAAGTCATAAGGTACTTTACGTTGACTTCCCATTAAGAAGCCTGAGACAACCTTACAGCCCGAACTTCTGCACTTTAAAATCAAAAGGCCAAAAAAGACCTAATTTTCTTTTACTTAACTATCTCTCTAATCTCCTTTTTTCGTTTTTTTGGGACTTGTAATAAATGAATTACCTATTTCTAAAAGGAATTAAATAGAATAAGACCCTGCAAATAAAAGTTAGGAGATTTACATATGAACCGGATTAACATACTTGCATGTAAATGCAAAGATACAACTGACTCTCATGTTCATTCAGTTTACAAATCTCCTTAAAAAGAACTGAACCAAAAGCAAATTGACTATACTTTTTTTTCAAGCAACACCAAATGATTATGTAGAATGCAAAAATATGAAACCAAATAGCAACCAGGTGACACAGGACAAGAACATGTGCACGGTGAATTAAGAGTCATGAACATGTAGATTATTAGACCTGGTTCAAAAGCCGCTCAACAACCCAGCCCCCCTCCTTTCCACGCTTCGTGGTCAAAGCATCTACCTGTAAAAATAGAAGTGACAGATCCAAACCCGAAGTTAAGCAACAGTAAGCCTTGAGACAAATCTAAATATAAATAGGAAGGAGTGTTTTCCATACTATCTCCTGCAATGCTTCCCCATATGGAATGATACTTCTGAATACCCATCAAATTCTTTAGGCATGCTTATATCTATCAGCATTCAGGAAAACCCAATAAGAGCATCTCCAACCAACATCCATTTCTCTATTTTAGAGTACTGTTCTCCACTATCCCATCCTCTGAAACTCTCCTCCACTTGAGGATGGGTTTTGGTCCTCTAAAGATACAGGATGAAGGAAAAGTAGCGGATCATCCTCTATGTTTAGACTTTAGAGTACGATAGTTATACTCATCAAAACGGCAAAACAACTAATTTGGAATTCTATTTTTCTGTTAGATTTGCAGTTTTGGCAAGGTAACCACAGTTCCTTTTAAAGGAGACCAAATTGAATATTTATTAAGAAAAAGTTAAAATAGACTTTGGAGGGAAGCTGTTAAGTGATTGAGCATCAATCTATATACTAAGCAAATGTGTTTTGCCTTTAAATCCATCCAAACCCTCTTTCCTAATTTTCTAGATTTTTTATTTTTATTTTTATAAAAGAGAGGGGGGAGGGGGAGAGAGAGATGTGGGGGTTGGATATGTAGGAAAAATTATCCTATGCCCATGGGACATTGTCACGTGGTACTCCAAATTTATTTTTCACACATGTATGTCTTTCGGTGCATATAATAAGACCAATGCTAGCATGTATCAAACACGAAACCGAAGAAAATGTTAAACTATCTTCTTATCAACTAGCGTTGTGGCCGTTCGATGCATGGGGCCAAAAAAACCAATGTAGTTTTTTTTATCCCATGCATCAAATGGGCACAAACGCTAGTACATACTATAAGCAAATGTGTTTAGCCTTCAAAAGCCTCCAAACCCAAATACTCAAATCTCCTTAAAAGTAGGCTTTCTCCCTCTTATGTGGCACTCCTCTCCCCAACCACTTCCCCTTTTTTCTCTTCATTTTCCCCCAATTTCCAGCCAGTCAAATATTTAGCATGCAAAAACTACCCTTGACCTTTGAAAGGTTCAATTTCAATAATTGTTCAAATAACTTCCCACGCCAACATTGACCTCATTTTCCCACCAACAATCCTTTTTTCCCCCAAATGTTCCCTTCTGTGTTTCTCTCTACCATCTCCCTCATCCATTCCCTACTATCTCCAAGATTTTTTCATAAACTATATTTCTATTAACTAGCAGTGTGCGTTCGATACATGGAAACGAAAAACAATATCAATGTAAAAAATTTGCCCCATGCATTGAACGGGTACGAGGCTAGTTAGATAGAAGTAAATGCATAAGAATTTGGAAGGTAGAGCGATAAGGTTGGAGTGATAGTACAGCAATAGTCATCCAATACCATTTTCTAATAGAAAAACATTACTCTTTATCTCCTCTCAAAAAGAAACTTGTGTGATCATTCTACAGATGACTTATCATGTGTTAAATGTTTGCCATTGACAATCGGTAAGGAATGAGTTGGATATGCTCTTAACCTAATCATAATTCAAGGTCAATCAAGGAACCCTTCAAAAGTGGCATTCGTAACAAACCACACTTTGAAGCGAAATAACAATAATTGGTTAAAAGCTACAAAAAAAAAATTCATTGACACACTTGTGAGAGCACTCAATAGTCAATAACAACAAATAAATACATAAACTAAATGAAGTGCTTTTGCTTGTTGAATTATTCTCTCCACATCCGTTGATATATAGGCTCACGCTACTTCTTCCCCATTTTCCAGTCAGGTGGAGGAGGAGGTCCATTTGGTCCTTGCCCATTGGTTTCACTATTAACATCCAATAATTTTTCAACGATAGAAACAAGAATAACGAACCACATACCTCATCAAAGAAAAGTATGCATGGAGAACAAGTCCTTGCGCGGCTAAATATTGTCCTAACTGCCAATTCACTTTCTCCAACATATTTGCTCAGAAGTTCAGGGCCCTATCCGTGTAATTGTAATCAAAATTCCCACTCTAAATAATAATGTTCAAACACATGATTGGACAGAGGAAACGAAATGACAAACCTTGATATGTATGAAATTAGCTCCTGCCTCATTGGCGACAGCCTTAGCAATTAATGTTTTACCACAGCCCGGAGGTCCATAGAGCAAAAACCCTGTCTCCAGATCTACCCCAAACCCCTAATAAAAAACGCCTAACTATCAGAATACAAATCTTGCAATGAGAAAATAATGAGCAATTATTTCGTCATATCATGCTGATAGGCAGAAGCAGCATGTAAAGACTCTTGGAAGTAACCATAGTGGTGGGACTAATTTCGTACATACTACATAGGGTCAAAAGAGATTTGCATGCAGTGCTCATACATGCACATAATCAAAAGTCTTGTTACCTAAACAAGTAGTTCCTGTATTTAGGTGGGAAGTGGAAGTAATTCCAAACTCTAGTATATCAATATCGATTACAGTTGTGTCAGAAGCATGTCAGTTGGTGATATAACAGCATGGTTGGAAAGCAAGAAAAGAATGTGAGGTTAAGGCAACACAAATTAAAAAGTAAAGAATAATCCCGACGATTCGAGTACTTCAAAAACTATGAACAGGGCATGTTATGAAGTTTGAAAACTATAGCATCTAACTTTCCGGAGAGCTAGGAGGGCATGGCAGGACAGCAAGAAACAAATTCAGGTTGAAGCAACAAAAAAACCCAAGAAAAATCCAAAAATATAACAAATTACCATGTCAGACAGAACACAACATAAAGACTAAGCATTCAAATCCTACAATGCTCATGGAATTACCAATGAAAATTCATAACTTCACCTGCATAAGATATATAAGCACGGTAGTTGTTCTATGCACGAAGCACGAGAAAAATATGTTGTCTAACCCTGCTAATACATATCAGCATAGGCTCTTTTTACAACACACGCAAATATTAGACTGTAAGAAGTAAACATAATCATTTGTAGAAAAAGACCATGATTAAAAGTGATTAATTATCGCGCCCTTAGTTAAAAAATGTTTAAAATCTCAAATTATTAAGGAACCATTGGTCATTAAAAAAGTGGCTTGGAAGTACAAGGGTCAAGGGAAAAAAGGAGTGAGATGAGAAAAGTGGTGGGCTATAAATGAGTGACCTGGAATAGCCGAAGGGTGAAATAACAAAACAGTGTAAGATGAGAGAAGTGAGTAGGTGATGTGGATTTTTACGTGTTTAGAGTGACTTTAGAGGTAGTGCCAAGTGGACTACACCTCTTTAGTATGTATTATACCTAGATAAGCAAATTAAAGCAATATCTGGATGCTTGCTCCAACAGAAGATACGATTTTTCATTCATCCGGCCACAGACAAGTACAATGGAACAGCAGTATGGGAACATGGGCTGGTGTCAAAATTTGGATCAAGGGCTGGAGATGCTCTTAGGGGTTGTTCCAAATCCCAAGGGTCCAGCTATGGGACATGGTGCCTTAAGGCAGTTGTGTCATGGGCACATCATCGGGCAAACTCTTCTTCTCCAGCCCCCAAGGTCCTATGGATAGTGCTACCAAAGGCCTGCCTCCTCACTTTAGGATCCGAAAGGCACTACAAAATTTGGGAGAGCCATGGGAGCTCGATAAAGATGACTTTAATAACTGAGAATAGGGGTCATCCAACAATAGATTTAGCACACAATGATTGTGTTGACACTAATGGGACACATATTAACTGACGTGGTGCGGTACGCATGGCCATGATGTAGATAGCCAGATGGGTACCCTGACTACAATTTGTCTCCTATACGACCTTAAAGCACTGTATTCAGAATCCCCTGCGGGCTTTGCTTTGCTCTGCCCTTGGGACTTTGATTTCTTGGGTGAACCCGAAAATTTGTAGAGAGAAGGATTTCCTGCGGCGCCAATAAGTTTAAGGGAGTAAAAGCCTCTTCCAAAAGAAAGCAATGCGTACAGTGATAAAATCAGGAAATTTCAGTAACCAAAACTCATATTATCCCTAAAACCTTCTATCAAAAATCTCAATTTCCTACACAATTGACCCCTTGTTATCAAAAAAGCCAAGTACCAAACCAATCCATACAAGAGACCTTGAAATTTATCAATAATCACAGTTCACAAGCACAGGATGAACATGATCCCTTGCCCTAGGGATCTCCAAGTTGTCAAATACAGTAATGCACATCTATGATCAAGTTGTTAAATACCACTAGGGATCTCCAACACGTAGCCATGATAGTCCTAGGGCCCGTTTGATAACCAGCCACAGGGTTGGGTTGGGAGTATGAATCCCATGGGATTCACAATACCTTGTTTGTTTGCACATTTGAGGTTGGGATTGGGAAGCCCAAGGGATTGTTAGTCCGGTCATTTGGGGGTATTGGGAATCCACTCTTGCACATGGTATTGGTAATCCAGTCCCTACTCCTCCAATGCGAAAGGACAAAACTAGCCTTGCTTAAACCATCAAATGACCAAAATACCTGCAGCTTATAAGAACAAACCCTAGCCCCATCCTTTTCTCTCACGTCAGACGAAGACAGGAGCCAGCACCCCCATCCTTTTCTCTCACAATCAGAGCTCCAACAAGTAAGAAAACAAAAGAAAAAGATCACAGATTTTAGTTCTTGTTTTGAGTTCCATTAAACACGAAAAAAATAGCTGAAACTCTTCCCTTTGTTATTTTTCTGAAGAATGTCTGAAGGATGATTTCCACTTTTTAAGTTGTTAAAATTTGGACTTGTACTGTATACCTTCGGAGAATGCATGCTGTGAATGTTTTTCTTAGATCAGCAAAAAAATTTATATTAAAAACCTTGATATGGTACATTAAGAAAAAGAAACGAGAAAGAGAATCAAGCCAAAACTCATATAATGCTGTGAATGTTTGTGATTTAAAATCATACTCCTCTAAAGTTCACAAAAATTTTAATTGCTCATTTCATGTTTTAATTGAGTGTGTACTTAATTTTCTCTGTTATGTTTGTTATGGGACATGAATAAAAAACTTATATTTGCTATATTTTAATATTTTGTGCAGATGAATAATCAAATCAACCACTTTCAAATTAAAGTATTCAAAATTTTCATCTAGATATTAAATTTTTTTCAAAAGTATTTTTTTTTTCATTTTCTGAAAGATTGGTTTGATCTAGAAAATATCCATCCAAAAATTAAATCAATTTTGCAGAAGGGCAAAAATGGAAATATATACTATCAATCCAATCCTATCCCATGTGAAACAAACATGATATTAATAATCCCATCGTCTAATCCTATCTCAAACAAACATACTCAACACCAATCACATCTCCTTACCAATCCATTCTCATTACTAATCCCAATCCTAATCTCATCTCCTTACGAATCCCATCCATCTATTACCGTTATCAAACGGGGCCCTAGGGATCTCCACCAGGACTAGTTGTTTTTTAACCAAAGAACTAAACTCAAATTTACATAATGCACATTACTACTGTACCATTGACACTGAACTTCGCTTTACAAAATGGATAGTACAAATACTGCCATTCCATTTGGAAAATTGACACATTTCCAGACTTGGGCCGACCTGAAGGCTGAAAGGCAGCACTCCAGTATGACACATTCAGGAGACCAAACGTTGGACATAAATTGGGCATTTTGGACATCCATTTATCTGGAAACCTTCTACAGCACGCAAGATTTTCTAAAGACCATCCATGCAGAGAAGACTCTCTACCTAATTCTTTCAAAATCCTTTTGTACTGCCTTGACTTCAAGAACAATTACGAGATCAAGATGTAAATATTACCTCATAATCCTCGGGGTACTTAATACGCCTAACTATATAACGATCAAACTCCTGCCTTAACAAATGGAGGCCCCCGACATCTTCCCATTTCACGTTAGGAATACTGGAGAATCCTTCCCTTCTTAAAGAGGGTTGAACCAATTTAGCTGCTTCCTACAGAAAACAGGTACAAGGTTATAAGTGTACAACCACCATTGTTTGAGTAAATCAACCAGGAAAAAACATATATTTAAGCAGCTAAACAAACAGCTAAATCCGACAGGTCTCTGATTTAAGATTCCCAATTATGCACACAAAAATAAGGCAGACAAGCGTCTGAGAGTGTCCATGGAGAGTCGGTGTCTGAGGACATCACCAACTTCTTCCAATTATCCATGCTTCTTAGCTTCTATTATTTATTTATTTTCTCAGCTTCTAATAATAACTACAGTGTCAAGTACAACCATATTACATTTCAATGGCAAACATGGTTTCTCTCCCCAAGTACCTCAAAATCAGCCATAGTAATGTTAAGCTTTTCCATTTCTTCAGGCAACCACGGAAGCTTCCACCAATCTTCAGTATGCTCCCCATCTGTAGGTTCTACAGATAGGTCAGATTTTCTTCTGTCAATAATTCTCTTCATGGCAAGGTTACCAGCCTTGTTAGCTAGGGCCGTCAAGTCTGCTCCAACAAACCCAGGTGTGGACCTGGCTAGTTTGACAAGATCGAACGCACCCTCAACTCTAAGATCATGTGTAAGAACTGAAAGAATCTCAACCCTCGCATTTTCATCCGGAACACCTAAAACAATCTCTCTATCAAATCGTCCAGGCCTCCTTAAGGCAGGATCAACAGCATCGGGCCTGTTTGTAGCTCCAATTACGAGAACATACCCAGGCCTGATGTTGGCGCTTCCTGCATTTGGATCTACGTCAGCAGGTTGTACAAACCTGTGCGATTCGTCCATGCAAGTCATCAACTGTGTCACAATCCTTCTCTCCATCTCCCTCTGTAGATTCTCTCTCTTCGAAGCAATTGCGTCAATCTCATCAATAAACACAATAGACGGCGCTGTCCTATATGCTTTCGCAAAAAGATCCCGAATGTTCTCTTCCGATCCACCTGAAGTAGGAAATCATTTAGTAATTGGTTTAACCAACCAATTAAACAGTACATCTGCGGTTTGAGTCCGTATAGCTCTAATACGTACTAATCAAATATAAATAAGTATAAATCCACTTCAAAATAAACCTAATTTTGAATTGCATTTTCTTCTTACCCTAACTTGTTTGCATAATTACATTGAAACACTACTAAATTCACAACATGGATACTTCAAAAATCAAAACATAAACGTAAACAAAGCAATCACTAATTAATACCCGAAACACCAGAGACCAATTCAGTAGCTGAGATCTTATAGAACGGAACCCCGGTCTCGTTAGCAACGGCATGAGCCAGCTTAGTCTTCCCACACCCCGGCGGCCCGTGCAACAGAATCCCCGCCATCGGCCTCACCCCGAGCCACCTTGGCAACTCCGGATGGTAGAGCGGAACAATCACTTCCATCTTCAATTCCTCCACAATTCCCCGCATCCCTCCCAAGTCCTTAAACCTAGGCCCATCTTTCCCCTTCACCTCCCCCGCCGCACCACCATCACTAAAACCTTTCCCAACTGTTTTTCCCAAACCACCACCGTCTCCTCCGAGGAAATCGACTTTTCGAGCTACCTTGTTACCAAATACCTCCTCCAATTCCACATTATTCTCCACCTTTCTTTTTTTTCTTGCTAATGCAGCGTGTTCCGGGTCAGCTTGCGCATACCTCGGACTATTCGAAAAATTACATGCATTATTCTCCACCTTATCCTCATCCTCCCCCGCCTTCTTCTTCGATTTCGAGCCGCTATAACTAGCGCGCAGCATCGACTTCATCAAATCGAACTCCGGCGGCTCTATCTCCTCCCCATAAACCGCGTCCTCCGACGTGGAAACGTCGCCGTCCGTCTCCTCCGTCGTCGAGTCCGAACCCGACGCAGACGAAGCGGCATCGCCCCGTCGTTTCCTCCGCACGTGTTGCTCCTCCAAGCGCCGCAGCCGCTCCTCCCTCGCGTCGACTCTCTTCGTCCTCTTCCTGGCAGATCGATCGTGGTTGTCTTGCTCATCGTCGGTGACGAGACTTGACGTGGAGGCACGGCGGCCTTGAGTGGTCGATGTGAGGTGGTTGTTGTTGGAGGTGATGTGTTGTAGGGTTTGTTGGACGGCTCTCGTGAATGGTTGGAGCTTGTGGCGGGAGTACTCGGGGAAGGAGGAGCGGAGGTGAGCGACCACGTCGTCGAGGGTGGTGGCGTAGTTGCTGTTGGTCTTGAAGGACTCGATGTGGCGGCGGAGGACTCGTTCAAAGACCGTCGGAGGCGTTGGCCCACCGCCACCGCCTCTTCTTCGGCTTCCCGTTTTCATCTCCCTGCTAGGGTTAGGACCTCAGTTGAGAGTCTTGAGACGAGAAGGGGGGGGGGGGGGGGGGGGGGGGGGGGGGATCACGAGGGAACAACGGTTTATTTAATTTTAGGCCGTTCCAGAAATTTGTTGAAAAATAAACAGCTTATTTAACATTTTCAAACTAAAAAATATGTAAATAAAAAATAATTTTTCAATTTTTTTTACATCATATAGAAGATCTTAATGAGATTTTTCAAACAAAATCTATATTACATACTTTTAGATTTCAATAAACCCATAATTTTTAAATTTGAAATTGCCTTCTAAAAAAATAAGAATTTTTTTGGCGATCTGAAACAAGACCTGAGTCACATATTGCACAGGCGAGTGTGAGAGGAAAAACGTGTGTATGAAAGCTTTTCTTAAAGATAAAGGGTGTGGCTAAATACAACTACGAATTTGCTACATGTAGTCAATTCGCAATTATATTTAGCAGCATCCAAAATAAATCCACCAAATTATAGTACGTGAGTGTGAGGGCTGAGAGCGTGAGCGATGAGGACAAGCTATGTGAGTAAGGTTTAAGCTGAGTTAGGGCTTGGGCTCCGTTTGTTTCGATGTAAAATATTTTATAATATAAAATGTTTTTCATGTAAAATATTTTTACAGAAAACAAATTTAAAATTTTTATTTTCCGCTATTTGGTTGGCACTTGACAAATATTTTCATAAATCGACAAAATAATGTAGAAAGAGAGAGGGGGCTTAAACGGCGGAGAAAGTTTAGAATATTCGAATTGAACGTGGGTCAGGACTAACAATCGAATAAACTGAGCAGTGAGAATTGCAGCAGAAGACAGTGGGTTCATTTCGAAAAATAATTTACGAAAGATTTAAGGGCAAGTCAGTTTCATCCAATTAAATATTTTTTTCATTTTTTACCTAACCAAACATTAGAAAATAAATAAAATATTTTACAGGAAAACATTTTAGACCGAGAGTCCAAATGGGAAATGAAAAAAAAACTGAGTTACCGTTTTAGGAACTCAAAAGTCAACACTGTTTACCAAAAAAACCCTCAAAAGTCAACCCGTTCGTTATAAGTGATTCAGTGAAGGCAGGTTCATGGATTGCAAACGGACCGTTTGGCGTGGACGGTTGTACCGTTGTAGGTGTGCAAAAAATTCATAAATCCGCCAAACTGACTCACCCACACCGATCCGGGCCAAAATGTGGGTTGAGAACATGAACGGGTTATGTAGACCGGGTTAGTAAATTATAAGAGGATCCATTTAGATGTGGGTAAAATTAATCTAACTCACTTTGAACCTGATCCAACTTGCTATTAAGGGTGTAAACGAGCCGAGTCGAACCGAGTTTCGGCGAGCTCGAGCTCGGCTCAAGTCTTAATGAGTCAGGCTTAATCATTTACTAAACGAGCCTCTTTAATCAAATCAAGTCTCCCTTGACGAGCCGAGCTCCACTCAAGCTCGTTTAGTAAACGAGCCGAATTCGAGCTCGGCTTATTTATTTACTAACCAAGCCGAACTCGAACCGAGCCTTAACGAGTCGAGCTCACGAGCTGCTCGATTCATTTACGGCCCTACCTGCTATATATACGCATGTAAAATAGTAATTTCCAAGGTGCCATATGAATACTAAGGTGCAACCAACCATGTTGTCCTGAACACGAAACTGAGAATATAACAAATCAACAAGCGATAAATAAGAATACAAGGATATACGTGGTTCCGCTCAAACACAAAGTAAGAATGCACTCCACAGAGAAAAGAGCAAGCGGATTCACTATAAATAGAGAGAGAATACAAAGAGCCGGCTATATCCGTAACTCTACTTGAAGCACTAAATAGATATCTAGGAACAAATTTTTGGTGGAACGCAGAAGGGAGACACAAACCCTTGGTGGAACCCTAAGAGATGAACAAAACTCTAATATCTAAGCCCTTGAACAAAAGACCACAATACTAGTAGCCTCCAAACCCCTTATTTATAATATGGTACAAAAACGGAAACAACATAATTAACCAATATGGGTCAAAATATTCAAGACATTCCTAACAATTTTCCACCTTAACTTGAATTTCCTCGAACTCAACACTATAGGCAATCCTCTCCTTTAATCGCTCATCTCCCCAAAAGCCCCCCATGGGGCAATCACCAACGGCACAAATGAGTAAGGCTCAAGCACGCTTGCTTAACCTTGTAAATGTGACTCAGGAAACCTAGCCGCACATGCCTCCAAATTGACATCTATCTTCCAACGGGCACCTCTCACCCAACGCATCCCTCCCGGAGACACATGAAGATTTGCTCAAACTCCATACGGAGTTAATTACCGACTCCACCATAGGGTTAAAAACCCAAAACTGAGTCAAACTCGAATTCACCAATGAAGAACCCAAAGATGTAGCACCCACAATCGTACTACCATCAAACACATAAAGGTTGTTCGATTTCCGACCATTCATCAAAACACGAGCATTTTTCAAAACCCTCAAAACTCCACCTTCAGCAGTATGCTTTCAACCCAAAGAGTCAAGAGCACCCAAAGAGACAAGGTTTCTCTTCAAATCTGGTATATGTCGAACACCAAACAACGTCCTCACAAACCCATCATACATTCTGACTTTAACTGTTCAAATCTTAACAATTCTACAAGGCATATTATTCCCCATAAAAACTGTACCACAGTTGAACGATTCATAAGTATCGAACCAATTCTTATTCTGACACATGTGGTAAGGACATCTGAAGTCCAAAATTCATTCGGTATTCGAACAGACATGACCGACATTCACAGAAAGAACAATAAGTGAATCGTCGGAATCCTCTTCAACAATACCAGCAACAACATTCTCTTCAAAATTATCCTTACTTTTCAACCGAGGACAATTTCTCACCATGTGTCCGTATTTCCAACGGTAAAAATATTTTACTTCCTGATTTGTGAAACGAGAGCCAGAAATCTCTTTACTACCATTATCCCTCTCAAAAGATCTTCCTTGCGCCACCAAATCATCAGCATAAACCTCACTTTCACCGGATACTTTTTTCCTTAATTCCTTTGAATATAAACTAGATTTAACATCCTTTATGGAAATCGTATCTCTCCCATAAAGTAGGGTAATAACAAAATGCTCATAAAACGCAGACAAAGAACATAACACAATAAGGGCTTGATCTTCATCATCAATCACAACATCAATATTTTTTAAATCCATAATAATTCGATTTAACTCATCTATATGGTCTTTTACCGGCTTACCTTCCCTCATACAAAACGTATAAAGGCACTGTTTCAAATACAACCGGTTGGTAAGAGACTTCGTTATATAAATGCTTTCCAACTTCAATCAAATACCGGCAGTCGTATCCTCCTCTCCAACCTTGCAAAGCACATCATCGGCTAAACACAACTGAATCGAACTGAGCGTCTTCGCATCGAGATCCTCAAACACACTATCCTGCATATCAGCAAGTTTCTTCGATTTCCCCAACAAAGTCTTGTGTAATCCTTGTTGAACAAGTAAAGCCCTCATTTTAATATGACATAAACTGAAGCTAGTGCTTTGCCCATCGAATTTCGCAATTTAGAAACGAGTCGCCATTGAAACGATCACCAATTGCACAATACACAACGAAAAATAAAAGCCTCGGATTGAAACCCGGAGCTCTGATACCAATTTGTTGTGCTGAACACGAAATAGAGAATATAACAAATCAACAAGAGATAAACAAGAACACGAGGATATACGTGGTTTCGTTCAAGCACAAAATAAGAACGTACGGCATAGAGAATAGAGCAAGAAGATTCACTATAAATAGGGAGAAAATACAAAGAGCCGGCTATACCCGTAACTCCACTTGAAGTACTAAACAGATATTTAGGGACAAATCTCTGGTGGAACCCAAAAGAGAGACATAAACCCTTGGTGGAACCTAACAGATGAACAAAATCCTAATATCTAAGCCCTTAAACAAAAGACCATAATACTAGTAGCTCCCAAACCCCTTATTTATAATAAGGTACAAAAACGAAAACAACATAATTAACCAATGTGGGACAAAATATTCAAGGTATTCCCAACAAACCATACCTTATCAAACCAACCTTTGTTAGGCTATTACCCATTAAGGGTCCAATTGGATGCCGTATAAGTTTTGGGTGTATTATTTATAAATGAGTGATAAAATAGTGATGGGTATTAATTAAGACGGGATGGCCCACATTGATGTGACATTTATGGAGGGGGATAAAATAATATTTGATTTGGATGAAAAATAAATTTGTGGTATAAGGGAGGTTGTATGATGGAAAAAATTGTTAAATGACTCATTTGCCCTTATGCAGTACGAAATTAGATTATTCATTATATAATAACAAAATTCAATACAATTAATTACTTTTCACAATTTAAGGAACAATAATTTAGTTTACAAATAAAAATAATTAATTTAATATTTATAAATAATAAACAATAAATTTCATTTTCAATTGTATTTAATTCAATTTGTGGTTTGTTTAATATGAAATGTACAAATGTTAAGTTGAATTAATTTTTTTATAAGTTATTTTATTTATTAATTATTAGTATTATTTTTTCATAATTAAGCAATGCTCCCACATGCACCAAATCATTTTTCTCTTCTTTGGTTTCATACATGGTCACACAACTCACACATGCACCAAATCATTTTTCCTTCTTCTTTCCTTTGTTTTTATCACCTTTTAAGAGAGAGAGAGAGAGAGAGAAAGAGAGAGAGAAACGGCAGAAGAGAAGAGAGAAAGAAAGAACGACAAAAGAGATAGAGAGAAGAAGAAGAAGAAGCTGCTGCTGCTCCGATCATGGTGAACATCCCTCCCTCTCTCTCTCTCTCTCTCCGATCTGTTGTTGATGTTCATCTTCTTCGTGTTTCTTTTCATTGTTCATCTTTCTGAAATTTAGTGTTTGAAATTCGAAATTGGGGGTTTTTGGTGGCTCACATGGTTTGTGTATATGTTTTTGTGTAGGTGTGGTGGTGATCTCCTCTTCTTCTTCTCTTTTTTTTTTTTTTTTTTTTGATCCATCTTCTCCTTCTTAACAGAGAAAGAGAGCCATTGGGAAGGGGGATGAGGAGGAGTGTTTTGGTCAAAAAGTAGGTGTATTAGGCGGATAAATTATGGAGAGCTCAAGGGGTGGCAATAATTTAACACCTCATACACCGGATTGAGGTGTCTACGTGAAGAATGGGGGAGTCCAATACAGGTGGAAATTGGGTTGCCAAAACAAGCTAAATCAGTCCCATCAGCCCTTATCCGGGTGTATTGTGGAATACACCCAGTTAAAACAGCATCCAATCGGGCCCTAAAAGTAGTCGAGCAATTTTGGTTTCCAACATGTATTATGTGGTCTATATCAATCCTACTAAGAGCATCCACAGTGGTATAATTAAAATCAAAAGGTTGTTAAAGTTAACAACATTTGCTCAAAAAAGAGCTCACATTGGAATAACCAAACTTAGCAATCTCTTAGTAACTCATCAAATTTTGGCCTTTGAATAATCAAAACTAGCAACATTTTGTCAATAACCAAACTAAGTTGGTCCTACATTTCCTCAATCAAGTACACCATTATTACACAAAAACCTTCTCTCCCTTCCATTTTTAACATGTTTCTAAGAAAAATACTTTTAAAAACTATTTATTATTTTTATTTTTTTTTTGCAAAAACTGTTTTTATATCCCAAAACATTTTTTTTTATTAAAACCTTTTTTTCAAAAACTATTCATTTTAATGTTTTTTCAAAAACAATTTTTTTTTTTACTTTTTCCTGAAAACTCTTTTTTTTTTAAATCAAAGTTTTCAAAAAAATTATTTTTTCTTTTTCCAATAACCTGTTTTTATTAGTTTGAAAACTATTTTAAAAAAATTATTTTTTATGTCACAATTTTTAGATTTTATAAGTTGAAAATGTGATGTGACAAGTTTTGGTTATTCAATTTTGATTATACCATTGTGGACCTGTATATTGTTAACCTTAGCAACCCAATAAATGGATAATCAAAAGATGATGTGGCAACTTTTGATTATTGACATTTGGTTATTTCACTGTGGATGCTCTAAATGGGTACATAGTGGGTACATACACCGTGTAGGGTCCACTCATAGCCCACAAAAATGATCCAATTCGTGGATAGTTGTAAAATAATTTTTCGAGTAGCCTTCAAAAATCAACTCAATCGGATAAGTGGAAGTATTCGATCCAATCTTTTGAACGAAAAGCTAGACCCTAGAAGATTGGATTGAATGTTTCTGATTATCCAATTAAGCTGATTTTTACGAGACTACTCGATTTCAAAATTCTACATATCAAATCATTTGTGTGGAATCCATTCATGGCCCCACACACCGTTTATACCCATTTAGCTGGTACCTTTAGCATTTGTGGATTTAATTATATGTCTCTTAGCCACTTGCTAATAGCCAATATAAATCACATTTATCAATATTACTTCTAAAAAATCACATTTATCTAAGGGCGGAGCTATGTTAGGGCTTGGGGGCCGGGAGGACCCCAACTCCCCAAGCTCCCAAATTTTTAATTTTTTATTTCATATATACCTAATTTTGAATATTATTGATAATTATTTGTGTAGCTATTTATAGTCTTAATAATTTTTGTTTGATTTGATAAAAAATCAATTATCTTACATTCTCATTTCTCAAATTTTTCATAAATAAAAAATAAAGACGTGATAGTAGAGTAGCCTAAAGAAAAAATACAAAATGATTAGTATACTTTAACTGCATTTGGTTGGAATTATTTAAATTTACAAAATATAATGTATTGGAAAGCAAAAACTTTGTGATATAATAAGTATATATTCTAATAAAACTCTATATATGTCTATCACGTTGGCCTCGGGGGAAAAATCTGGCTCCACCACTGCATTTATCAATTTTACTTCTAAAAATTAATAATAACAACTTAACCACGTTAATTACACCAAAATTTTTCTTTATGCTTAATAAAATAACAACTTATTAAAAATAAAATACAACAATTATCTACGTAATATTTACATACACACATACGTAATGTATACATATATAATATAATTAGGGGGCGCGTTTTGCCAAGAGGTGGTGTGGAGGTGATCAAGGATGGCGGTAGGTGGAGGTGGTGGGCCGAGAGAGAGGGGAAGGTGGAGAGAGGTGGGTGCCGTGGAGGAGAAGGAGGGGTGAGAAGATGATGATGGTGTGTCGATTGTGGTGGAGGTGGGTGGTGGTGTGTTCGGCTGGTGGTGGGTGCCATGTGTGGTGCTTGGGTGGTAATGGGGGTGAAGTGCAAAGAGGTCAGAGGGAGAGGGAGAGGGAGGTAGGTGTGTGTGTGTGTATATATATATATATATATAGAGAGAGAGACCGGGGGGGGGGGGGGCGTGCCCCCAGTCAAAAAAATTTTTTTTTTTATACAGAAACAGAGCAAAAAGTGAAAAGCAAGCCAAAAGTAAAACGTTTTCTCTTTTGTTCGAGAAAGCAATTGCCGACGCTGCCTGATCCAATTATCCAACCCAAGACTTGCCGTCACCGATCGCCGTCGTCCGTCGCCGGCCTAACCCACCAGGCCGCAGGAAGCCACCACTGACGTCTCTCTCTCCCCCTCTCTCTGTGTCTATTTGACTCTCACTCCATCTCACTATCTGGACCAGATTTTGTATATATTTATGTATAATATATATACATATCATTTGTATGCTATTCCCTCCGTCCCTTTTTAAGTGTTCTGCTTCGTAACTACAACTTATTAAAAAGACATCATCATTATACCTTTCACATCAATTTTTTCCTCCACTTTCCCTACTTACCCATCATCATTACACTTTTACTCACTTACTTTTCAAAAAGAAATCTACTTTTAGGGACAAAATAGACAATTCACCAACTTTTACCCACTAACTTTACAAAATGGACACTTATTAAGGGACAATCCAAAATGGAATACCGGACTATAAATTAGGGACAAATTAAGGGAGTATATGTGCTACAAGTCTATAATATACTGAGATATGAGTTTGTGATACATATATAATATATTATAATATATACACACATCCTCTGGCCCATTTTCATTGGAATTTTTAATTTGGCTATTTATATACATTGAATTTAGGGCTTTTGCTTCTAGTTTTCAAGCTTTCTAATTAGGGCTTCTTCTCCAGTTTTCAAGCTTTCCAATTAGGGCTTTTTTTTTATATATGTGCGATTTTAATTAGGGTTTTTTATACTAATTTTAGAGATTTTCAATTAAGGCTTTTTTATAATGATTTTATGACTTTTCGGATACTTTTGTTGATATGTATGTTCTATTTATCTTTGTAACAGTATATACCATGGAGAAATACTTCAAATGAAAATCACTCATGGAGGTTTCTCATTCTGTAAAAGGATCAAATAGCTCCCAACCATCGAAACAAAGTCGAGTAGGAATTAACGAGACAAACCTCCCTGCAAACTCTAGTTGTGTGGAAATTAATGTGACATGCCTGCCATCAAATCCTAGTCGTGTGAAAATCAACTTGGCTGATCTTCCTTCAGATCCTGGTTTAAGACCTGGCATTATGGATTACAACCCTAATGACCGAGATCAAATACACAGAGCATATTTGCAAAAAGGTCCTTGTCAGCCTCGCGGCCACAATTTTCGGCAAACTCAATTCGGGAAAAAACAAAGAAAATTCGTTGGGACTTGGTTCACTAAATTTCGAACATGGTTGGAGTATAGTATAGCAAAAGAGGCAGCATATTGCTTATGTTGTTATCTTTTCAAGCCGGATATTGGTCATCAATCGGGTGGAGAGTCTTTTGTTGGTGCGGGCTTCTCAAATTGGAAGAAGTGTGATAAAATTCAAACTCATGTGGGAGGACCCAATAGTGCTCATAATCAAGCTTGGGGCAAATGTGAAGAATTGTTGTATCAAAGGCAACATATTCAAACGGTTTTGGACAACCAATCACACAAAGTTCGAACCATGTACCGGATCTGCTTGAATGCCATGGTTAATTGTATACGGTTTCTACTAAAACAAGGACTTCCATTTCATGGTAATGATGAGTCTGCTGATTTAAGTAACCAAGGAAATTTCCTTGAACTTCTAAAGTTTCTCTCCAACCACAACGAAGAAGTGAGAGGTGTTACATTCGACAATGCTCTGCAAAATCTTAAATTGGTAGCTCCCACTATCCAAAAGGATATTGTAAATTCAGCGGCATGTGAAACTATCAAAGTGATTGTGAGAGAACTTGATGATGCACAATTTTTTGTGTTAGTTGATGAAGCTCGTGATGTATCAGTCAAAGAGCAAATGGCGATTGTAATACGATATGTGGACAAAAAAGGGAATGTCATTGAGCATTTTTTGGGTATTGATCATGTTGCCAATACCAATGCTTTGTCACTCAAGGATGCTATGGAGAATTTGTTTAGTAGACTTGGGTTGAGCACATCCAGATTGAGGGGACAAGGGTACGATGGAGCTAGCAATATGCAAGGTGAGTTTAATGGCCTTAAAGCTCTAATACTGAAAGAAAATCCATGTGCATATTATGTTCATTGCTTTGCATATCAATTGTAATTGGCTCTTGTGGGCTTGGCAAAAAAACATGAGCAAATTGGCATGCTTTTTTATTTTGTTAATAGAATGGTGACTATTGTTAGTGTGTCATGTAAACTTCGGGGTGTTCTTCAGGAGAAACAACTAGAAAGAGTTGTTCAGGCACTTAGCATTGGAGAGCTTTCAAGTGGGCAAGGCTTAAACCAAGAAACCAATCTCCAACGTCCTGGTGATACACGTTGGGGATCTCATTATAGAACTTTAGTTAGATTGATGGGTATGTTTGATTCAGTGATTGATGTTTTTGAAATTATTTCGGAGGAAGGTTCCAACTAGGACCAAAAGCAGAGTCGAATGTATTGTTGGACAACTTGCAATCTTTTGAGTTTGTACTCAATCTTCACTTAATGAGAGCGGTTTTGGCTATTACGTCGGAGTTATCACTAGCTCTACAAAAAAAAGATCAAGCTATTGTGAATGCTATGACTTTGGTTCAAATGTCCAAGATAAGGCTTCAAATGATGAGGGACAGTGGGTGGGATTCTTTGATTGAGGATGTTGTTTCTTTTTGTGTCAAAAAGAAATTAATATCCCCAATATGGATGACAAGTTTGTACCTCGAGAGCGAGGAAGACGTAATGCTCCAGAAATAACAAATTTGCATCATTATCAATTTGAGATAGTATACACTGTTATTGACTTGCAACTTCAAGAATTGAATGATCATTTTACCGAGGCTAACAGTGAGCTGCTACTTTGTGTGGCATGTTTGGATCCACGCAACTACTTTTCTAGTTTTGACAATAAAAAGTTGTTTTGTCTTGCCGAATTTTATCCAAAAGAATTTTCTCCGGTTGGCCTTATGGTACTTTATGATCAACTAGATACGTACATTTTTTATATGCGTAGTAGTGATGAGTTCTCGAGATTGAATGGACTCAATGATCTTTCTGAAAAAAGGGTGGAGACGGGAAGAGAGAAACTGTATCATTTAGTTTACTTGCTCTTGACTTTGGCATTAATTTATCGGTTGCAACCGCTTCGGTCGAACGAGTATTTTTAGCCATGAACATTGTGAAGAATCGGTTGTGGAACAAGTTGAGTGATCAATGGTTAAATGATAGCTTGGTGGTCTACATAGAGAGAGATGTTTTTGATAGAATTCCTAATGAAACAATCATGCAACACTTTCAAGATATGAAAACTCTGCGGGGACAATTGTGAGAATGCAAATGGAAAAATGGAACTATTTACGGATAAATATGTTAGTTTTTTTCTTATATATGTTTACGAACTTTTGAAAGCATTGTGCTTTTATGTTTAGGAACTTTTGAAAGCATTATGCTTATGTCTACGAACTTTTGAAAGTGTGCAAATATTATAGAACATGTTCCGAAGTCTGGTTTAATATTATTGTGCTTGACGATAAATTTTTGTTTATAGTAGTAGAAATTGGTGCCCTCACTACTGGAATTTTCTGAATCCGTCCCGGGGGGATTGAAATAATGGGATGGGGAATCTGGGGATAATGGAGTTGGGTGTTGGTTGAGATAATGGTGAAATTTTTCAGTGCCGTGGGTATTATGTGGTGACCGCCCCGTCGCACCCGGGTCGTTCATTTCAATTTTGGACAGTTCAAATTTGGAGAAAAAAAAACAAACAAAAAGAGGAGAGAAAGTGATGGAGTGAGAGGACAAAGAGTATTTTAATCGAAACAGTCCAATACACTTCTAAATTGTCTGAATAAATAGCTCGGGTACCATATGAGCGTACCCACGTCTTCCCACCCGGCACCCAAAAATTTCTCGAGACAATGAGGTGGGGGATACAAAGGGGTGGGACCCACCCCTATAATTGGTTTCCTTATTTGGCCGACGGCTGGGAAATCTCAGGTGGATGCGAAAACGAGTCCCGTTCCGACCGCTCAGTCCGAGTTTTGTCTCCAAAATTCTAAAAATATTACCGTAACCTAAATAAAATATTCTAAGACTAACCCCGATCTCGTTTTTTCATATAAAAATGTAGATAAGTAAAATATAATTCCGTGCGGATTTTCAAGTTGTGACATCTTATGCTTCCCATTGGACAGGGTCCATTTTTAGGCCTCATTTCTGAGCCATTTCAATGATCGGACTTGTTTATATATACAAATTGTCAATAAGAACAATCATCTTAAAAAATAAGTTGATCAAATATTTATCGACACATGAGCATAGCCAAATATATATTCTTTGGCACGCCTAGTGGGACGTTGAATTGTTGAAACAACTGTGCTACCCACACAGAGAATTCCACACAGATCGCGCACAAATTATTGTGTCGGGCTCACTACGGGTTCCACACAAATGATCCGAGCCGTTTATTAAATGCAAAACATTTTTTCAAAAGCTCCCGCGATAAATCAGCTCAATCTGATACTTATAGGTGCTGGATTTAATCATTTAACGTTTCATTATCCATACATCACACTAGATAGATATCATATTCATGGAATATGCTTCACTCTGTCTAAGCACTGTTGGCAATGCTCGTGTGCTTCTGCACACAGGAGGCAACAAAAAAACTACACGTCGGAAAGCAAGCATGAAAACCCCGGACGAGCACCTCTAAGAAAAAAATTCCCGACCGTCAAGTGCAAACCACGGTCGCCGAAGAAGCCCCAAGAAGCATCAAGCATTTCCAATGGCGATCTAACTCTACCTGATAAAGATCACCAACGGACACTCGGTATCGCCCTCGGAACAAATTCCATTCCTTCGACTATCAAAGTAGGCTGAAAGCTATTAATATCGACCCTAGGAATTTCCGGTCTGCACACACAGCTATGCTGCAATAGTAACATTCCACCATGGCATCCCCCTAGAATTCTATAAGAGTTCTATACCACGTGAAACAATTCATAAGGAGATCATGTGAGAGAAGAAGTTGATCTACGAGTCCAACTCGGATTACCTGATAAAGCTACTTCCATTAATCGTACATCATTCAAAAGTAACTTAAATTAAAGGTACATGATAAAGCTCCTTGGCCATCAAGCTGTGTCAACCAAAAAAAGAAAAATAAAGAAAACTAGTGCACAAACAGACAGGTCAGCGATGCGACAAAGACGGACCTGCAAAAGAGTAGCGAGACGAAACTGGTGCAAGTGAAGATTGAGGCCCAACTACCTGATGTTTAGTAATTTGGTTATAGTCGGATAACGCATGGGAAGCATAGGTTGAGTATAACGTTGCAGTATCAACATTTTCTGGCCTTCTCAAGTGAGTAGACTCAGCTAGGTAAGATTCTCCCCTTCCAGTGAAAGAATGAGTACCAAATAAAGGTACCTCCTCTCCCCCCGAAGGTGGCCGATACAAGTCCAAATATGAACCACCATGCGGGAAATAAGCACTCTTCGAGTAAGGGTCTACAACAGATGCCGAAGTTGTCGCTGCAAGGGAAGTTGAAGACCGCAGTTCCTGTCTTGGAAAAAGACCGTAAGTCTGGTTTTCAGATGCTATATGAGCATCATGATGAGTGGTTAGCTGTACTTGTGCAGGGGCAGCATCTGTATATTGAAAACCTGGGTGCATCAAAAGGTGCTGTCTTACAGGATCCAAGTGAGGTTCCAAAGGAGGAGCAATTTGAATACTAGGTGGAGTGAACTTCAGTCTTTCCCCACGGAGACCGTAAGTTCGATATTCATTTTCACTAGGAAAATGATTTTGAGAGATATCTTCTCTCTCCGTTGAAGGAACACTTCCGTACATAAGATGCTGACCACTGTACCTTCTACCTTCATCGTAGTTACGAAGATTTGAATCTTGAACTGCTGCCATTGCGGTGGGGCCCAAGGGTGGTGCATGTAAATGCACTTCAGCAGGCCTAAAAAGTTCTGTGAGCTTCTCAACCTGCAACAAGAAGTTCACATATCACAAATCACGAACTAATATAATCAAACTGACAAGAAACTGGTTGCAGAGTCTCTTACTTGTACGTCTGTAAGTTCCGTATTAAACCGGTTCTTTTTGTCGTAGTTTTCCTTGATAGCCCTTTTGAAGACACTCTCTGGGAGGGGAAAACAATCTTGGTAAACACTGAAGCGCACCTGAAAGCTGAATACTCATGAAAAAATGACCAAATTGCAAAAGCAAGCACATGCATACATTCAAGGAGGATCAGCCACAGTCAAAAGTTACCTGAGCAGGGAATCCCCCACCAAAAGCTGCTGGCTCCAGTTTCAAGCCACCATTAGAGGATGCTGTATAGATCCCGTACAAAAGCTTGAGATCAAAATCATAGAGGAAAAGCTTGAGCCCTGGCTTGATGCCCAACACTAGCTCTTTGTTACCGATTGGTAAACCCATAAGGCTATAACGGAAACAGTCCGGTTTTGTCTTTGCATTACACATGCAAATCAAACCACCAAGCTTCTTTTTAATGTTTCCGTTCTGTTGGCTTTCCAACTGACCATGCTTTTCTTCATTCATTTGGCCATGTTCGGTCTTCTTGAGCCACTTTTCTTTCTTCTTATCAAAATGTGGCTTTGTTTGCAAATCATCAAGCTTCTCTTTCTGCTTTTCATTTTGTTGGCTTTGCAACTGACCATGCTTTTCTTCATTCATTTGAACGTTTTCGGTCTTCTTGAACCACCTTTCTTTCTTCCGATCCCAATGTTGCTTCTTTTGCAAACCATCAAGCTTCTCTTTCTGCTTTTCAATCTGTTGACTTTCCAATGGACCATGCTTTTCTTCCTTCATTTGACCATCTTCACTCGGCTTGAACCACTTTTCTTTGTTCTTAGCAAATTGTTGCTTCTTTTCAATACTGCCAAGCTTCTCCTTCTTCTTTTCACCCTGTTCATGATTTTCTTCATTCTCCAACCCAGCTCCCTTGTCTGGGTTAATTTTATTACGCTGCCCACCAGTTGTGCTCTTTTGTATTGCACTTCGACTGTTATCATCCTCTTCCTCGTTATTGACACTTGGTTTTCTGCTCCCCAAGACACTCTTTTTCTTTTTCTTCTCTCGAGTCTGAGGAGTCTCTTTGTTCAGAGTGTTTCTTGAAATTTTAGGCTTGGGCTTCAATGATTTTGGAGTTCTATTTTGAGATGATAATGGTTCTGAGGAGGCTTCAGCAATTTTCCCACCGAACTTCTTTCTTAAGCGACCCATAGACTACGCAACACAGAAAAATGTACCCTGCAAGCAATCATCGTTTTTTATAAGCAAAATGATAAAAGCTAGGCGAAAGAAGCACAAGTATAAATTGGTATAAAAGAAGGGCAACAAGTGAAGTGCTTCCCAGTACACAGTATAGTTTATCAGGGTATAATACTGGAAGTGGAAAATCACTGGGGGATCTAAAATCAGGTCACATAATGGAAGTCAATATTGTCAAATGATCAATATCTTGGGTCAGCTAAACTAGCTAGGAAAGCAGGATACTCTCCAATCTCCAGTACTCATAAAACACAACCACTTAATCTGTGTGCATACCAGTATAGAAGTCCTACTCCTACCAACAATATTCATTCAAGAAAAACAACTCCAACACCTACACAAACTATATTTCTATAACTTTTCCTTGTCCGCCTAATATTTATGCATTTTCATCAAACGGTTAAGCTGTCATAGCTGAAATGTTTTGTTTTCGGTTCTATCCCAGATGTTTAGAGAACTTACATATCAAAGCTATCTTGGTCCAACATGCAATAATTTGGAAAATTGAACCCAAAACAGGAAGGGACCAGTTCACTGGTTGAACCATTGGGTCAAGCCGAATCAAGCCATGACAACGTACAATGCCACGACTCACTAGCAAAATCTAAAACATCATATAAATACTCAAAACCAGCATAAAACCAAAATTGAAAATATCAAGCCCTTTTAAAATATCACATGCTTTTTGGCCTCATAATAATACTAAGAAAAATCATGGCACTTAGAAGTTAAACCATCTCTTTGGAATCAAGGCAATTAGATGCACTCTTGTCATACAAGTTTGAACAAATAAACAAAAAATAGTAATCAGTGTTAACAAGGATACAGATGGCCAGTGCTTAGGGATTACAACGTCAAGGCCGAGGCTGCATGTTCGGGGCGTTCACCATACAGAGTCGGCAAGATTTTTCCCTTTCAAGTAAGCGTGGGTTTAGTGAGCGACCTGGTCTGGTTTCACAGTTGAAACGAGCTGGAGGTTCACGTGGTTTGAACAGGTCTAAGAAGGTTTACATGCCAAAGGGTTGCCTAGGGTTACACCCAATCAAAACTTGGACTACGGTCCATCCAGTTCACGATCTGATCTCATTTTCAATGGTCCATAACGTATTTAAGCAATTGTTATTCAGTAAAAGCAATCGACATGAATGTAGAGAATGGATAATATTCTCACGTCAACCTTTCTTGTACCACTTAGATAACAAGTTTGTCATTACCAAACCAGATATCTCATATTTTTCCCCTCAGCTAGGGTTGGGGCAGGGTAGCAATAGAGATTAAAAAGGCAAGTCTTCATACACCGTTGGGCGCCCGCCAGTTTAATTGTGCATGTCCGACCCCCGGTTGATATGTGGAGAGTAAAACAACAGATCCAACACAGAAGTATCACAATGAAACAAAGTGAAGTGCACTTGAAGGCTACTGTGATTAATAAGGAATACAAAGTATTTGAGTAACAAGAAATCTAATGGACCTAGTGTAAAACATATGAGACCTCTCAATGCAGAGATTGGGAATTTGCATAACAAACTACATGAGAAAGATAGACTATTGGTGATTGGTAGTAGTAATGGTGTTGGAAACCCTAATAGCTAGGGTATTGGTACAAGTCGTACTGTTTGGAAGGATATGATGTTAAATCATAAGGAATACAATCCTCATGTGTTTTCAATATTTTCCTCCTGAGATCAGGAATAATCGAGCATGTGTTCCTCAACTCTTAAAGAAGGTGCTCTAAAGTGGAAACAAGGTGTAGTAGGGTACTTCCTTGATAGGAAACTGCCATTCCTGGCTGTTAAGAAGATTGCCATGAAATCTGGGCAAGATCGGGTAAAACTGATGTCCTTTGAACTGAGCAAGGGCTCTTGTTCTTCTATCTTTAATCTTGATAATGATACTTCTTTTAGAATATTGAAGGAAGCTGGCACATGGAATTTTGGTGGTGGATCCATGATTCTTAAACATTGGCAAGCTTGTATGAATTTTGAAAGGAACAGTTACCTATGATTCCTATTTTGGGTCAATTCTATATCACTCGTTGCAGCTGTGGAATGAACAGGGGTTGGGTTACACAGCAAGTATTGTTGGTAAACCTCTCCATGCAGATGATATGACTGAATCTTGGAAAAGACTTAGCTATCTAGGATTTGTATTGAAGTTGGGGTCAAAGATTTCTTACCTCAATCTGTTGATGTTCACTTTGCTAATGGGACTTGTATGCTGATCCCTGTCAAGTATCAATGCAAGCCACTGTCTTGTCTTGCAAGGTTTTTGGTCATGGTTGTATTCAAGATGCTGAGAATCAGAGGGTCCCAACCCAAGGATTGGCGAAAAGGTTTGGGTGTCACAAAGTGGAGATGTTTTACCTCAGAATTCTGGAAATGCTGCAGAGTTTGAGATGGTCCAATGTGCTAACACGGGTTTTGAGATTGATCAGCCCTCTGCTGATGGCCAGGAAGTTTTTCAATCCCTGACTCAAACCAAATGCTGAATCCTACTTAGCACAATATGGAGGTACATATGGCAAAAGACTACTGCTGATACAGTGAGTGCTCAGGTTGTGCCTCAACCACTGGATGAAGCTGGGGGGTTACTTAGGTGGTCTATAACAGTACAAGCATGGGTTCAAGGCCAGCTGCTAGGATGAATGAATGGTATTCCTCAGAAGGCAAACAGTCAGAAAGTAGGTTCAAAGCCTTGTGGAATGGATGATCAAAAAAAAAAAGGCCTTAGGGAATGCAGATTTTACGCAGTTTGATCTTGTTGCTACATTGGGATTGGATGAAATGCTGGATATTGAGGATGACGTTAATTTCCATTTCGGTGATAGGGGCCAGCTTAAGAATGCTGGGATTCCCTCTCTAGCTGAAGTTTCAGTTCCTGCCACTGGTGGAGCTGAGAGGAGCTGAGAATAAAGGTGCCAAAGTTCCTTAAAATAAGGGGGGAGGGGGGGAAGTCTCAGAAAAGATTGGAATTAAGCTGCAGGACTGGTGCAGGCCTTAATGACCCCAATTAACAGCTCAAGGTGAGGAAACTCATCAAGGTTAATAAGTTGTCCGTTACGGGTTTTGTTGGAAAAAAATAGATTGGATAATCTGATGTCAATAGCTATTAACTATCTCCCTTAGAGTTGGTCTTATATGCATAGCATTGGCTCTGGGGTGGTCGCTAGGGCTCTTTTCCTGAGGAGTTTTCAGTTGATTTAATTGGTGCCGGCCTGCAACACATTTAGGGTAGAACACCTGCAATCAGAAAGGAAATTGTGTTTCTATGGTCTATGGTATGAAATAAACATGTTGATAGGAGGATCTTCATGGCGGCAGTTCTTTGGATTTTCCAGTGCATTGAGGGATGAACCTTGAATACTTCGGGGGATTTTAACTCTGTAAGGGGAGTTAATGAATAGCTGGATGGTTGTGCTTTTGACCTCCAAGCTGCGGCTGAGTTTAACTCCTCCATCATAGATACTCATCTTGACGACATGAATGCCAAAGGCTTTTGATTTACTTGGTCATGTAAGAATGGCGGAATGGGTGACGAGAAGAGAGAATTGATACAGCCGTGGTGAACGAAAAATGCATCAAGAGGAATTCACCGGATTTGAGGCTTAGTTTGCTGCTCCAGTTGTTTCAGATCACTGACCCCTAGTGGTTGCTGTCGCTAAGGGGGTTAAAAGGAGATTGGCTTAATTTTCAATTTCTGTATGTTTTGTAACAGATTACAGATATTCAAGACTAATCGGAGATGAAGCCAGGATTTTAACTTAGTAGCGGCGAATATGGAAACATAAAAGAAAAATAGGAAGAGCTACAAATGAAAATTTATTGACTTAAAAATTAAAATAAAATCTATGCAATAATGTAATTTCTGATATGCACGCAAAGTACCAACAAAAGGGTAAATTTTTACCCAATCTCTCTCTCAAAGTGAGGCATCTTAAATTGTGTTCAACGCTCTTTCATGTCGTTAAAAGCATCAATGATAGCATTAACATCAAGACCTCCAGCAATATCTTTCTCAATGTATTGGATCAAGAAGCTATAAAAAAAATTCATCTTGTGAAATTAAAATGATAAATTGTGGACTTTCTTATTTCATTCAAAACTTGACACAAATCTGAAATGGTAACCGGATTTTCAAACTCAATATGCTTAGAAACATCGAACTTGTAATTTATAATTGAGATTTCAAATGCAATTTTCTTGCTATGTTACTTCAAATGGAAGGAGAGAAATCAGAAAATTTTCTATCATGCGATTAAAGACTCCAAGACTCTAAACAGCAATATTGACGCTGCCATTTGAGATAGGATGAGTTCTTGGAGAATTGAAAGGGTGCCACCAGAGAATTGGGAGGTATGCAGCGAATGGTGATTGTGTAATGTGTACAAATATTTTGCAGAAGGCTAAGCGCTTAGGCAGGAGGTGAGTTCGTTTTCTGTTTGTTTCTAGTTTTCTTTGCTGTAGGTGAAGGGGTATGCCCCTTGCGTTCTCTTGGAGCCTTGTGATTTTGTAAGTCAAATTACTTTAAAAAAAGTAAAGTGCCCTTATGGCACAAACTAAAAAAAATAGATTTTCCTCCCAATAGCCTCAAAAGCCTAGCCCTCTCAAAACCTAATCCTAATAGCATGTTAAAGCATACTCAAAAGAATTGACTATAAGTGGAGAGGCCACTTAGAATCATTTACCAGTTCTATTTTCATTTGGCAGGTGATAATTCACTAGTGTAAAATGAGTTGTTAACATGGAGTTGATACATCCCTATAAAATCTTGAGCACCATAACTTTATGCAAATTAGGACTCATTGGTGACCCCTAATGCCCTATATAGCCAATGTTCTAAAAGTCACTAGGCGCTAGTCGGGCAATCGGCCACCTTTGAGCGATTAATCGGATTAATCAGCGATTAATTGGTGCATATTAATTAGTAATCGGCGATTAAGTGTTAGTCAGACCTAATCGAATAGGCCCCGCCAGTGATCACATATTAATTCTTTGTTTTAGAACACTATAAATAGCACAAACACGAATACATGTGATGTTATATCCTCCACCGTCTGGTGGTGTGGGTATGTCGGACTTATAGAAGAGTCCATCTAACATTGCCATAATGAAAATGTTAAACCCAAACCCACATGGGCCAAGTGAACGCATCGAATGAAAGTCACGCAGGTCTTTTCTTCTATTGCTCATAATGAAAATCTTAAACCTAGGGAAGTCCACATGGGTCTTATCTTCTTTTCTTCTATTGCTACCTGATAAAAAAAAATTCTTTCCGTACATCAGAATTTCAGAGTTCAAACTAGAAACATAGAACAACAGATACATAAGAACAAAATTACACCCTTAGATGGCCAAAATACAGCATATCTTCAAGCACAAAGTGTCTCATCCTATGTAGCACGACACGGAAGATTCTAAGAAAATCGGGACATGCACACGGCAGGGGATACAGCAACAAATATATGTATACATCATTTTACTGAGCACTACCAAACTCTAAGAAAATGTGGACATGCTACCTGATACATCCACTCTCACACTATGTTAGCACGGACACGGATACGAAAACGAAAATTCTAAAAAAATTGGGACATTGAGACCGGAGAAGGCAGGAGAAACAGCAAAAACTGTATGTTTATATCAATGTGCCGAGCCGTATATATACGTGTCCTACGCAAGGGCGGAAGTACTTGAAGGCTAAGGT
This sequence comes from Rhododendron mucronatum var. ripense, assembly GCA_019656295.1. Classification (NCBI taxonomy): domain Eukaryota; kingdom Viridiplantae; phylum Streptophyta; class Magnoliopsida; order Ericales; family Ericaceae; genus Rhododendron; species Rhododendron mucronatum. Next base: position 9,784,892 of record BPLT01000004.1, on the reverse strand, counting down.
AGGCTATAGCCTAGGTCATTTTGAGAAAAAATTTCTTACGATCCAGAAATTTTTTTTTTTTTCCGAGAGAAAAAGATGACAGACAAACCTCGGTGGATCTTCGAACGAACGATTGGGTGAATATTCGTTCGTTCGTCGGGCTTCAATCGTCGACAGCAGCTTCGTTCTTCGTTTCTCTTGCGTCGCCTCTCTCTCTCTTTCTCTCTCTGTTCTGCGTGAATGGCTCAAAGGGGGGAAGTGTGAGGGCTTTTGGGGCAAAGTGTAATTACTTGGGGTTTTTATGCCATCTCTTATCCTGGCCGTTTGATTTCAATCCAACGAACCACATGAAAGTCCCGCACCACACCCAAATCCGGGATCCCTCAGGGGATCCGGATTGATATATGTACAAGTTTTGCTTAATTCATTTTTTTTAGCCCAACCCATTCCACCTACCTATTTTCTCTCCCTCTTTCCTACTTTCTCTTCTATACTCTCCCTTTCTACTACCGTCAAGGGCAGGGGTGGTTGTTGATTGTTTAGAGCTGAAAACTCAGTTAAATTGACTCAAGGAATTTCATGAAATCTCATGGTGCTCAATCTTTTGATTCGGATGCCACAGGAAAAACCCTAAAAAGCGACTTCAAACTATCCATTGGTCAAGATGTTGATTAAAATTGGTTCATTAAGCTACCATCTTTCAAATCGGGCGAAGGACTGACATTTAGGGTTTATGCTAAACCAAAAAAATGGGCTTTGTGTGCTTAAATTTTTTGTTCTTATAATCTTATTTTTTTAGGTTTAAATTATAATGTAATAACAACAAAAAATCTGAAGCATTTTTTGAGATTTGTTGATGTCCAAGAATTTTTTTGGGAGCCACTTTTTCATATTATGTATTTAAAGACACCACTATATTAACTCCTAAGAAATAGATATTCAATATTCACACTCGTTACAATCTGAACATCTATATAATAACAGAGCTCAGTTTTTGAATCTTATATACGTAGTTATAAACTTAGACCTTCATTTCTAAATTCTATGGTTAGCAAGTGTTAAGAGTATCTATAAATCTAGATCATCCACTACCAACGGCTAAGATCAAGTTTTCAAACACTTCCTTATCTAAAACGATTGATTTTGGATTGATTTTATTTGTTATGGAAGCAGAACTTTAGTTGATATATATGGTAATCGATACAATCCATATTGATTTTATGGAAGTAAAACTCATATACGGTAGAACTTTAATTGAGCGTTCGAGCTATACCTTCAGGCATGGGCAAGCACTAGTTCACAATATGTAAGGTCAATGGTATGATGATACTAGCCATACGTGCAGTGCATGGATTGGATTATAACCTTTATTTATTAGAGATTGCCCGTATCCGTATGCACACTATATACACCATTTTGCCAATAATTGCTAAAAACATACAATACATGACATGTATACTACGATTTGCATTGTCTCATTCGGAGAACGGTACGTATTCCACCCTCTATCCCTTTTGTATAGAAATTACACTATACGACCGTGTATCCTACGATTTATACATGTATTCTAATTTAGTACGTATCATCTGATTTTTTTTTGAGAAAAAGTTGGAATTTATTTCAAGAAGTGGAACCCCGAATTTATAATCTAAGCCGTTTGATCTAATTATGGAATCTTTCAAACCATTTGATAGACATCCAGCCTCAACGTATGGCTTATATAGAAGAAAGAACCATACTTTGATTGTATTTTGCTTGACTCTTTTTTTTTTTTCCTAACAAAGGGTATAGAAAACCTTAATGTAATAGGTTCTAATTGAGAGACTTAAAATTTTGCATCTTAATTTTTTTTTAAAAAGTAACCATAATTTGTAGGTGGTATTTGGTGTATCTACTTTTTAATTGTCTATTAATTATGATTAACATTATTGAAGTATACACGAAATTTAGTATTTGATACAAGAAAGTTATGTCCAAACAAGTCCAATCGACAAAACCCAAAGATAGAAGATATTATTGAAGAAAATATAAATGTTATCTAGTTTTTAGGAATTCTAAAATATTTAGCTTTAAAAACTCTAGAATATACTTGTGAAATATCTAGATTTTTTTGTGAGAATTAGTCATGTGTAATTCTAGAATTATCTCAAAGTTTATCTTGTATGAAAATATCCTTGTACCAGAGAGTCTTCCATGGAGTAGAATAAATATGAATGAGTTCTACCTATTTTGTATCAACCAAAAAAAAAGGTTGAGTTCAAGTGTCTAATTCTCCACTCTTTTAGTATTCTCTCTTTTCCAAAAATCTTGTTCAACTGAACAATAGAAATTTCTACTCTTCCAACAACGTATCTTTAAGATATGCGATACGTATCCCAATACCATCTATATAATTGAAAACACTGATTTTGGGTTAGCCCGTGGTAAAATCAATTCTTGGTTCCGCCCTTGGGAGAGTGGAGGGAGAGGGAGGTGGTGCAATTATGAGTTTGGCCGAACTAGGGGGAAGAGGGTGGCTGTAGGTGGTGGCAGAGGTTCAGCTGGATTTGGGGAAGGATAAGGGGGGATGGGATGGGTTAGTAATGGTGGTAGGGTGAGGTGGGGAAAAAGGAGCAGCGAGGAGATGCCTGTGGTGGTTAAAAATCTTAGGCAATAGATTTTGGTTTCAAAACTTATCATCTATCTAATGATTAAAATTTACACGTGTTTAATTAAGTATTTAACCTGTTTATAGAGGAAATTCTAGCTACACATGAAAGAGCGTGAATATAAATAATAAAATTATCCCTCTTTCTCTCTTAAAAAATGATGCGAGTGAGAGGGATTGTACGGGGACAATATCCCATGTTTCGACTTTCGTGGATGGTAATTATAGGGTAGAAATAGATTTTGTTCACACACATGTGCATGTATAGAATTTAAACTAATAATGAAATCTAACACATAATCGATCTACTAATAAATTCGTAATAACAATGTAAATTTTTATTTGAAAATTTTAAGACAAAAATTAGGATCGCTACCCTAAAATAGAGGAAGATGGAAGATCTAACTCTGAACTTTCATAGGAAAGAAAGAGATGATCTCAACCCAAATCCACAAGACGAGAGAGGAGAGAGATCAAGTCCAAAAATAGTAGGACAGACTGAAAGGAGAGGGGAAGGAATAAAGAGAAAAGATGGCAGACCCCAACTTCTCAGACCCTCTCTCTAGAACTTTCTCAAGTCTCATGCATCACAATGTTTAATCACAAAAATGTTAGACATACAACGTATGGACACACAACTGCTGACATCATCAGCAGAACGACGTCGTTTTGATTAAAAAAAAACCCTCGCGCTTTCCTGGTTTCCCCCTTTCCCTACCCTTCCCACTTTGACGCTCAAAAATCAAAAATTTCAAAGAAGAGGGAGAGGGGCGACTGCCACTACCACCACCGATCAAAGAGATGGGGACTCCCACCACCGATGACGATGCTTCCCATCTCCATCGTTAACCAAGCTTCCCACCTCCACCACCAGAACCCAAACCAAGCGCGCTCCCGAACGTCGGCGACCGCCACAACCACCGGCTTGTGGGCAGTCCGACATTGTTACCCCCACCACGAAAGTCTCTCTCTTTCTCTCTCTCCTTTGTTTCAATTAGTACCTTTAATTTATAGTTTTGTTCCCTGTTGCACCTTCTCAATATAATTGCAAACCACCGATCAAAAAAAAAAATTTTGCAGGCCTACATTATTTACCCACCTACATGTTTGCACCTTCTAAGTACCTGAGCTACAATTTTTATTTTTTTCATGTGAATTTGGTTAGACTTACTACACTGATTTATACCAACAAAATTTGGAAGTATAGCTGCATACTTGGACTGAGTATTTAGAGGCACTCTGAATTCTTTCCTCTGGCCAGCCTTTTAGATTCCACCACCATTTTGTGCAGTAGTATTTAAAGGCAAAGTTTCACTTCAACAAGGACTAATTTGTTGAGTTCACTTCACAGATGGTTCTCATGCCCATTTTGACACCTGCCACAGGAGAGGAGAAGCTGCTTTCAATGGGACTCTTTTTCAACTTTGTTGTTTAGCTGGTTCTCTATTTTTGTTTTTTTTTTGTTTCAGGCGAGCTAGTTCTCTATCTTCCTAGCCACAGTTCTCAAAAACATTGCATCATTCATGTGACGAAATGAACTTAAGTGATGTTAATAATTCATTGATTTTAATTTGCTATTTGAGTGTCAGCATATAGCATTATGCCTATTTGCAATGTTATTCTTTTTGTCACGCCCTCAATTTTCAACATACGTATAAATAATTTCCATAAATAAACCTTGCCATAATCCGTACGATAACCAAAATAATGTAGCATTCCCAAGATATTACATCTTTGGCTCCGAGGTCCAAATTAACACGTACTAGTACTAAATATTCAAGAGTTAAGAATTTACAATATTCCATAGTCAAAAGATCTATAAATAAAGCTACAAATACATCTTCAAAATAGATTTACAAAGATGCCTAAGTAACTCTTCAATATTAGCTTTCAAAATATTGATCACATCCCAGCACTCTAAACATGCATGCTATTGCCCTGCGTTGGTACCTGAAATTATAATAGGTTTGAGCTACACTAGCTCAGTAGGAAATTTTACGCTAACATTATATGCAAGAGACATGCAGGAATGATCACAAGGCAAGAACGGAATGTAAACCACACAATAGGCAATAACCAAGGTTCAACAATCCAATATACTCGATACGATATCTGTTAAACACCTCAACCTTCAATCATATCAACTTCTCATGTGTCCAACGTCACTTCGCGTTATGTGTCATGGGCCGAAGCTCCTGTCGGGCTAATTATGGGACCCCGATATCCCCTATCAGGCACCCACCCGTCGATGGGCCCTGAATGTTCTCATTGTGTCAACAAAGATCCAAACGTCTCATATTCTCATAACGTGTCATTTCAATTCAATTCAATTCAATCTAAGTTCATGTGTTAATCGCGGTCAAAATATATCGAACAAGGGTAAGGGATGCAAAGGACACACAACGAACTCAAGGAATAAGATTAACAATATTATGGAGTGATTTGGTGATGTCTAGAACAAGTTAGAAATGATCGGGGGTCAAAACAATGAAGTTCGAAGCAAAGAACAAAAGCTGGCTTTCGGTACTGTTGTATAGATACTGGCCAAATCAGTATCTATACAACCATGCTTAAAAACGTTCTAGAGACTATTGTATCGATACTGAAAATATACTGATTTTCAGTATCGATACAGCAGTAACTAAATTCGTTCCAGAGATTCCTGTATCCATATTGCTAACGGAGCAGTATCGATACAAATGGATGTTCGTTCAGATTTTCTGCAGATTTCGACGATTTCCATAATAACAACAACCAAGGGCACGATTTAAGCCTAGAAAACACTTCTATTACATATATTGAGAGGTAGAATCCCTACCTCGAGGCCGAAGAACGAAACCCACGAAAATACGAGCCCTAGCTTTCTGAAATCGAAACTGGGAGCGATACGACTCCACTGAGCTCCAACTGGTGAAACACAGACCACAATACGCGTAAAGGGTGAAGGATTGAAGGTTGTTTTGAGTGTATTTTGAGTTATTTTGGTGAAATTTGGGGAGATAGCAAGAGAGAGGGAGTGAGCCGAGAAAGGGAGAAAGAGTCGGGAGAGGAGATGAGAGAAAAAATGTCACGCCCTCGATTTTAAACTTAAATATAAATGAAGTTTTATAAATAAAACCTCACAATCGTTCGTACCATACCCCAAACTAGGTTGTCACTTCTATTTCCACAATTTCACTTCCAAGTCCAAAAGGATTTCCAAGTAATACATCATCGGTTCAACGGCCTCAAAACCAACATAAGTACCAAACATCAATCAGAGTTAAGGACTTACAATATTTCTTAAATCAAAAGATTTACAAATAGAGTTACAAATACATCTTTCAAAAATAAGTTACAAAGATGATTTAATAACTCTTCATTGTTAGCTTTCAAAAACCATGTCCACGCCAAGCACTCCAAGCATGCAACTATTGCCCCGAGTTGGCACCTGAAAGTAAAGTAAGGTTTGAGCTACACTAGCCCAGTAGAAAGCTCTAATCTAACAATGTATGCATATGAAATGCAGGAACAATCAACTAGAAACAATGGCAACCGAAACCAAATAAAATAGCAACAGGAAGAATCCAATTCCAGACTTTTATTTTCAAAACCAATCAAGTGTTTCAATGTATAACCTTTTCAAGCTTCATGAATCAAAATGTATCTCGCACATGTGTTATGAGCCGAAGCTCATATGGGCCAATTAAAGGACCCCAATGTCCTCTGCAAGGCTCTTTACCCATTCGGGATGTCCTGATACGAGCATATAGCTCATGTCGGGCCAATTAAAGGACCCTGATGTCCTCTGCCAGGCTCTTTACCCATTCGGGATGTCCTGATATGTTTTTGTTGTGTCCATAAAGTTTCAAAATCCTTTTCCAATCAGTCCGTACCGTTCAAATCCAACTTTGGTATATAAAACAATTTTCGTTAAATCATGTTCAAATGAGTGTTGAGGTCATGGATACGTCTGACGAAGTTCCTAGGTACAAGTAATCAAGTTAAGAATCATTTGGGAGGGGTTTGGATGAGTTAGAAGCGATCGGAAATCAAAACGGTGAAAAATGAAGAAAACAGTGAAATCTGAAGATAAGCAACAGGTATCGATACCAATAAAAATGGTATCGATACCATTTGGTCAGAAATGATTCCAGATGCAAGGGTATCGATAACAATGACCAAAGGTATCGATAACTAACGATTTTCTGAGCTTTGGAACACAAAGGTATCGATAACAAAGGCTAAGGTATCGATAACAAATAATTTTCTGGGCTTTGGGACATGGTGTTATCGATAACAAGGAAAATGTTATCGATAACAATGGCCTACGAGCAGATTTTGACAGATTCACATGGATTTCTCAGCAGCAACAACATCAATAACAACAACACCGATCACAAATGGGAATCAAGGTACAAGAAACAAGTCAGAAACATATATTGAAAGTTAGAACTCCCTACCTCAAAGATTGGAGAACGAAGCCAAAGAATTCCGCCAAGCCCTAACCCCAAATCTTGGAATTGAATGGTATTTGCCTCCACCAAGCTCAAACCAACGAGAAACGAACTCCACCACGCGAAGGAATGATGGATTGAAGGGTGTGTTATGTGGATTTTGGGTGAAATTTGGTAAGAGTGAGAGTGAGAGAGTGAGAGCCGAGAGAAGAAAGAGGACGGGAGAGATGGAGTGAATGGGAAATTAAATTTCCTGCCTCTCACCACACACACATATATACACACATCACACATTCACCCCTCCAATACAACAATATATCACATTAGCTCCAAATCTCGATATTTCAAATCAATTTCCTCCCTTTCATCTTTTATAAAACATTTAAATAATTTTTTACGAATTTATGGGTCTCTACAAAAAATGATTCTCTACTCTCCCACCCTCCTATATATACCCATAAATATGCTAATTGCACTTGCACCCTTCCACAATCAATTCAAACACTTTAGCCCCAAATCACATAAACACATCACACTTCCTACTTTCCTCATTTATAAACATTAAAGTTAATTAAATTAAATACGGGTCTTTATACTTTTCATTACTGTAGCTTGTGGTATTGGTTCTGAATTGTGAGAAATAATCTAAGGTATTCTTTAAGGAGAAATAAATCTGAATTGGATTTCATTATTGATTTCCCAAACAATCAAGTTCAAGACCTTAAGGGTAACATTACTAGTTCCCCAAAGTTCATAATCACGCTTGCTTATTATTTCTAGCATTTTTGAACTTTATTCATTCCTCTTGCATTTGAGCGAAGGTCTTTTTAGATACTCAATCAATTGATTATCTTCTTTTGTATGTTTTTGGACTGGACCTAAAGATCTTGTGGAGCAAAGTCAAGGTGTAAATTACAGAGCATTGAGCGATTGGTTTCTTCCGGCAGAGCAAAGAAAGAACACCTTCTGATACGATGTTTCTGTACAGATGATTGAGATATGTAATGAACAAGTTAGAGATCTCTTGGATATGTTGAAGAAATGGGAGGCAACAAATGGTGAGATGGAGAATGAGAAATGCCTGGCGTAGAGGAATTGATGTTCAGCAAGGAATCTTTTGTTATCAAACAATGAAGCACTGGTGCCGAAGGTCCAAAAGATGTTCATCACCAACATTGAACTGATCTTAAAGAATGAAGAGCTGATCAAGCTACTAATCCATTCTCAAGCTAAAGAATGGTGGATGAAAGTGATTGTGCTTATGTTAGTTTTCATTATTATTGCCGGCAGATTGTGAAGGGTGAATCAAATGGAAAAAATGATCACCTTTTGTATGACTTTATAATGTAACTAAAGCAACTTATATTGTCATTACTTGGTTTATTTACTTGATATTGTGTTTCTGTTCCAATATATATGCACATGTAAAAGATGTCAAACTCTGAGCATGCAGTTAATGACATGCCAAACTATGAGCATGTAGAATAAGAAATGCGCGACATGGGCTTGTGCGTAAGCTAATGTTGTTCCTGTTGTTGTTATTGTTGTATTGATTGAGATGCGGGGCGTCGGGTTAGGACCAAAAACAAGGCAGACTATGCCAAAAAAATTTCAAAACCTACGTCTCACATCTCAGTCAGTACAGTACAACAATAACAGCAAGAAGATGCACAAGCCCACGCTGGGCATTTCTCATTCTAAATCACCATTCACAAACCATATTCATAACCAAATTATCCATTCACATCAAAAATCATAAAGCAATATAGTCACACAAATAAGTTACAATTGAAGTTAGGTTTTGCAAAACTACAACTTGATATTTCAACAAATGACAACTTTATATTCCAAATTACAACAAATTGATAATTTCTTGGCATGCCAAACGGAGTCATTACAAGGACACAAAAGGGGACATAGGACATAGGACACGATATAAAACAATACAAGCAAGTGAACTACTTTTCAACATTATCCGGTGCATTCATCATTTGATTATAACTTTGTTGTCCTCCGCATCCTTGCTATTGACTTTTCAGCATACTTGGTTGTGGTCCTCCCTAATATTGATCTTGATATTCCAAAATACCTTATTGTCCTCCCCAACCTTGACTACCCGCAATAGTTGATTGACTCATCCAAACTTGACCATGTGATAAGCTTTGTAAACTTAGAAAAGAAGACATAAATTGGTTCAAGCTTGTTCAGGTGGGGCATAAAGTTGAAAAAAATGGGAAGATACTTCCGCCTTGTGCCATATTTGGTCGCATAGGATGGGGCATCATGTTTGGCCACTATGAGTGTCCCATATAGCTTGGGTGGCCTTGCCCATTAAAAAAAAGAAACTTTGAATAACAATTACATGACACATAAAATTATGCAATTAAAAATAAAATTTCTTACATTTACAATACTCTCTGGTGTCCTGATATGGTGGTTAACCGCAATCTTCTCAACCTCCTGAAATTAGCAAATAATATAACTATTACATATTCATTTAATAAATTTATATGTCCATATTAACTAGTAAGCAACAAATCGTAAAAAACTTATACTTTCGATTTTCGTTGGACAATGGCTTCTTAGATGTTTGTCTTTTCTTCTTAACAGCTTTTTCCACAGCATCGATCTTTCTTTTGCACGGCAGTCTCCCTTTTCTTCGAACACCTTCCGGGTCAAGTATGTTTGTGCTCTGTTTAGGAGGTATAACTCCATCTCCAAGTGAAAACGAAATATTGCGAGTCCCCGTGTCATCACTAAGTGTAACCACATTACTTTCACAAATAACTGAAACTTCCATCAACTCTCGTTTTAGCTCCTGTACTCGTTTCATCACCATATCATACTTCTCTTGAGATTTTTTCGCTAAATTAGCAACTTCATTAAAAATATTGCACATGTTGTCATGCCAACGTGCTTCAATTGACGTTGATGACTTATCGTAACAGATTCAAACTTTTGTGTGGATCATTTTTACATTTTTACACCATCTTCTCAACGCATACTTGTCAGGCACTCTTTCAATTCTCTTTTGATACCACACAAATAGTTAATGTTTACACATCATTCCTTTAGACTCGAGCAATCGACAATTACAATGTGTTTCATTAGTTTCAGCATTGAAATCAACAGTAAATAACACTTGAATCCTCTTTTACTCTTCTCCTTCACCGTATGTAACCCACTTATTTATCTCATATTCGGACAAAATATCACCAACTTTTGCTGGCTTATCACATAAACAGTGAATTTTATCGAAAAATTATTTCTGAAACTTCTTAATCTTTGCATGCGTGTAAACACTTTAAAATTGTTTCTCACAACTCATCTTCAGTCATTAACGGGATGAAAGTGTTCCAACATTTCACATCTGCTTGATTTTCACTTTCCACCTTATTCGCCAATACATTTTCATATTGTCCTACAAATTATTTCAGGGTCATCTTTGAATGAACGTAATCATCAAAATACGCATTTATATTCTCGCTTCTTTGTGTGGATGACATCCCCGCCCAAAATACATCGTTCAAATAAGCAGACACCCACCATTTCCTATCCAAATACAACCCCTTTAACCTTGTGTTACTTTGAAACTCGTACTTCTTGATGAACACATCCCAAACATCCTCAAATTATTTTATGGTAAGTGAAGCACAAACTGCCCTATGTATACACTAACTAATATTCTCATAGGCATCGTACCCATTCAACTTTTCCAAGATCTTTTTCATAATATGCCATATGCACCACCGATGTCGGATGTTAGGGAATATATCTTCTATAATATTCTTCATGGCCATATATTTGTTAGTAATAATTGCTTTCAGAGCACAACCCTACATGCATGTCTTCCAAGTCTGAAATAACCATGAAAATGACTCTGTGCCTTCGTGAGAGATGAGCCCGCATCCCAATAAAACAGACTGGCCATGATGATTCACGTCTTCAAACGGAGCAAAAGGCATGTCATGCCTATTTACCAAGTAAGTTGTTTTAAAGGTCACAACATCACCAAAATCCTTACAAGCTGCCATATTCCTTGCATCAACCTATAAAACATTCCTTAATCGACCTTCATCATCCAAATCCATTGCAAAAAAGAAGTCAAAATAGTTGGTTTTCGTCTTCATGAAATAATTGTGCGTCGCCTGAGCATTTCCTTCCACAAATAGTAAACGTTGCACTTTATCTACATGATTTAGGCAATATTTCTAGATATATGGAAGCTTACCAGGTCCCCCAGCCTTAATCTGAAGTGAGGTATAAGTCTGGTTCAGATTGATCCCAGCTTTATCATTCAATTCAGGTCTTCTTTTCATGTGTTCATCGAAGTACCCTATTGCTACTCAAATACCTTACCTTTCTCGGGTTCTAGTCATGATTGTGATATAAAGAAACCTGGTTTAACCTCCACTTTCCATTCGGGTGCAACACAACGGTAACACGAGCTTGACAATCAATTTTTGATTTTGGCCGTGGTTTGGCCGGGTTGCTTGTTGTCACTATTGCCTTTCCAGCACGACTGCATGCTATAGTTACATCACTTTCCATCTTTCTCCTTTCTCGATGTTCTTTTAACCACAGCAAACCCTTTTTCTTTAGCATATTTTGTGTAATACGAATAAGCTTCCTTCGATGTGTCAAATGTCATAACTCTTCTTCTTCTACACACTCTTTGTTTGGAGGCATTGCCGACGGAACAGAATCCGACGACATCATCTATTGGTAAAGAAAATGAGACAATTATACAAGGATATAATCAACTGACAATGCAATGAATAGAGTGGACAATAATATAAAATACAAGAAGTTAGAACCATTTGACATGCGTGCAAGTTGTTATCAACACCCATTATTTAAAGGGGGGGGGGGGGGGGGGGGAACAAGAAGGTGGATGAGAACAAGAACAACTACCCATTAATATTTGCAACCACAACATCCAGCAAATCACATTTAAAGAAAGTTAACTTCTATAAGAAAATCACATTCAGCAACCACAGTATCCAACAACCACCCACCCTTTTTTTTCCTCCTTTTTTTTTACTACTCTCAAACATCATGATCGCAATTACTACTAAAGAAAATTAACTTCTATAAATCAAAGTGACAACATGCTACATGTGGGCATGAGTGTAAGATATATTTTTTTTTTCCGTATACGACATTTTACAACGGGGAAAAAATAAAGATTACAAAACAAATTACAAATCAAATGGATCGTGTTTCAATTTTTTCATTCTTTCTTGCAAAAAAACAAACAAAACTAAAAACAATTGAAAGGATCTCGATTCACGCAAACAAGTACGTCCAAAAGTCAGCACTTCTCTGTATGCGTTCCAATCAGTCTCATGTTCCTGCCAATTAGTCATGAAAGCGTAATCGAGGGCAAAATTTACTCATGAAAGTTGATTCCATCAGAAGGTATGGAGGGATTAGCAATGTCAAACAAAATCTTTCTGCAAACTTCTAATTGAAATCTAGGGATATAAATTTGTGCCTAAAAGTCATTACGGGTGAACAAAATAGGAGTATCAATTGCTGAAATATTTGAATTTATTCGAATCCTATCAATGAAAGTAATCTGACCACACGAAACTACTCCATTGAGAGAGAGAGAGAGAGACCTTCATGGTAGGGCAACGTCGGACTACCCAGAAGTCGGTGGTAGTGGCGTTCACCGGCGGTGGGGAGCGTTGGGTTGGGTTTTGGTGGTGGAGGTGGGAAGTGTCGTCGCCGGTGGTGGGAGCCCCCCTTTCACTGATTGGTGGTGGTAGTGGCAGTCACCCCTCTCCCTCTTCTCTGAAATTTTTGATTTTTGAGCATCAAAGTGGGGAAGGAAAGGAAATGGGGAAACATGGAAAGCGCGAGGGATTTTTTTTTTTAAAAAAAAAAAAATCAAAATGACGTCGTTTTGCTGATGACGTCAGCGGTTGTGTGTCTATATGTTGTGTGTCTAACATTTTTGTATTAGTAATTACAAGTGAGATGGATTCACAAATTCATCATGCTCAAGGCAAAAATTTACTCCTTTGTTTACTGTTCTTTTGGATGAAGTAATTTCATAAGAAAAGAAAGAGTTGGTTGTGGTTTCTAGCGAAATCATTCATTTGGATTGAGTGTTTACTGTTCATTTGAACAAGAAGGTGGATGAGAACAAGAACAACTACCCATTAATATTTGCAACCACAACATCCAGCAAATCACATTTAAAGAAAGTTAACTTCTATAAGAAAATCACATTCAGCAACCACAGTATCCAACAACCACCCACCCTTTTTTTTCCTCCTTTTTTTTTACTACTCTCAAACATCATGATCGCAATTACTACTAAAGAAAATTAACTTCTATAAATCAAAGTGACAACATGCTACATGTGGGCATGAGTGTAAGATATATTTTTTTTTTTCCGTATACGACATTTTACAACGGGGAAAAAATAAAGATTACAAAACAAATTACAAATCAAATGGATCGTGTTTCAATTTTTTCATTCTTTCTTGCAAAAAAACAAACAAAACTAAAAACAATTGAAAGGATCTCGATTCACGCAAACAAGTACGTCCAAAAGTCAGCACTTCTCTGTATGCGTTCCAATCAGTCTCATGTTCCTGCCAATTAGTCATGAAAGCGTAATCGAGGGCAAAATTTACTCATGAAAGTTGATTCCATCAGAAGGTATGGAGGGATTAGCAATGTCAAACAAAATCTTTCTGCAAACTTCTAATTGAAATCTAGGGATATAAATTTGTGCCTAAAAGTCATTACGGGTGAACAAAATAGGAGTATCAATTGCTGAAATATTTGAATTTATTCGAATCCTATCAATGAAAGTAATCTGACCACACGAAACTACTCCATTGAGAGAGAGAGAGAGAGAGACCTTCATGGTAGGGCAACGTCGGACTACCCAGAAGTCGGTGGTAGTGGCGTTCACCGGCGGTGGGGAGCGTTGGGTTGGGTTTTGGTGGTGGAGGTGGGAAGTGTCGTCGCCGGTGGTGGGAGCCCCCCTTTCACTGATTGGTGGTGGTAGTGGCAGTCACCCCTCTCCCTCTTCTCTGAAATTTTTGATTTTTGAGCATCAAAGTGGGGAAGGAAAGGAAATGGGGAAACATGGAAAGCGCGAGGGATTTTTTTTTTTAAAAAAAAAAAAAATCAAAATGACGTCGTTTTGCTGATGACGTCAGCGGTTGTGTGTCCATATGTTGTGTGTCTATATGTTGTGTGTCTAACATTTTTGTATTAGTAATTACAAGTGAGATGGATTCACAAATTCATCATGCTCAAGGCAAAAATTTACTCCTTTGTTTACTGTTCTTTTGGATGAAGTAATTTCATAAGAAAAGAAAGAGTTGGTTGTGGTTTCTAGCGAAATCATTCATTTGGATTGAGTGTTTACTGTTCATTTGAACAAGAAGGTGGATGAGAACAAGAACAACTACCCATTAATATTTGCAACCACAACATCCAGCAAATCACATTTAAAGAAAGTTAACTTCTATAAGAAAATCACATTCAGCAACCACAGTATCCAACAACCACCCACCCTTTTTTTTCCTCCTTTTTTTTTACTACTCTCAAACATCATGATCGCAATTACTACTAAAGAAAATTAACTTCTATAAATCAAAGTGACAACATGCTACATGTGGGCATGAGTGTAAGATATATTTTTTTTTTCCGTATACGACATTTTACAACGGGGAAAAAATAAAGATTACAAAACAAATTACAAATCAAATGGATCGTGTTTCAATTTTTTCATTCTTTCTTGCAAAAAAACAAACAAAACTAAAAACAATTGAAAGGATCTCGATTCACGCAAACAAGTACGTCCAAAAGTCAGCACTTCTCTGTATGCGTTCCAATCAGTCTCATGTTCCTGCCAATTAGTCATGAAAGCGTAATCGAGGGCAAAATTTACTCATGAAAGTTGATTCCATCAGAAGGTATGGAGGGATTAGCAATGTCAAACAAAATCTTTCTGCAAACTTCTAATTGAAATCTAGGGATATAAATTTGTGCCTAAAAGTCATTACGGGTGAACAAAATAGGAGTATCAATTGCTGAAATATTTGAATTTATTCGAATCCTATCAATGAAAGTAATCTGACCACACGAAACTACTCCATTGAGAGAGAGAGAGAGAGACCTTCATGGTAGGGCAACGTCGGACTACCCAGAAGTCGGTGGTAGTGGCGTTCACCGGCGGTGGGGAGCGTTGGGTTGGGTTTTGGTGGTGGAGGTGGGAAGTGTCGTCGCCGGTGGTGGGAGCCCCCCTTTCACTGATTGGTGGTGGTAGTGGCAGTCACCCCTCTCCCTCTTCTCTGAAATTTTTGATTTTTGAGCATCAAAGTGGGGAAGGAAAGGAAATGGGGAAACATGGAAAGCGCGAGGGATTTTTTTTTTAAAAAAAAAAAAAATCAAAATGACGTCGTTTTGCTGATGACGTCAGCGGTTGTGTGTCCATATGTTGTGTGTCTATATGTTGTGTGTCTAACATTTTTGTATTAGTAATTACAAGTGAGATGGATTCACAAATTCATCATGCTCAAGGCAAAAATTTACTCCTTTGTTTACTGTTCTTTTGGATGAAGTAATTTCATAAGAAAAGAAAGAGTTGGTTGTGGTTTCTAGCGAAATCATTCATTTGGATTGAGTGTTTTGGTAGAAAATGGAAAAAAAAAAAAAGTAAAAAAGTAAAAAAGTAAAAAATTTTGATTGGCTCTTCCCCTTTCTCACCCAATATGACTTTGTGAGAAAAGACTTTTTTCTCATATCGCACATTTTCTCACCGTCCAAAGAGACAATTATCATTGAAGTCATTTCAAGCGTTTCAAGGCAAAAATTGGGGCAAATTTTCGTAGTCGTCCCTCTAGTTATACGATTGTCTCAATTTCATCCATCTAGTTTCAATTGCTATCAAATAAACCCTGCAGTGTATTTTACATTCCAAATTGGTAAAATTGTTAACACCGTTAATGAAACTAACAGAAAAATATGATTAAAAAATTAAGTACTTTAATTTTCAATATGGTTAAACTTGTGTGAAGATCTAATATTTTTGATCATTTTATCCGAGATGGTCGTAATGAATTTTTGGCTCTAAGGTCTTTCAACGAGCACCCGAATACTCCTTATTTAATTTCAGGGCTCTCTTAGGGTGCTCATTGAAAGGTTTTAGAACAAAAAATTTATTATGATCATTTAAGATAAAATGATAAAAAAAATAAGATTTTCGCACCGATTCAAACAGATTAAAAATTGGAATACTTAATTTTTTAACTATATTTTTTAATATATAAACGGTGTAAAAAAATAAGTGTTCCAATTTTCAATCCGTTTGAACCGGTGCGAAGATCTTATTTTTCTGATCATTTTATATTAACTGGTCATAATGAATTTTTGACTCTAAAGCCTTTCAATGAGCACCCTAAGAGAGTCTTGAAATTAAATATGGAGTATTCGGGTGCTCGTTGAAAAACTGTAGAGACAAAAATTCACTACGACCATCTAGGATAAAATGATCAATAATCTATTTGAATCGGTGAGAAGATTTTATTTTTTTGATCATTTTATCTTAAATGATCATAATAAATTTTGGTTCTAGAGCATTCTAAGAGAGCCCTAAAATTAATAAGGAGTTTCCGGGTGCTCGTTGAAAGACCTTAGAGCCAAAAATTCATTACGACCATTTCGGATAAAGTGATCAAAAATATTAGATCTTCGCACTGGTTCAACCGGATTGAAAATTAAAGCACTTAATTTTTTAATCATATTTTTCCGTTAATTTCATTAACAATGTTAACGATATTTCCAATTTGGAACGTAAAACAAATTACAAGGTTTATTTGGTAGGAATTGAAACTAGAGAGACGAAATTGAAACAACTGTAAAACTAGAAGGACGACTATGAAAATTTACCCCGAAAATTCCAATTAATAGGGGCAAGTACTAACAAATGCACCCCTATTTAATTTTTTTTAATCAGCCACCCCTATTTAATTAGCAATGCTACATTCGCAGCTCTAAAACAAAACTCCGACACAATCACATCCGAAACCTTTAGATGCACATGGATTCACACACATATAACGGTTCCGAACACAGTTGTGTTCGGATTTATGTTTTAAAGGTTTGTTCCTCTTCTTATTGCTATTCAAGTAGTTGCGTATGTCGTTTAATATATAGGATTACATCCTCTAGCTTTTCTCGAATCTCAATTCCATCCCTCTAATTCTCATCGGACCGTTTGAACCTTGAACTTTGTTTTTCTTCTCTAATTAGTCCAATCCCTATCAATGGTTAAAAATTGAACAGTTCATACTGTGTGCGAGTCACATCACACGTAACCTTTTTGTATGGGCAAAATGGTACGTAGGTTAAAAGTTCTCCAACCACCACCATCATCTCCCTCGTCTCCGGTCACCACTACCACTACAATCACTCACTACCCCTCCACTGCCTCTGAGACACCTGCACTTCGCTAGTTCTCTACCTAGCGGCCTCAACCAAAACACAGACCACCGCTAATGCAGCACCACCAGCTAAACAATCCACGTCCAACCGATACAGTATCTACCCAAACCTTAGTATTAGTAGCATACTAACATCAATTGCAAACCAAACTAACAACTGAAAGTCCCACCTAGTAGGTAATGACTACCTTTTCATCCGTATCAATGCAAGACCAAATACAAACATGATAAATATGAGTGAGTTGATTTCCAAACCAGTCTCTGTAATGAAGAGACGATAGGTGAAGTCTACCCCCTTGCATTATAGCACAGAGACACATTGTGTAGCATATATACCCCACAGAGTACTCCCTTGAGTTTACAACACCATCCGATGGCAGACTAGGTGCAAAAGCCATCTATGTAGACGAATAGGGGGAGTTAAGAAATTCCCGAGCATCCATGGCCAATTGGTTTTCAAAGTTGACATTTTGAATTATTTCATCTCCAGTGCTTCCGAAGGAGCTAGGTACAACAGCCGAAGAACTTTTAGCCAACACAAATCTGCCATGGCGAAGCAGAACAACAATGTGGACAGCAACCCCAAAAAAAGAACAGCGCGCGCACGCAGCCACACACACACACAGGGAATTTCCATTTTACATTAATAAATAGTTGCTAAGGAAGCTGAAATGCTACTCTTCTAGGATATACAGAAGGAAAAGGGGCTACAACAGTGACAGAAGATGATGTCCACCTATGGAGGGTGCCAATAAAGCTAAAATAAAATAAAGGCAAAATAAGAAAGAAAGAACCGGTTCAATCAAGATAGACTTTGACATCAATACCATTGTCAATGAGAGACTGGACAACCGCTCTAATCTTTCCTTCAAACTTGTCCCTCTCCCTCGGAGTATAAGAAGCAGTGTACACATCAGCTTCTCTTGCTCTCTCTGATAAAATTCGCCCAACTGCCAAACAAGCGGGTATATCCGACCGGGACTTGAGCACTGCCTTGATGTCGTTAGAGTTGGTACCAGCAACTGCGACCTGCTTGCTTGTTACCCTGTGTGTGAGTGAGGCTGAGACAAAGCGCTTTGAAATGAATACATCAAGTGTGAATGGTTCCATGTAGGCTATTGTACGCTGTTTGAATGAGACATGCTTGTCTGGATTCTTTGACTTCTTCCCCTTCTGGTAAGTGTAAGGCCGGCTGTTGTCATCATCCAGATAATCCTCCACGCCGAAAAAGCTTCTTGGCACAAAAAGGGGCTGTTGACATGATGATTGTAGAATTCAAAATTAGACATTAATCACTTATACCTGTAAATGGAAAAAAAGACTAGGCAATATAATGTCTAAATTTTAAAATGAAAACCTCAAATTCTTTTATAATAGATTCTAGGAGTTTTTAACTCTGCAAGAGTTCCGATGTTTTTACAATATCATTTTGGTTTCGGCGATAAACGAACCCGAAATCACTGCTTGTAGTTGTACCACCAAGTTTGTTGTAAGCTATCAAAACAGGTCAAAACAATGAACAGTTCTTCTCAGGGAAATCGATGCCAACATAAGGAGCAATGGACCTATTTGTTTTTCCAAAGACAAATCTACCAACGAGGAATGCTACAATACACCACATGTAACCCAAACAAGTCTTGGATGCCAATGTGGACAGCTTCTGTTTCTGAGTTATGGCCAATGAGCCAAACTGTATCATAAGCTTGATAATACAAACCATATCCAGCGAAGTATGCTCATATTTTTTAATCAGCGTTCAGAAAAAACAATTTACTGCTAACACTAGATTAAGCATATGATTATACAAACCACAATTAATACATTGTACGGAATACTGGGACACCTTACTCGCCTTATCCCAAGGCATCTGTAAGTCAGTTAATGGTTTTCAAGATAATGGAGACGTTGAACCAAACAAAACTGATCCAACCACTCTCAAGCAATAAAAAGTGCAGAGCAAAGAAACTTAGGCTGTGTTCGTTTTTCATTTTTGGGTGTTTTTTTTTTGTATACGGGGTGGAGAGAGAAATAGGATAATGATTGGAGAGAGGAGTAATGAGTAGAGAGAAATGACAGAGTAATAATAGGAGAAATTGGGTAAATGGTAATGATTGGAAAGAGAGAGTTAATGATTAGAAAACAAAACAAAATTGGGTATTTTAGTTTTGGTAGCGGGTGGAGAAAGAAATAAGGTAATGTTTGGAGAGAGGAGTAATGAGTATAGAGAGATAGAGAGAGATGACAAAGTAATAATTGGAGAAATAGGGTAATGATTGGAAACAGATAGAGAGTAATGATTAGAAAACAAAACAAAAACAAAAATAAAATGTGAAACGAACAAGGCCTTAAATCTTAATCACTACTATTGTCTTGATATGTAACAGAAAGCAAGGGAGTTTCTACAAGGCTGAAAAAGTGAAAATTAGATACATGTTTGGAATCCAAGCAGAAACTATGACTTCCTCATGAAGAAGATTTTGCTTAAGCTTAACAATCTAATATTGCTTCAACCCTTTCCCCTCAACTCATGCGGGTCATCAGAAAAAATCTGACCACTCAAGTGGAATAGTTGACAGTGCCCAGGACATCCTATTCGCAAACAGTCAAGACATTTTCCTCATCAGGTCGTTGCATTACCTACCCCGTCCAGGAAAAGTGAACCTTCATTTAACCTAGGTAAATGAGAATCCCACAACTTCTCATTGAGTCTCCGTCTAACGCTCCAATAAGGCAACAATAGCCCCAAAATCTGAACCAGGTGTAAGCGACGATATGAGAATCTCTAAGCCTCCTAAGGCGTCAGAGCAAATCTATATCCCTTTCCCCACTGAAAACCAAAATAGATGCCTTCACCGCTTTCTTCCCACAACCTTTTAACCCCGATGCAAAATACCCTCAACGTCTCAAACATCAACTTATTTACCATCGACAAGAAAATATCCAAAGTGCACAAGCGTCACCAAAAACCAAACGGTCCAAACCTACTTTCTTCTTGCTCATATATTGTCCAAACAATTCCCGAGCAAACCTAACCTTGTCCGACAGGACCCTTATCTGACTTAGCCCACTTTGCTTGCTCTAACCACTCAGTTTGCATACCAAAACCAAATTACAAATATCATGGAACTTTCAAGCTCACAATGATTTAGCTGTTGAATGCCCCTGCAACCCACCCTCCCATATCTATTTTTCCTCCATTAATCCTCATGACTTTCATACCCTATAAAGGGTGGTTAATATGATTCCCATTTTCCCTCCAATGTGATGAGCATCAATTTCGTCCTTATGTCCATGTTAGACCATCATAGTTCCCAGCAAAATCTTCATTGAGACAACCTCATCTCCTCACCAAAAAATTTGCTGGTCTTGAGGTTGTCGAGCACAATACAATAAGAAAGAAATACTACGAAATTGCAGTTGTAGTATGTCTCAAATAAACTGTACAGAAGTCACAGAACCAACAGTCCAAGATCGAAAAGGACTTGACATAGTTTAGGAATGGAAAAAGCTCATTAGAGAATGTTCACTGCCAGCTACCTGCCGGGGAAAAGAAGCAGCTAACACACAATTCAAAGTAAAATGACAAAACTTTTTCCCAACACATAATGCAAGTAAATTAGTAATTGAAAGATTGCTACCGTAGTGTCAATGATCATCTTCCAGGAGTCAAAAAGTACAACATTATCCTCATATCGCAAACAATACTAGCATGGAAAGAAAAATTGTAAACCTAGTGCAGTACCCAAAAACCAAATTTAAGACTGCACCTGTCCACTGTGGAAACGACTGGTTTGTTCATAAAGGCAACGGCTAATTTTATCACCTCCAAGTGCACACAATCTGGGGTATAAAAGTTTTAACATTGTCCCACAAAGCAAACTCCTTCAAGAAACCAAACCACCCATCAGTTAAATGAGCAAAAATTAACCTCAAACTAGAAACTGTCTTCTACAATGTACCTCATGTATTCATGTCAACAGATGATTGAAAATTGGAGACTGCGTACTGCAATAAAAAAAAAGATGTTTATATTATTTGGCAATCCAATAAAATAATAACAATTTACTGCAGCCAAATCTAAAACAAGATGAAGAAGGAAAGGGGGGGAAAAATGCAAGTGTTTCACAGCCCAAGGTCACAAATGAACGGATAAAGTCCTGCAAAGCCCCTCAGTTAGCATATGAAAGGCCTTCAGACGCAGGGAAAAAAATAAAAAAAATTATAGGCAGGTCCTAATAAGCACCAAGATCAAGAACAAGTTCTTAGTAATTCAAGTGCATCTTTTACTTCATATAATCATATCTACCTTTTTATTTTCAATGGTGATTGTTAGACATGTCTAATGTCATACAATGGCATCAAATAGTCTATTGTGCCACATAAAGTGGACTTATGGGGCTTTTAGTGAGGCGCAGAGCTAGGTTTCATCATTGTTGTGGTTGGGGGAGAAATGGCAAAAGGGTGAGACTCAAATAGCACTGGGGCTAATTGATAGGAGGTGATCCCATTTTCTCATCTACTCTCAGGTAACCCGAGCCTTAGTAATAGGGAGCTTCTAAAGTGGAGCCGCTTTGACCTTAGGAGCACACTCCTGCGCTCCCAACCAAGGATCTTGATGGGAGCCCACTTCTTACGAAGATGGGAGCTTTTGTAAAATCCTTGTAAAATGTAAATAAAAATAGCAATTAATTAGTTTCATTGGTCTTTGATGAACTCAAATATCTAGCCCAAGTCCTGATATAATGAAGAAAAAAAAAACGTACATTGCAACACTAGCCCATTTCTTACACTTGTGCTAAACTAGGTACATATTTTTACTCCCTAAAATGATTGTACTTTCAAAGTGTATTCTACGCTACATTATTTTCGTCATTTATGAACACGTTACTTTCACCCTCCCAACGTTGGGAGCTTCTGTAATCCCCCGCCCCATCCCCCACCCCCCCCCCCCCCCCCCCCAAATGCCCCTGCTTCGAATCCCACTCCCACCTCGTGCAACTAAGACCCAAGCTGACCCCTTCGATGCTCAATCAATCAAATTGACAATCAGGTTTTATTACAATACAAAAGAGTAGTGCTTAAAACTGTATGCATTTAGTCTTTAAGAACTGCTCATTAGAAAAGGTTTGATTTGTTATCCACCTCAATTGATGAAAAAGAAAATATGTACATTGACTTGATTAAATCTGCTATTGTGAAAGCGAAACTCCTGACTAGTTTTGACCAAGTAAAACTCAACATCGACTGCACTCTACTAGAAACTTCATGAACCATACCCAATTAAAAGAAATTTTTATGCTAATATACTAAACCTTCTTAGTCAATATGCAAATTAAACCTTCTTAGTCAATTTGCCGACGATCAATCTTTCATCCTTTACTTCTAACTAAACCAAACCGAGCCTTATATCTCAATCACTTAGGGTTGACTAATTCATGTCATAAAGATCTGACGGGCTTTTTACATGTTCGCTCTCAGCTACCTAACACACAACCCTCCTCCTTTATCCAGGCTTGGGACTGGCTGGGAAAGAAAGATAAGGCTCTAAGCACGAACCAGGTGGAGTTAGGTCGCATGCTATGCCTAGTGCTTGGCGAGATGACCAAGGGTTAGGAATAGTGTCACTCAAGCACTTATGGCTACTACTCCCCCCAATTTACTTCTTGAGCCTAGCATGGAGGCAATGTTCTAAAGGGCGCTTGGCAGTAGTCGAGCGGAGACCCACCTCCAAGCGCCAAGCCGCCTAGGCGACGCCAAGCAATTCGGTGGTTTTTTTTTTTTTAAACAAACCATTATCCAATCAAACTATATTCCATGTATCCATAATGCAAGTTCAAACTTCAAAGTACCATGAAAGTGTAGGGTCCTGAATGTGAGGTGTTAGTTCTTTACCTGAAAGAGGGTTTCTACCTTCAGCAGCTGATTTTACTAAGCTAAATTACCGAACGTGGTTCAACAACCGAACAAAAGAAAGAAGCTTCCATAATGGTAACCAAGGTAAACTTGAATCCCTACATTTCCTGTTATCAGTTATTCCTGGATTTCTCTTTTTAGGACATTTTGTAACTCTTTGGTTGTTGATACAGGTTGGCAAGCCATCAAAATACATACAGTGTGGTTGTCATGGAAGAATCAACTGGGCAAGTTGAGAAATTTGTAGAAAAACCCAAAATATTCGTGGGTAACAAGATAAATGCTGGGATTTACTTGCTGGACCCATCTGTTCTTGATAGTATTCAACTGAGGCCCACCTCAATCGAAAAGGAGGTATTCCCAAAAATTGCAGCAGAGAAAAAGCTTTACGCCATGGTTCTACCAGGCTTTTGGATGGACATTGGGCAACCGAGAGACTACATTACTGGCCTCAGACTTTACCAAGACTCCTTGAGAAAGAAATTTTCATCTAATAATTGGACGATCGGAAAAAAAAAACCCAAACAAGAGAGAAACAGGATGATCGAGAGAGAGAGAGAAAGACGAGAAAGAGAGAGAGAGAGACACATACTGGCAAGTCGGGGACTGACCAACTCCAGCGACGATGGACGATCAGACGATGGAATCTCGCCTGGAGATTGAAGTTCACTCGGTTGGGGCAAGGGCTTTGATCGACTGGAGTGAGTGAGAAAGGTGTGGGATGTAATTGTGTGTGTGTATATGATTTTGTCAAAATTACATAATAAGCCTTTTTAGTTTTATTCTATACATTTTAGGCTGCCAAAGGCGCCGCCGCCGCCGCCGCCGCCTAAGCGGCCGCCAAACACCGCCAAACCTCCCTGGGTGCCAAATCAAACGCCAAGGGACATTGGCGTGGCGGCGGGGTTCCTCCAAGCGCCTAGGAGGCCGCCATTTAGAACACTCCATGGAGGAGTCTGTTAGGTGGCTCCCCCACTCTAGTGGCTCTTATACTGCAAATTCTGCAAGGAATGCTCTTGGGAACAAGGCTCCAATCCAGAAGTGGCACAAGGTTATTTGGATGGCTCTCATGTCCCCAAATGGTCCTTCGTCTTTTGGCTGGCTATTCAATATTAAGTATTACATATAGACTTAAAATCTGGGGTGTGAGGGTGGATGATGCATGCAGTTTGTGCTGACTTCAGTTAGAATCCCATGACCATTTATTTTTTGATTGCACCTTTTCCTCCTCAATTTCGAGGAGAATTTGATGAATGACGTGCCTTGTACTATGGATCTAGCTATTGATTAGTTTCTACTGAATGCTAAGAGCATCTTCAACATTTACTTCAAATTTGAAGATGTCAAAAACTTTTGAAGGCTGATGTGGCAATTTGACACCTTCAAGTTTGACACGCAACATTCCTCCTCTCCAATAATGATGTGAAGTCACTTTTGCAATTGGTACCTCGTGTCAATTTTGAAGCAAATGGGTTGATGCCAAATCCATGCAAGATTTGACTATACATTTGAAGGTAAAGATTGGAGAGACTTGCAATGCCAATGTTGACAGGTGCTCCACGTGGGATTTGACTCCTCCCATTGGAGATGCTCTAAAGGGAAGTTTCTCAGGAATACTAGGTTGCTAAGTAGCATGGATACGGATACGAGATACGGATACGGATACGCGGTTTTTCCGAAAAGTAGGATACGATACGTTGGGGATACGTTGAATATAAAAATAAATAAAAGTAATATTCCATTGGCAACTAAAGTTATCCATTCCACAAGTTCACCATTCACATGCTAAGCAAAAAAAAGAGTTCATTTAACATCATCAAAAGTCAAAAAATCAGACGGCAACAGTAGCTACTAGCAACAAGCAATCCCACATTTCTTGATACCATAAGTTATAGCTAAATCATTCACAACATTGTTTGTTTCTCACATGGAACAGAAAATATCATCTAATTTTGGAAAAGCTTCTGCTTCTTTACAGCGGGGGGTGTGTGTATATATATACACACACAGCAAGATGAGAGAAGAGTCAGACGAGAGAGAGAGAGAGAGAGAAGAGACAGACGAGAGAGAAGAGACAAACGAGAGAGAGAGAGAGAGAGAGAGAGAGAAGAGACAGACGAGAGAGAGAGAGAAAACAGAGACGAGGAGAAGAGAGAGATGAGAGGGACGAGAGAGAACTTACAGGTCAGACGAAGAGATGAGAGATGCGAGACGACAGAGATGGTCCAGATCTCTTTCTTCCTCCTTTCGTTTCTGCTTCTTTTTTCTTTTCGTTCTGCCTTTTCTCGGCAGTAAGGAGAAATTAGGTTTATATAGCCCTAATTACATTTCAAATACATATGTTTTAAGTAAAAACAAATTTATCCCGAACGTATCGGAAACGTATCGGAAACGTATCCGAGCATATCCAAAACGTATTGAAACACCAAAAAATAAATTTAAAATCCGGATACTTTAAAAAAACGTATCAGATACGTATCCGTATCCGATACGCGTACCGAATATGTATCCGTATTTGATACGCGTACGGTATGTGATACGGAGGTCAAAATAGAATATATACGGAGGTCAAAATAGAGTATCCGTGCTTCGTAGCCAGTTTGAAATCCTCCCTTGCAAGTTGCAGCTGTTGTATGCCTGTACATGCTATATGGAGCGAGAGGAATACAAGGATCTTCCAAGGGCATGACACATTGACACAGATTTGAACAGGTTACCCTTGAGTCTTTGACATTGTGAATTCTGTTAAGAGACTTTTTGACTTCTCCAAGGATGATAAAACTTGGGATGATTTCAGTTCGGTCGGTTCAGTTGTAGGGTATTTTAACAACAGAAAAGTTGGTTCGGTTTTCCAAATGTAGCTACCGAAACCGACTGAAGACGTGATCCATTTTTTCGGTTTCGGTCGGTTTGTTTCGATTTTCGATTTTCTCCATAGCATCAAATTGAGGCGCAAAAATGCAGAAAAATACTTCATAGCATCAAATTCTCCATAGCATAGGAACTTCATCAGGCCTCCACGCTTGTGGAATCGAAAGGCAACAACAGGAATCCCAACAAAATCACTTAGCCGTTAACTAATTAACTAGTAACTAATAGTTACCTGAACCATCGATCTTCAAGGACTGAAGGACGTGACGGAGAGAGATGGAGTCGATCGATCTTGAGGTCGATAGGTGGTTTTCGCAGTGGTGAGTGAGGTCGACCGGTGGTTTTCGCTGTGGTGACCGGTGAGTTAGGGAAAGGCGAGAGAGAGAGAGAGAGAGAGAGAGAGAGAGGAGAAGGAACATTGCTGTTGTTGTTGTTGCGTTTTGGATGTAAACTGCAGAGTGATAGGGTTTGATCTTTCAACGGTAGATATCTCATTTAGATATTAATGGTGGAGATCATAAAATCATCGTAAGAGAATGTGAATTTGTGTAGGAGCTGGGCATTGCTCAGCCTTTTAAGGGTTCCGAATAAATTTTGGGTGTAGGTTTTTTCGCTAATGAAAAGGGTGGCGTAGCGGCCGACCAAGCGTAGCAACCCTCCCTGGGCATGACCATTGGTACTCCAGACCCGCGGCAAGGCTCCAAGGAGACTTGGAGATCTGAAACCCATAGGTGCGCACCGCCCCACCTGAGGCCGAATAAGGCAATAGGCAGATCTTGGGATTTAACGAGACTGAGGCCTCGATCCCGTGACCACATTTTAGCCAAACCCAATGGGAGTAACCCATTGCCAATTTGGCTACCACCCGGGAGGTGGGTGTAGTGTTTGAAGTTGAGTTTGTATAACTGAGAATGGGGTTTCTGGTATTTTTTTTTCATGTTAATGAGAATGAATACTTACACAAGGAAAAAAAAACTTCGCACATTTGTAGGAACACATCGAGTAACTATGCCCCAGCACCTACAGAACAACATATCAAGTGCATGAAATCCGCTACAATCAGCTTCCATTTACGCATCGATTACCCACAAAAATTTACAATGAACACACACACACACAGACCTTGGCCTGATCGTTGGGCAACTTTTGTTTGATTTATGATTCAGATAATGAGCTGGTTGGTACCGTTGATTCTGATCGATTTGTTAAAAAATTTAGGGCTGATAAATTATACAAAAATGCTAAGGACACATACATTTGTGCACATATCTTGCACATACATTTTTATGGGGTCCACCTCGGATTCCACCAATATAATTCAAACCGCTCATTATTTTTAAAATAATGTTTTAAGAGTTTCTGTAAAAAATCAACTCGATAGGATATCGGTAAAGGCTTTTTTCAGAAATCGCAGTACGAATCAGACTGTTTCACCCTATAATTTTTGAAAAAGCCCTTACCGATATCCTATCAAGTTGATTTTTTACAGAAACTCTTAAAAAATTATTTTAAAAATAATGAGCGGTTCAGATCATATTGGTGGGACCCGAGGTAGGCCCCATAAAAGTGTATGTGCAAGATATGTGCAAAAGTGTATGTGCAAGTAGCATGACTCCAAATTAATCCCCATATTTGTACGTTTTCAATTTTAAGCCCTTAGCCCTTTAAATACAGGGTTTTTAAATACAGGGTAAAAGAGCATCTCCAATCCTTTACCCATTCTCAACCCAAATTTGGGTCAAAAGCTTTATTTGGATATGTCTATACCTATTTTTTTTACCCATATCTAGTGTTTTTTTTAGGCTTTCCCTGTAACGCCTCGATATTTTAAACGAATATCGGCAGCATAAATTATTATTTTTCGAAAAAGGTTCTTTAGTCAACCAAATAAACACGGAAGTATCGACATAGAGATTTCTTTATTTCAACTCAAATTGAAAATACAAAACCTTTATTCAAAAGTAAACATTGGTCTGACAAGCATTGAGCCGACTTCTCATGGAAGATATTGACCAAAAAAAAAAAATTTTATTTAACCTTAATAAAATCTGACAATTTATTGAAATAACTTCAGAGTGACTCTAGTCTTGACACAGATCCCAAGCATACTCGGTCTCCGCCCCTAGTATTCTTCTTGTGTCCAACTGCTTCACCATTGAATTCTGCATACTGGCAAATTGATCGCCGAAGCAACCGATTTACCAGGATACAAACGTATCCGTGAGTGATAATTCACTCAGTAGAATAATCCTAACCCTACCAACCCCTTACTTTACAGTTAAGCAATATTATCACAATTCATATGAAAATAAAAGAACAACAAGCATTAAATAAGTAAATCCAATAGCAAGCCTTTAAATTACCTTCTTTTGAATCTCGCATTTCATAATCATACCTGCACCATAGTATCCATTGTCTTACGAACTCAGTATTTCATTGAACATTTAAATGTCCTGCTATCTTTAATATCACGAGGTATTAGTAAACTATCCACACAATTTAGGTCCATCAAGCTGCCCTCAAGGTCGTACTAGGCTACCCTCAATACCTAAGGTCCTGTCAGGCTACCCCTGATGTCCTGCTTGGTCACCCTCACAATTCTAGGTCCATCAGGCTACCCTCAAGGTCCTGCTAGGCTACCCTCAATACCTGAGGTCCTGTCAGGCTACCCCTAAGGTCCTGCTTGGCCACCCTAGCTACACCGGGTCTTTCAGGCTGCCCTCAAGATCCTACCAGGCTACCCCCGATCACACGAGGTCCTGTCAGGCTACCCCTGAGGTCCTGCTTAACCCACAACTTTCATCTGTTTTTCCTTTTCCTTTTCCATTAACAATAACCACGTCTTCATAATTTCTCATTGAAACCACCACGTGAACCAAAGTCCGATCCAATAATTACAACAATTATGAACCCATAATCAATAAACATGATACGTTTCTATGTGAAAGCCAACATATATAGCAATTGATATTGTACGAGTAAATAATCCCTTAGTATTTTATGACTAGGCCGATACCCATACATTACTAAATGTGTGAGCAATTTTATTAAACAATTGAATTAACTTAACTTGTTAATGTTATTAACAAAACAAATCATGATTTCCTCACTTTATAATAACAAAAGGACAAACTTGTTATAGTCCGAAATTCTAAAGTAAGAAACACCTGGATTAAGGTTAATATGTTATTAATACATTTGGGTCGAAATCACCGTACATGAATAGCTATAATTTCAGTGAGGGTTTACCAATACTTGGACTGCTATCACATGCTAGATAACCACAGTGTGGGCAATGCGATTTGCTCGATCTTTCTCTCTTCCGGGAAAGGGATTCCGTTCCCCACCCTTTTGAGAAAGGAAAGATGTTGTCGGTTCGCGGGAGCGCTTTTAAGCTGGACGACAAGCGCTCGCGAAAAATACAGAGTCGCCACTCGGGTTTGAAGGTCTGACACCCAAGGAACCGTATTTCGAAGCACTTGCCGCGCTATTTGATTTAAAAAAGTTTAAGGAACCAGTCCGTCATAACCATATCTGGGTTTGGGAGCCAGGTTACGAGAGGGGAAGGGTTTTATGGCACCCCTCTCACCCAATCCGGAGATCGGTCTTTACTTAAGGCATTTGCGAAAACGATGTTTGTTTGCGATTCTGTTTAATTAATCAATTTTTTTAGCCAATTAGGGCGGGGGAACAGTTAAATGGGATTAAAACTGTAACACGTTTGCAGGATGTGATAGGTAGCATGGATACATGGAACAATAAAGAATAAAATGAGATAATGTTTAACACTGGTCTCGGGATGTGAAAACAGTGCGATGGTTTTGAGTTTATCGCGAACAGTGGCCAACTTATATGCACGGGAACCGTTACATGTAAGCCGTACCATCGCGCGACAGACTTAAACACTCGCGCGAGTATTCACATCCCACCATCAGGTTAAATTTTATCCCCCACTGGGCTCTGGAAGGACCAGTGCACACCCAGGACAAACCACGCAGTTTATGTGTACTAAAAGTAAATCAATATTTACAAATTATCATGACTGGAATAAAATGCAACCCTTAAACAGTGAGGGTGTTAAAACAGAGGCCTGAAGCCTAATTGCCCATGCAAGGGCAAATTCTGGAAATGCCTAAACCATCGCGCGATGGAGTCACATAATCGCGCGACTGTTTTGACTGGACTTCTAGGAATTGCTTTGCATGCCTGGGCTCTGAGACATATTCAGAAGCTACCCAGGGGCATTCCAACATGAACAGGGAGAATAAGCTAAACTGAACCACTGATTTTAGCATACAAAACAGTGAGATGTATCAAACATGATTAGGCAGGAAAACATAAAATCATATAAATT
Source organism: Rhododendron mucronatum var. ripense (assembly GCA_019656295.1). Classification (NCBI taxonomy): domain Eukaryota; kingdom Viridiplantae; phylum Streptophyta; class Magnoliopsida; order Ericales; family Ericaceae; genus Rhododendron; species Rhododendron mucronatum. The sequence continues at coordinate 9,754,217 of BPLT01000004.1, read as the reverse complement.
GAACAGAACGAGAAGCCCATCCCCACGAGAACCTTATCATGCAAACGGCAAACCGTCGCGCGATAGAGTGGGTATCTCGCGCGTGGGTCATTCTGTTCTCAGCAACTTGTAAATTTGCTGGCTTTGGGGCCAAAACTGATATTGATTACCAGCCCTGACCCTGTCAGCCCCCCTCAGGGATCAAAACAGTAAAGGCTGAAAATTATACCTTTGCTTGAATGACTTGAAAATGGTTTGAGTGAGGTGGTATGGCTTTGACAAGTGAGTGAGTGGTAAGGATTTGAATGAGAGAAGAGATCAAGGTTGTAGTTCTTGTTCTTCTTTTGAGATTTTTTGGGTAACCCTTTGAAAGAGAACAAATGGGGGTTATTTATAGAAAGAAGGAGGGTTTGTTGGTGGTGATACAAGGCCATGCAGCCAGCCAACAATGCTGGCTGCACTTACTTGGTGGGGAAGTAGGGTGCCAAAGGTTGATGGGAGAGTGGGGGCTAGGTGGTGCAAGGCTGGCCGAGCAAACGCCGTCCAGTCGAGGGAACGGGGTCACATGGACCTGCAGACGCCTCATCATCACAAAATCCAGCTGGATACGACAGGTGTCGACCATCGCGCGATGGATTGAGACCGTCGCGCGAGGGTTCTAGCTTTCCCGCGATGGTCAATCAGTCAAAGTTTGACTTTGACCACCACCTGGCAAGTAGAGCATCGCGCGAGTGTCTCAGTTAGTCGCGCGAGAGTCAAACCCTTAGTCAAGGTTTGGGTTTAAAGGCTTCGGGGTTAAGGATGGATTCCACACACACACCAAACTCAAGCCATTTCAATTAATACTGTTCGCGACCTGATTCATCATCGGGGGAATAAGAAACTGAAAAGAGATAAAATGACCGAGAAATCAGATTGGGGTGTCTACACACAGGGGTGTAACTGTAATATTAGTGTCAATTTTTCAAAAATAAAACTCTATGAACAGTGCTCCTTTCGGCAAAACAGGGGAGGTTTCGGATTTCACAGTTTTGATCCATGGCTTCGATTTTTTTCATTATCACTTGTTTAAATCATCAAATAGGGATAAAATATACATAGGGAGGAATAGGAGAAAGATTATAATACCTCGGTTTCGGCCAAAAAAAAAAAAAGTAATGGTTCCGGACAATTTTTGGACAGTCGAAGAAGATGACGAAGCGCAGGACCTCGTGGATGGCTCGGGAACGGTTTGGGTTGATTGGAAATCGGTTCTGGAACGCTTGAGGACTGGGCTACAGATGGGTATCCCGAATTGGTGTCCGGCTAGTGTGGAACTTGAACCCACCGGGTTTCTTTCTTTAAGCCTCCATGAACTCTTGGAGATTTCTCTCTCCTCTTTTTTATCCACTGATCATTGGTGTTGTGATGGTGTTGGTGTGTATTTTCGGATTAGGGAGGATGGGTATTTATAGGAGTGGGAGGGGGTGTTTATTCTTGGAGTGGGGAGAAAGAAAAGAAGGAAAGAGAGAGGAAGTTTGAGAGAGAGAAGGAGAAGGAGAGTGAGCAGAGGATTGAGAGAGTCGGTCGAGGGAGGAGATAAGGCTGGGAGTGGTGGGAAAATTATCCAGTACATGCATTTGTTACAAGGTATAAATACATATATACACATTTACACAATTAAAGGATTAATTTAATACAAAACAAATACTAATTACAATTACCAATAAAATATATTTTGAAATCACCTGAATAGTTAGTAAAATAATTAGTTAATAAAATTTGAATTAATAATATAATTTTTTTTTTGTAAACTGTAATTATTTTTCTTTATTTGAAAAAAATAATAAAAAAATAAGGCCAAAAATCCGGGTTGTTACATTCCCTCTAAAATTTAAATCAAAATGGCACATTGGTAAAATTAAGTAGTGAAAAGAGATGTTGAGAAAAATGAGTATGAATTTGGGTCTCCTCAAATTTAGGTAAACAAAAGGGTAAATCTCAAAATGGGTGGGGAAATGAGTGTGCCATTTGAGATGAGTTTAAGTGTTTTTACCAGGTTTGAGTAGGAAAATGGGTAAGAATTGAAAATGCTTTAACAATCACATATTTTTTCTCTGATAGTCGATATCAGTTAACTACCCACCTACTTGGGCTCCCTTCAATTCTGGTCCATTATTGCTTAAGCCCTTTCTAGTTTAGTAGTTTCTAACTTGTTAAAAGAAATGGTAAAGAAGGCAATTTTTTAAAAAACTTCTTTCCCTTGTTTGGTTTACATAGAGAAAGAGAGGGAGAAAGTTTCGAAAACTAGTTCAATTTTCTCCCCAATTTTTCTCTTTATTATTTTATTTTCTTTTTCATTTCCATTCCATCCTCAAGCTCCAAACAGAGCCTAGTAAACAATACAGGAAACCTTCAAATTGTACAAGAAGTAGTTCCGTATAAATTATATCCATCCTCGAGTTCCAAAAATTTTCTTCCCATTGCTTGGTTTAGAAATTATATGCCCAAATAAATACGGAGAGTAGTTACTAGTTACATATAAGACCTTCAAATTGTATTTGTGTGACAAATTCATCCCATATATTTGTTCTTTTTCCATTTTTAACCCTCACCTTTAAAGTACTCCCTCCGTCCCAAATTGCTGGTCATTTTTTTCTTTTATGGATGTCCCAAAATAAAAGTCCATTTTGAAAAGTAAATATAAAAAGTTGTGCAACATTACTCTTTCACAATTTCTTTTCTACATTAAGTGTCATGTCAAAGTATAAAGTAGGGACAAATTGAGAAAGGTAGTACAAATTATATTTTTCATCATTTTACCCATAAAAATATATGCTTCCCCAAAAGGGGCAAACAAATTGGGATAGAGGGAGTATTAGGATAACGATTGTAGATATCCCCTCTATTAGTCGATATGAATTAACTATCCCATCTACTTGGGCTGTCTTCAATTTTTTTCTCCAATTTTCCTCTTTATTATTTTATCTTCCTTTTCCTTTCCATTTCCATCCTCAAGTTCCAAACAGAGCCTAGTGATCAGTGCAGGAAGATATGTTTCCCCGCTCAAATAGCCTTAACAAATGCATTGTCCCATTTTATACTTTTTTTTATTTTTTATTTCTTAGAGTCACTCATTTTAATGATAATTCAGATAGCATATTACACTATGATAAGGACCAGTCTCTATTCTATCAAAATTTGTAGCAGACAAACAAATCAGAAGAGAAGTCCAAACCAATCCATAAACTATGAGACAAGTAATTCTGTTTTTAGGTCCTGACATTCCAATTCCCTAAATTTTCCTTTGCTCTCTCTTAAGTCAGTTGTCTGTTTCACTTTAGCCAAAGCTATTTTTTTCCACAAGCACCCACTAAATTCCCTTTATTAAAAACCAAAAAAAAATTGTTATTAACAAAAGAGGATTGGTTGGCTTAAAAAAACCACATATATGTCAATTTTTTCTAGAAAATTTTGGAAGCATTTGAAATATGAACTTTTGGAAGCATACATTTTATGGACTTTTTTGCATACTGTAATTATTACTCCAATGTTTACCCACCTATTTTGATGTAATTGTGCTTGATTGTCAATTTTAGTTTCAGGTTGTGAATATAAAGTGGCCCACAACATAGAATTTCTGAGTCCGTCAATGCTTTCGAGCCATCTAGTCAAACTAGAAACCCCAACAGTCTCATGGCCACAAGAGCATAATCTATGCTACGGTGTATATTATAACATACGAACAGCACAACCCTGACAACACTGAACGAGCTAATGAGCAGATCTGAATTGCAAGTTGTTCAATCTTAGCAAGCTTCAAGATGGATTGAAGATATCTCACTTGTTTATTTTTCAACAGATCTCAAGCAAACTTTTAAATAAGCCGAACATGAGCCCAAACTTGCTAAAGTAAGGAGCTTCAGACGCATCGAGCTTTGTTTATTAACTGACCATCATACTGCTGCTACAGTGCTACCACATCTTTTGCCAATGCCATCATCCCCACTTATTTACATGCCTCTGGTTTGTCTACAGCCACCAAACTGGCCATTACCTATCTGAATTCCCAACTCACTGAAAGATTCGTTACCAGTAACACAAAGCAATGTAATCTTGAAAAATATACTTGAGATCAGGAAACGATTCATCACCGAACTAAGTTGCGGGAACTATGAACCAGAACCTGGCAATCAATGTTCCGAAATGTGAAGTACAACGAACCAGATGTCCAGGAGTATAAAGAGAATAATTCACGAGTATGACAAAGGAAAATGCAATTCAATTTCCAGGTTTTTTAAGGCAAAAAGGGCTAAACATCATACTAATAAATACTGAAACCATCATCAATCATCAAATGAAGATCAAACATGCAACTGACGTCTGGCGCCAAACCTAACATATTGAGTATATGGAGACGGGGTAAGAACATCCACTTGCTAAGTCTAACAAAAGAAATATTCCGCCTGAAATCATGATTCAACAAAGATTACCATTCAGATGGTTGTAAGTGGAAATCATGGAAATTTTTTGCACTCAAGCTATTTTTCCATACATTTTCTAGCTGCTTCGTACCAGCAGTTTCAAGGATAGAAAGCACACTTCACCAATAACTTTCACACATTAAAAGCTAGAAGCTTCATCATTCAATTTATTCAGAACAGTGAGTTTATTTTAACAGAAGAAAAGGCGATAGAAAAATGGAAGATTAATGCCAGCAATACTTTTATATACCTGCAATGCTGGAAATTGAGAGAAGCAGTCACACTATACAAGTACATGTTTTGGAAAAACCCTTTAGGAAGCAAGGCAGCAAAGAGGGTATTATTTTGAAAAGAAAGAACATTGCTTAGCACAGGGTAATGGGAGGGTTAGTAGATTATGCAGCCTTAGGGCCACTCCTTTCGTGTAAACAGAATAAAGGAAAACACTTTCTTGAAGAACGAAAATACTTTAAGACAAGTTGAGTTATCAAGTTAAACAAACTCTAGACACGGAAAATAAGGATAATGATATTAGATTGACATAGACTACATGTCAATTTGTTCAAAAGAAACATAAGGGATCTTGGCTAAAATATATGGCATTTCGGCAACAATGCAATACCGAGAAATCTCCAAAGTAAACAGAGGTGTCCAACAATGTGGCTTATGCTTGCAAAAAAGGCACAAGCATCAACCTTGTTGCTCCCAGTGTACTCAGTATCATGTAATTTAAGGCTAGGATACGTCCAGTCGAAGAAAATAATGCCAACGTACAAAATGGCCAAAGGACAAACAGGTGTGAATAGACAAGCTACCTAATCTAATCTGCAGTCACCACAATTTAAAGCTACTCCCTTTGTGACCATCGAGAATAGCACATTCCCTGGAAAAAGTTTAGAAGAAACCAAGGCTTACCAACAATCCCTGTTCATGCTCACTAATGAGAGAATATGAAATTCAAGGAGTTGTGCAAGTAAATAACATATCTCCAAAATCTAAGTGCTGCAGCCAAAACAAGGTAACAATTACTCCAAAAATGTGGCACAGAGTCAGTTGCAGTGTACAGAACATTGTTTCACCATGTTTATGTTGGTCAAATTGCAAGGCACACCCCCATCCATCATCAAGAAGGCCAAGCTGAATGAGTTGTTGACTGAGGGTCTTTTTCCCCGTAAATCAAGCACAGAAATCTGAAACAAATACAATGACAGTTATGGACGAGGGGTAAAAGTTCAAAATGAAATTAAAAAAAAGGTATCCTATAAGCCTCTGGAAGATCTGTTTCCTTACATCACAAATAGGACTCTGTCATGAGTCGGTTGGTCCCACGTCATACCATCCCGCACCTTAATCCACACAAAAGAAATTTCTTGGGAATTGGACAAAGAAAAAGAGTACCTGGAATTGCTGTAGGATCAAGCTCCCAACAGTTGCTCAGGAGGCAGTCTTTCTCCTCTGTGACATTAAAGGCAGGGATCTGGTGAGAGAATCTTGCTAACTCAAATTGGGGTATCTCCATTTCACCAGTACCTGACCTTAGTCTTCTTGGAGCCCCAAAAACGGACTTGAAACCCTTCCGACGAGCCAAAGTTGCAATTTTGATGCAGCGCTCATTATATTCAAGTACTTGCACTATTTCATACTTCCCCTTTTTAAGGTCTGAACAAGAAATTTCAGCATTCCAATCCTTATACAATGCCCAAATCTCCCCAACCCTGGGAAAGATTTTAAACAATTTCTTGCCAATGGGTTCTGCTGCTAACATATGCGAAAAACCATCAGGTGAAAATTCCATGTCTTTTCCAGTTTGAAGTTTGAATGTCCCACAACAAACAGCATTCGCTATACCTTTAGATAGCGTGCATGATTCAAGCACAGCCACACGCAACCGGACTGGAGACGATACAACTTTCTTTACCTGAGCATAAATCTTAGGCATTCCCTCATCATCATAGAGAGCCCATATCTGACCAGTGTCAAACTTCTCTGCCGATTTCTCACCCTTGAAGTCGTGAAACTCTTCTAAGATTTGGCCACCCGGAGAAAAAGACTTAGAAAAGCTTGAGTTTTTTGCAGAAATGTGGGGACTTGCACAGTTCATGGGTAGATTTGTTTTCTCACCACCTTGAGATGATGGGGTGCTTCCTTTTGACGGCGTAAGGTCAGCATGTATCTTATCTTTAGCCCCATGTAAATCCTTGGTAGTTCTCTCTTGAGTTGGGCATGGACTATAATTCGTTTGGTTTTTCTTCTGATCTTTGTGGTTCAACTCCCTCGGGGATCTCCGAAGTGTAAATGTCTCCTTGTCAAAATCAGTCTTCCCTTCAGAACCAACACACTTCTCTGGAGTTTTCAACTTCTCAGCACTCTTAACAGTTTTCAGAGCCTTTTCTGGAGATTTATGATTTGAAACATCAGCTTTAACATCCAAACCTTCAGCTTCCATCTTCACATTGCCACGCTCATCAAAGACGGTATCCAGAGCAGCAGGATCGAGTTCAAAAGATCCTTCAGGGATACCTTCTTTTTCTGTGCCCATCAACTTAAATGAGGGTACACGATGGGAAAACCTTAGTAACTCGGCAGGCGGTATTAGGACTGAGGATTTCCCTTCCCTTGAGGTTGGCTGAAACACACTAACAAAGCCGATTACTTTTTCCAAGTAAGCAACCCTTGTACCATCATCACTCACAAAATCAGAGATAACCTCTACAATTTCATACTGGTACTTTTTATGATTTTCTGGGTCAGAACTCCAGCTAATATCCCAGTCCTTGAATAGAGCCCAAATTTCACCCTTTCTAGGATATATCAAGTAAGAACATCTCGCACTTCCTTTTTGAAACTGGACCTGATGAGAGAATTGAACACGATCGATAGCTTCTTGCGTTTCCCCTTGAATAAATTTGCCACAACCAATGGGCAAATCTCCATTGAACCAATTAATCTCATCTGGGACCTCTAGATGAGGCTCTAGCCAAGTGATCCGTAGCCTAAATCCAGGTGAAAATACTTTCCTAATACGGGCATAGAATCTTGGCATGCCTCCATTTGTGTCATAACAAGCCCAGAGCTGATCAACACCAAAACAATTTGCCTCTCTATCCTTGTCAAAATCATTGAACTCTGTATCAGGGCATTCGTAAACCACAGGTTCTGGTTCACAACTAGAATCTGAATCTGATTCAGAATCATTGCCTTTGACTCCAGATGTTCCAGCATTGTGGTCGCCCATGACAGTTGCTTCTCCATTTACCTCACCACTTCTGTTCGGCAAGCTTCCTTCAGCATCGACATGTCCTTCTTTGGTACCTTCATTATCTCTATTTACAGCCGCAATTTTACTTGGTTTACCCATTCCAGCTACCCCATTTTTGAAACTTTCTTTCAGCTCTTCTTTACTGTCTGTGGATGACGCATTCCACCTCAGGGGGTTCATATCGCCTAAACTTTCATTGTATGAAACATGCTGCCTTTTGCGAAAAGATCTCCGAGGATGATTAACCCCATTGACCTCAGAATTCGGGCCAGTAGGACTACCACCGTTTTCTTGGATGACCACCTCTTCTGTGTCAGCACTAGTTGCAGTATCATTACTTTCACTAGATTCCACAACCAATTTCCGCCTTCTTTTCCTGTTTGTGTTGGTTGAAGTTCTTGACTCCCTGGGCTTCACTGCATCAACCTTTGCTGATCCAACCCCTTCCTTCCTGCCTTCATTATTTGTCAGCCCATCTACTTTCACTTTGGTTGTAGAACCTCCACCAACCTCAGCAGTGCTTCCTGTTTTGGACATTGGTTTTGACGCCATTGTTTTGTTGCTAAAATTTCCCTGGGATCCCTTATGGGAAGGTGGAAAACCACCAGTATTTTTATCTGGACGTATGTTAAAGGATCCCTGTTGTTGAGCCGATTTCTGCTGTGGAAATGGAGGCTGAGCAAAGTTAGATCTGAGCGGAACACTTTGAGCACCTAAATCATAAGCAGTAAAGGGTTTTGTGCACTTTTGACAGAGTAAAGCTCTGTTGATATGTTCTCTGTAATACTGATACCTCATGTTACAAAAAGGGCAGGATGTCCAAAAGGTTTGCTGGCCAATGGATGAACTTTTCTCAGTAGGCGGATATTGTGTCCAATCATAAAAGTTCCGGTTCAACTGATGTGGTGGTGGTTTCGTTGCAGCAGTTCTCATTGAAACAATACACTTGCTATCATACAAAGAACGTTTCCCTTTGTCTGAAAGCACCATATTTGCTTCCCCAATCAGCTTAAAAGCAGATTCTGCACCAGGAAACTTGTTTTTATCAGGATGAAGAAGGAGTGCAAGTTTCCGGTATTGCTTCTTGATGATCATCTCAGTAGCAAATCTTTCAACTTGAAGGATTCCATACCAGTCCATCTCAGACCCACATATTTTGTTGAGAGCGGAACAGTGAACATTACAGACCATTATCAGCTGGTAAATATTCTCAAGGTCTGGATAAAGTTGTTGGGCCTTGTTTGCAATCTTCCGAGCTCCTTCGAAATCATTAATTTGCATCTTTTTCTCCGCAATGCCCTTGGCCCTGATGGCTTCATCTTTGTTGCACTCCATGTATGAAATCCAAATCTGACTCAGAGTTTCACATGGAATACATAACACACTAAAGAGAACCTATCATTTCCGTGCTTAATTTGATATTGTGACCCATGGAACCGAGCAAAACAGAAATCTTCAATCTGCACTCTGCAGCCACACAAACAACGGCAATTGAATGAAAAACAGTATCAAATAACTACAAAATCAGGAAATCAGTGGTCCTGTCTTTAGAGCTAAGAATAATACTAATCACAGAAGAATCCTCGAACAATTCCAGTAACTACCATCAAGAAATCTCCTGAAGCAGATAGGAAGAACCAATATGAAAGGACACGCAGTGCGCTTGTCCTAAACAGTAGAACAAGCCCTAATAAGTGGTAACACAGATAACTAAATCACAAACAAAACTTGCACGAAGAAATCATCATGTTGTCAATTGCAAGTGTTTTTGATGTTGTACATATTTGCATCGCCGACAGATAAACATGGAAAAATACAATTGAGTCCAAAAGCCTAAAAAATCATGAAGCATTCCCTCCTAGACAATAATAACCACTGAAGAGTGTCAACAGACATCACAAACCTTAGCCGTGACACGCCAGTCCACATCGAAAGTTTACGTGGTGATCTCGAGAATATAAGGAACTAAGTAAATTACTACTGCTACTACTACTAACTCGGGCTTAAAATTTTGGGTCACACGGTTCGGCTCCAACATATGGGCCAGTGGTTCCATTTCCATGTACACTATTGTGTGGGCCCAGGACTCCGGCCACCAAGCAAAAAAAACCATGAAATATCGTGGTGACCCAGATCAGTTGGGAAAAGACCCGTGAAATACCATGGTGAGGATAGTTCTCAACCCCTCGCAAGGGCGTGAAGCCATAAAGGTTGGAAGATTGTGATACTCCATCCCACTTCAGAAGTCTACGTGGGAGATAATCATGGAAATATAAGAAACTATGTAAATTACTACTTGTAAGTTTGTAACTTGGACTTAAACATTTGGCCCAGTGGTTAGACTCCAACAAGTTACTTAATGGGCTAATGGTCTATATGGGGCATTGCACTAACTTAAGAAAAAGAAAATACACAAAATTGATATTTGAAAAGAAAGGAAGGAGGTCAATGCACAAACTTGTGCAAGAGAATAGCTAAAATTGGAGGCCAATGTATGCGCAAACTAATATGTCCAAACCATCAACTTAGTCCATTTTTTCCAAAAATATGTATGCAACTTTACCCCGAACTACTTCAAATGTGTGGCTTTCTCAATATTGTAGTTGATATGTAAATTAGAAAATGTGACGCCACCATCAAAATTTTATTTAAAGAATTAGTTCCCCTTGAATCATGTTCAACATTCCGTGCAAAACCATCCATCATGACAAAGATAAAAAGTCAATATTTCCACTTTTTCCACATAAACTAGAGAACATACTTTTTTGTTTTCCTTTCTGTCAACTTACACGCCTCCACTTTGTAGGAATCACATCCTCATTTTCCATTTCAATCTCTTAAAACAAATTGCCATTTCAAACAACCAACTAAGAGATCAAAAGCAATGACACTACATAGATAACATCATAACAAACAAAAATTCAGCAACCATTGCTTGCAATTTATGCCATTCATGCTATGTTCAAATCATGGATTTGCAATGGAAAGAAAAGGAAAGAAAAACCATAGGAGAATAACATGAAGTCAAAATTCCTTTTTCCTTTCTTTTGGTGGTGTTTTTCAATAAGTAGATATTTGCCAAAAACACAATGTTTTGTCAAGCCATTCTTGTATATGTAGAGTATATTTCATTTCTCCGTAGTCCATACCATGAAAAAATCCAAATACAGTAGAAATGATTGGCATGCATTGGAACAAAATTTCCACCTCCATTACTTCACGTGATCTTTGGTGTCACATTCAAATCATCATTTGTCGGATTATGTTTTGAATTTTGAGATTATTGCCTACTGTTGAATTGTCTTCTTTGGGTGATGTTTTTTGGTTACATCCAAATTTTCAAGACTGCATGTTACGCGCATGTCACGGCAAAGTTGAATTTTACTAGTGGACCAGTGTAGTTCCAGTGACCTACAACCTAAGTGCTAGAGCTGTGGGGAAAAATACTGGTTGTGGTTCTATCAAGATGAGAGGAGAAATCTTTTCCCCTTTAATCTCGAAAACATGTGGCGGAGACATCGCAGCTGCTGAATTTGTTGGAAACTATTGCAGTTAATAGATTTACCTACTAATCTCCCCGTATTTGATTTATTTGATTCTAAGTTTAATTTTGACGATTTTACAAAAGGCATGGATATGATATTTATGGTCACGCATTTTTGTGCAAAACACATAATCTATAGCGCAATATTCCTGCCTATCAGCAGAAATTACAGATCCTCCATTGATTGCACGGCCCAAAAAAAATGCTGGGGAATAAATGAAACTGAAACAACGATTCCATCTTGTCACCAGAAAAAAAGAAGTAAAATAAACATGAGAGGCATCCACTACAAGAAATTAAAAGCTTGTCATAATCACCACTAAATATTGATCCAACAGACTAAGAAACCTTGCGAGCCTACATTTGTCTTTATCTGAACTAAGATTTCCTTGGCTGAGAATCAAATCACCACTAAACATGAAACAGAAATCTTATGCTCGTTTCTTTTCATGTGCTTTCCTAGAAACCAAATGAATCTCTGGAGACCCAAAAAGAGCACAATAACCAAATAACAAGGCTATATCTCCACAATAGAGTAACCAAAAGGATATCGATGAATCTAATGAAACCAAAATCCAAAAACCAAAAATTCTGACAAAACTTCCTATCAATCACTTTAGCTAGGGTTTTCAAGGGTTAACAACTTTCTTACCTCAAAACCCATTAAACATTCCCCTACATTTCCCCCATAAACCATAAAATATATCTTCATCAGCAAAATCCCAACTAGGAATGAATATCAGAATAAGATATAATATAACGAAACCAAAATCCAAAAACCAAAAATTCTAAGAAAACCAACTCTTAATCACTTTAGCTAGGGTTTTCAAGTGTAATAACTGCATTTCCTCAAAACCCATAGAAGGTTTCCTTACATCTCCCCATAAAACCTGCCTTGATCTACAAAACCCCGAACTATGAATGCAATTCAGAATCACATATAACAACGAACGAGCCCGAGCAATCGAAATCGAAACACAAACAAGTTCAAGAGAACACAGGGGCATAATTGGGTCGACTTCACCAAACAAAATGGAAATAAAAGCGACAAAATGTTTGCCTACATTTCCCCATAAACCCATTAATAGGAACTTCATTCTCTCAAAAGCCACAAAATGTTTCCCTACATTTTCCCATAAGGCATAAACCCTTACATCTGCCTTTATCAGCAAAATCCCAACTAAGAATGAATATCAGAATAAGATATGATCTAATGAAACCAAAATACATAAAACTAAAAATCCTAAGAAAACCAACTCGCAATCACTTCAGCTAGTGTTTTAAAGTGTGACAACTGCATTTCCTCAAAACCCATAAAACGTTTCCCTACAAGTTCAACAGCGTACAGTGGCATAATTGGACTGACTTCACCAAACAAATTGGAAATAAAAACCACAAAATGTGTGCCTTCATTTCCCCATAAACCCATTAATGGGAACTTCATTCCCTCAAAAGCCACAAAATGTTTCCCTACATTTCTTCATGACCCCTAACATCTGTCTTGACCAGCAAAATCCCAACTAAGAATGAAAATCAGAAAAAGATAAAATCTAATGAAACCAAAATCCAAAAACCCTAAAAAAAAAACAACTCTTACTCTCTTATGCCTTGTTTGGATGATATTTTGAAAATTTTTGAATTTGATTTTTGGGTAATGATTGGGGATAGAAAATGGAGTAATAATTGGAGATAGAGAGAGAAATGAGAATAATGATTGGAGCGAGGGGAGAGAAATAAAAATAATGATTGAAAGTTGGGGTAATGAGCATTTTGTGAGTTGGAATTTTAATTTCAAAAGGGCATCCCAACAAGGCATTAGTCACTTTAGCTAGGGTTTTCAACTGTAATAACGCATTTCCCCAAAACCCATAAAACGTTTCCCCACATATCCCCATGAACCCTAAAATCTGTCTTAATCAACAAAACCGCCAACTAAGAATGAAAATCAGAATCACCCATAACAACGAACCAGCTCGACCGATCAAAATCGAAACAAAAACAAGTTCAACAGCACACAGTGGCATAATTGGCAAGGAGTATAACAAGTCTATTATGCATCAACTAACCCAAAAAGAGAGAGTCTATTATGCATCAATCTAAAGGCAAATTAATTCAGGAAAAAGAAAAATGGGAAACCTCAAGGAGTACTGGTACTCGTCCTGCGCAGAATATATAGGCTTACATTCAAGCGCATATGGTGTGTTGCGCGCACGTAGTAGAGGTAGAGAGAGAAAGAGAGCGAGGGCGAGCGAGCGAGCGAGCTTACAAGTTACATGTGCTTGATAAATAATCAAATGGGTATACTGTGCGTGTGAATTGAAAAGAGAGGGAGAGGAGTAGCGGGAAGAATAAGAAGGTGAAAATTTTGGGAAAACAGCGGGATTTGCCCTAAAACTCCCTCAAGTTTTCAATTTCTCCCAAAATATACGAGTAGTGGAATATATCTGTATTCTGTACTCCTTTGTCCTTGTCCTTGACTTTGGAATATGTCATACTAGGAAACATCTAGAATGTGATGGGTGTCACAAAAGCCCTGGGTTTAGTGGGCATCAAAGTGGCCAGGCTGACCCAACACATTTATTTTAGGCCCAACTTGGTTAGTACTCTCTTACCCGGCACATTTGTTAATCGCAGCGAAGGCAAAAGGGAAGCCCACCTTTCTATATTTATAGATACGGGCAAAAAGGCACGATGCATAGAATCACCTGAGAGAGCACGTCGCAAAATCTGCGTAGAGTCACTTGAGAGAGCATGTCGCAAAGTATGCGCATGCATCACTTCGGATTTAATGTGCACATCAATTTGCAGGATACGAATGATGACATCACGACATTAAAGATCTGCCAATCAACTCATCGGCATATTAACCTGCCATTATTCGACACCGAATCGAGGATTGTCGAGTTAAGGGGCATTGTGGGAGGAAAATTGAGATCGATTGACGCAAAGCGCATAAGATGCATGATGGTTGGCCGCCAAACCGAGCCAGGTCATCCGACTTGACCAGTTTATGAGACACCAACCACAATCACTGAGAAAACGTGCAGAAAAATGACTCTAAGATCTCAAAACAATCCATGTGAAGGTGGCATAGGGGCAAGATCCCAACCCACTCGAGCAATTTACTCAGAAGCTAACTTAGACATTGGAGGACGTTTCCGGCGAAACACCATAGTGCACAAAAGCATTCTCCCGCATACGGACGCAACAGAACCTTGCCACATCTTTAGTTATGCTACTTCTTAAGGTGCGTACTGTTCCAACATCCAAGGATGCTCTATTTGTTGCTCAGAGGTAGTATGCCCCCACTCTACTTGTGGAAACAATCTCATATGGTCCTTTCCAGTTTGGTCCTAACTTTCTGTCAAATGATTTTTTATCTACTAACATCATTTGCTTCAAAACCAGACAAATGGTGAAACCTTTTATTAGCCCTCTTAATACGATGAACCTCTTGTTAGCTCTCTTAATGTCGTATGGTCCTTTCTAGTTTGGTCCATATATTTTGGGCCCAACTTGGTTAGTACTCGCTTACCCGGCCCATTTGTTAATTGTGACTTTTAGGCTTGTCAATGAATCAGATCCAATTCGAATCCGATCTAAATTTTAATCCATTATTTATAACTGGTATTAAACAAAACACACACTCTCTCTCAAATTTCCATTCGGTTGTTCCGGTTAAGTCTCATCGTGATTTTTGCTAATCTCTCTCTCTCTCTCTCTCTCTCTCTCTCTCTCTGAGTCATTTTCTCCACATATTTCTCTTTTTTGCTTCATCTAACATCATTTGTTTCAGCTTCCTAGACTTTGTATGTGTCTACATTGTAGTTATGCGTGATATTTCCCATGAATGTTAATAAGCACAGTCTAGCTCAAGGCCAATTTGGCAATGGTTTCAATTTTGCATTTTTTTAGCCCCATTTTTTTTTTAATGTCGTTTTGGGGTTATATGCTAAAGTTGTGAATAAGTGAAAATTTTTGCATCAAAATTGGATTTTCGGATCAATTATACGGTTTTTTGAATCCAAATCGATTTGGATTATAGAACTTGAGTTTAAAGAGTTCAAATTCGGATCCAATCCGATCCATTGATAGAACTTGAGTTTAACGTCCTATATTCATAAATTTGGGCAAAAAGGCACAATGCAAAGAGTCGCCTAAAAAGAGCTTGTCTCAAAGGCATGTGTCCCTTTACATTTATGTTAGAACTGTGAGCGCAAAAAATTGATCTCTCTATGGCTTAATAGCTTCATTTTGTCATACTTGCATCTTTTTATTCGTTTACATATGGATGTTAAAATGGCATACTATTTTAAGGTGTATCCGAGAGCTTGGAGTAGCTGAATCCGAGGATCCTGTAGGGCGGGCTGCCCTACAGGGTTGTAGTGCATCATGCTAGCTGTCCTTTGTTGATTTTTGAAAATATTTTCAAGTGCCAATCAAATACCAGAAAATTAAAATTTGAAGTTTGTTTTCTGATAAAATATTTTACGTGGAAAATATTTTACATTGTAAAACATTTTACATCGAAACAAACAGAGCCGTAGTCACGCACATGGCCAGTATTAATCCAATCCAAATCCAATTAATTAAATGACTCTGTAGTGGTTGCGGAAATGATATTGAAGGGTAAAATTGTTTCAATTGATACTAATAGAATGATAGAATTAATAAATGTCCATAAAACAACATAGATGACTTCTTCTGCAATTTCCCTTTGTTGAAATTCTCAATAAAAATGGATGCCTTTAATTTGCAAATAAACCCAGTCGGTCAACTTAGACATCTTATCCATCTTTTTATGAAAATAAATAAATAAATAAAACAAGAAAAGTCGAATAAGTAAGGGTACACAATATTCATGTGACATCTTGGCGACAAATTGAAAAGGGAAAATATGCAAGACCGAAGGGCAATGTGAACGTTCCGCAAGTAGAAACACGCGATTGCACATGTCTTATAGAGGTTTCTCAAATGACCTAGCCCTAGATCCAACCCGATACTGAGTGCCTCGCCTCCAAGTCCTCCTCCTCCTCCTTTCAATGAAATCCACGATGAGTTGAAGCCCGAAAACAACAGCGAGAAGCCAAAAAATCGGTGAGGGTATATTTCTGGCCATATCGATCGATCTTATTTGTCTTGCTAGAAGAGGGAACGAAAGAAAAAAGGAACGAGGTGTGTTGCGAAGGAGAGCGAGATTCTTGAACGTGAATCTTAATACAAAAGCCTTGATGGAGTAACACTTTCGTAGAACATTGACACGGTATTTATAGGCCACAAAATCCCATAATTAGAGATATGCACCGTGGGTAATGGACGTTAAAACTCTTAACATATCTTTATTTCCGCCTCAACAAATCATTTTTTTCCCCACAAGGACTTGTAATGTCTTTCTATGGGATGGCGGGTCTATTTATTAGCGCTTGTTTGTGGTGCACAATTTTGTGGAATGCAGGTAGTGATTATGATCGATTCGATCAAAATACATGAAACACAACCTGGCACAAGCTTAATATGACATCAACCATTGTGATTTCAAACAAGACTCACAAATAGTAAGATGAAGGAAAAAAGTTTGTTAGGACAGTTGAGTACAATGCAAATTGTCCTGCTTGTTTAAATATTTTTAGACAGTTTACGGTATTTACCGAAAAACTTGTTCTCAATGCTGTGACATTTTATGATTTTCACAATTTTTAAACTTACCAAAACTCACAACATGTCGTATTTTACTGTCCGACACAAATCCTCGAAGTTTCAAAGACGAAAAGACCGGGAAAAAAAAAATTCAAAAAGGAGGTAATGAGAAATAGAAATTCTAATTGCTTATGATATGGTTTAACCAAATGAGCCTATGTGTTTCAAGTTGAACAGGGAATGAATATTGGTTGTCCAACAAAATAAATTCAACAACCAGAACAACTTTGATCAATTGAAGCACATTAGTTGTAATTGATCCGGCAGCCGAAAACAAATATTCAACCGAAAAACTGCATTTTACGTGTTCTTCGCCAGAGTATCTCTGATCAGCTGTTTTGGTGCTGCAACAGTGAAACGAAACGATAGTGCGTTCATGAGAAAGCAGAGCAATCATGGCTAAATATTGAGTACAAGCTACTGCAAAAATTACGAATTATAATAACGATTGTCGAAGCAGGTGAATCTTACCAGGCAAACCAGTGAACCTTTCAAATTGTACAAACGCTTGATTTATGAACATCTCTGTTCCGAAAACAACCTTGGCTCCCGTCTCTTGCGCTTCTAGCAAGAGTCTGGTCCATTTCGGCGTGTAGATGGCATCGAAAACAAGGGAATAGCGGCACAAAGTGTTCTGCCAAGGATCAGAAAAGTGAGACCAACTTCTTTAGTACTAGTAAATACTACTAGTTATCGATAGCCAATGCTGCGAATGCTAATAGATTGATGCATCAACTTCTTGCAATCTCACAGCAGTTAACTAATGTAGCATACTATGTAACCTTTTTCGGGTTAAACAAAAAGGAGGGGCGAACCTTCGAAATGGGAGTCGCATCAGTTTTCGGTTTCATTCCAACAGACGTAGTATTTGCAAGAATCATCCCATCTTCGGGATGAAAGTCATCTAATTCAGATAGAGTAATAGCTTTTCCCCCAACTTTACCGGCCAGTTCTTTAGCTTTGTCTGCCGTTCACAAGAACATGCATACAGTTAGCCGATTAGCGAATAGGAAAAAAAAATCAGTGTTCAGCTGACCAAGACTTTGAAAAGAGCAAAGGGGAAGAACAGGAAGAAGGTCTTTCTAGAGCCAAAGTACTATTATAAGAGCAGGATTCATGGTAAAGGCACTTGCTCTTTTGTGATAGAAATTTGCCATGCTCATGAAGTAACATGTATGGGAAAGAAAATGTCATTGAACGACAACGTAGACAGATCAAATTGCGTTGCTTTTCTTTTCTTTCTTTTTTCTTCTTATTTTGCCTAGTTCAACTGAATGTTCTATACTTTTATGCCTTGTAAAAAAAAAAAAAAAAAGTTCTATACTTTTCTGATTTTGTACTGTGAAGCCTTCTGTTTCGAAACCAAGCAGTAAGAGGTTTCCATTTCTTCATTTTTAGCACCTCCAAAGTCAAATACAAAAAAATCTTGGAAAATGGCATTTGTATGAGCCATATGTAGTGGGCCGAATAAGATGGTGCAAACCATAACCAAACCAGAGGCTCGAGAGGTGACCAGATCTAGATCAACGAACCCCACACTATATACAGCACATGCTTTATTACTGAGGCCACCAGTTCAACATTGATGCTCGCGGTCTTCTAAACTTGAGGTTGCGTGTTCAAATCTGAGGGCATCCAAGTAGTGCAAATAATGCTAAGGCTAAGGCCTGGTCCGTATTTTTCCCCTACCACACAACATTAACGGGAACTAAAAGAGGCGTAGTTTGTAGCGCGTGTTTATTTTTGAGTAATACAATGCGTATTCCTCTGATTCCCTTCATTTCATCATTGCAGTACTATCTGATTTGGCCTTCATTAGTCTCCCACAAGACCTATAATACACCTTTAAGAGTTTTGAAACTTTTACCTATCAAATTTTGAAAAAGAGAGATCTTATACTACACTCTCTATTCAACTCAATACCTTAATATCCTAAGCATGCCAAACATTGAACTCTCACCAATTCAGAAAATAACAATGGCAATATCGGGTACAAAAACAAATAGAATTCATACCATATGTGCGATTGGCAACTACAACTCTCGCGCCCTTCTCTTTTCCACCATAAGCAAGTGCTTTTCCAGCCCCACCAGCTCCAATGACGACAAAGAGTTTACCGGCTAAAGGTGAGATAGCTCCATTGCTTGAACCATTTGAGCCTGCAAAAGAAAATGGTATTTGAGAACAAATCCGAATTTTGAACTAGGGATAGCTCAAATATAAGCAACCTCCTAGTGCTTCCTCAATAGCTCCAATAGCTCCAAGATAGTCGACGTTATAGCCAATCAACTTCCCATCACTCGGTTTCCTGATCATGCAACTAACCGCACCTATTGCCTGAAAGGATTCAACCAAGAAATGGATATTAAGTTGGGCGATATTTGTCATTGAACATGTAAAGGGATTGCTAAATACCTTAGCAATTGGATCGATTTCGTCACAACATTTAAGTCCAGCCTCCTTGTGTGGAATTGTATAGCTGCATTGAAAATCACAAATTTGTCTAATTATTTGGTGTGGATAATGAATATCAATTGTATTTTTGTTGAGTGGGAAGATTTAACATCTCCTTTCTAAAAGGAAGAATACCACTTTCAACGTAGGCAAACCATATTGGAATTTCCACGTAATAATTTGTACCTGTAGCCAACAAAATCGGGAGATGAATAGGTGTTGAGAAAGTTCGCGACACTATCAACCAGCAAAGGCAAGTAAATTCCATTAAATCCAGCTGATTTGAATGCTGCATTGTATAGATGAGGACTTTTGCTGTGCCCTATTGGATTTCCAATAACCCCATGTACTTTGGTATCAGGCACTATGTGTCTAAAATTGTACAAGTCCAACAATTCTCTTATAGTTGGCTGCCCAGGAGCGGACACGACTCCTGCTTCAAGTGCACCAAAAGTGAGAAATCCACCGAATTTGGCACAAATTATGCGGGACATCAGACCCCTCTCACCCATGGCAATTCCAATTGTTGGGACCTGCAATTTCAGTCAAAACGATTCACAAAGCTTGAATCAGTTTCTGTTACTTACTAAGTATATTTCTTTCATGTTGTTTCTTTTCTTTTTGAACTTTGTATCGTGCATTTGTATTGCGGATTGATAGATTCACAGGAGAAACCACATGACAATACCAAAGATAAGTTTGATAACCAAGCTTTAAAAAATACTACTTACCTGAGAATGCACGAGTAGTTGAAAGATCCGAGCTGAATCAGTGATGTCTAGGGCAGTTGTTGCAATCTTCACTATGTCAGCTCCAGTAGCTTGTATTCTCACTGCAAGATTCCCAATTTCCTCAGAAGAAGGAGTGTTTTGATAATTGTGGGAAGAAACAATTATTTTGACCTTTCCAGGCTTCTTGCCTTGAATTGAGTTGAAGAACTCATCAGCAACCTACAAGAGCCAAAGTAATTGTCAAGTGACTTAGTAAGTTGTTCCTTGTAACTTGAATAGAAACTCCGAAATCAAAACTCAAGAAATTACCATTCAAACATCAACTCCACAAATTGGGACGGCATCTGTTGTCCTACGAAACAATTTTTTATTTATTTATCAAGAGTTGCTTTCCCTAGAGTTCTATGATTAGCTTTTGACTTTAGCGCTCCATGGGGGGCGCTAAATCGACTGAGCAGAAGAACACTATGTAGATAAGTTGTGCCTGAAGGAGGCGATATAGTCTCCTCTGCCTTTTAAATTCACATTAAGATGGAGCATTAAAATGCCAACACAAGTTTGCAGAATAGAAACACCTAATCTCCACAAGCATCTATTCTGCTTCATTCTATTGTGCTTTTAACGGTGTAAGGATGATCAGATTGTTTGGAAGATTAAGTTGTGAGAATCACTCAAACTAGAGAGTGAGAGCGAGCAAAGAGAGAGTCGTCCTTGTATTTTCAGCTTTGTTTATTTGAAATTATGTTCAAAAGTTGCCTCATGTTGTATGGACTCGCGTCATGTGGTTCAAGTGCAACTGTGCAAGAGTTTTCCAGCAACAAAAGGCAGTTGTTAAGGTAAGGTCATCGTTACACTTACGTACCAAACATACTTTCTGCACTCATGATTGCGAGCAAGACCTTTTGTACTCACCATAACTCACGTATAGTGTGCTAATTACTCGGCACAACCTACCCTTTCCCGGTGTATCTAAGTGACATAAGCACATAGTCTGTGGCATAAGTTCTGCGAAAACAAAAGAAAAGCGACTAGCTTGTAGCTAGCTAGGCATGCCTTTAAGAATTAATCATGTAAAATATACAGTAAGTAGCATTTGCAAATAATCGGTTCTGAGAAGGCAACCTTAAGTTCGATGTCAATATAATCGGCACCCAATTCCATGGCCCGACGCAGTGCATCTTGTCGCGTTGATTCGTCCCCATCATATCGACCACCTTCCCATGTCGGTCTGGAATTAATGGACATGTTAATTCCATAAGAAAAATTGCAAAAGAATACAGTACTATTTTACATTCATTCCAAAAGGAGTTCTCCCTATTCAATACAAAAAAATACAGCTTAAAAAGAATGAAATTTGACAAATAAAAAAAACCTTTAAATTTATTTTCCTAAAAAAAAGAACTCAGTTACACTATCTAGTAACTCAGTTTTTGATAAATTCTCATATTCTGTACTCCTACTGAACAATCTTTTTTGACTATATGAAAATATCAAGGGCAGAACTAAGAAGACAGACAACCTTTTTTTTTTTTAATAAGTAACACAACCTCTAGTTGCTCGTAGTTTAAGATGGAGAGATACCTCATATTGTGTGATTACGGGGAACGTAGAATTATCTACTTCAACTATTTTAGAAACTAAAAACATTTGCATGAATTAAATACGTCGATAATATAGTATAGTTTAAGGGCACGTTTCCATTGTATTATTGGACAACATGCTAATGACAATAGTCAAGTTGTTTCGACTAAATGGTATTTTAGTTGATGTATGAGAGGAGAATGACTTGCCTAGAAATTCGTAAAAAAAACATGAACTTTAGTCTATTTAGTACTCCATTTAGTTTAGCGGAAACACCCCCTAAGTTTATACTAATTTCCATACTTAATCAAATAAGTAGACCCAATGGAAAGGAATTTTTTTTTTTTGGCTATAACGATTATTTATAACGCCCTCACATATGAGATGAGTCCCATATATGTGCAGTTCTCATCCGTTCTTAATTTGCTTCTTGTGTGTGAGGTGTGCACTAACGTAGACTCATTCTAGATTTGCATTTTGTTTGTTTATTTTGTGAAATACTATTTTGAATAAGTAAAGCAAACCAAACAAGTCGTAAATAACTTCCTATATAAGAGCATGTACACCAGTTTAGGTAAAATTTGAGCTAACAAAGCTTTTTTTTTTTTGTCATTCAACAAACCTAAATTACTCTATCCTAGGGAATTTGGGTGTGGAGAATGGGTGCTTACGGAAATCGAACTCTGTCCATATGCATGAGAGGGTAAAGGAAGCACCAACTGCACTATACTCTACTAGCAGCTAAAAAAGCTAATGATCTATCATTACATCTTTCATATTAACTTTTACCCCCTACTTTTCCTACTTACCCTCTATGGGGAGAGCATCATTACACTTTTATTCACTAACTTTTCAAAATGAAATCTACTTTTAGGGGCAAAATGAATAATGCACCAACTGGCTAAATTTTGAAGCAAAGTTGGATGATTCATAAACACCTTTTCTGATATCGGATTGAGATGATTTTTTACAGGGACCCTAAACGAAATGTTTTAAACAAAATGAGCGGTTCCGATCATCTTTGCGGGACCCGAAACGGGAGCAAACGAGATCTGTACCTCGCTGCTGTACCCTTGTTGCTGTACTCCTAGCTTTATTGTAAAATAATAGACATTTATTAAGGGGCACCCTAAAATAGAATACTGTACAATAAAAATAGGATGGATGGAGTATCTATTTTCTCTAGCTCAAATGTTTTTAGATGAGCTGCTTTACAAATTCTTATAAGTTCAAGAAGAGCCTAAAAAGGTCCAATTAGACTGGACTAACCAGTATGTGACTATGTGACTGGACTAGAAGAAATACCAATACAGAGGATAAAATATTCGGCGCCAATTGGGCACCGCCATGTGATGCCTTAGGAAACTCAATACACTCGATAGATCGAACCATAGAGAGAGAGAGAGAGAGAGAGAGAGAGATTTGCACCTGCATGTAATGAGAATGGGGAGAGGAGACTGTTTAATGAGAATATCAAGATGTTGGCTTGGGGAGAAGTTCTTCAAGTAGTCAATCCGAACCTCAACGAGGTCGGCCCCCAGCTCTCTCGCCTTCCCCATCTGTATCTGCATCTGATCCACGCTCTCCGCCATCACTGGAGCGCAGATCACCACCGCATTCCTCCTCCCTCCTTCCCCGGCCAACTGCATGCAATTTCACCACATGCATGCGCACGAGCACACACTCAAAAACCCAAAAAAAAAAACCATTGGAAATAAAAAAAATCAATCCAAACAACCTTACCTACCCACATGTACATAAATTAATGTACAACAAAATGCAGTGGTGCTTGAGTAGATACGTACCGGTATGCTGCTGAGAGTCATTTTGTTTGTCCTCTATGGGGTTTTCTTCTGCTTTGTTGAATTGTTGTTTTAAGACTTCAGTAGCAGTCCTTTTTGGTGGAGAGAGAGAGAGAGAGAGAGAGAGAGGTTCTTCAATGGCGGGTGGGCGTTAGGTGTGTAAATATGGTGTGTAGAAGAGAGATGCCATAAATACGTTTGTTGTCTGGAAAGTTAGCTCGTGGTACTTGCTTTGGTTCTACCTCGATTTTGGTGCACAAGTTGAGTAAAAAACTCAATATTTGGTATGAGTTTGGATAAATGTGTGAAATTGCAACAATGGGTGTTTTTTACTCCGATTTGTATCCGAGTTTGAGTTTGGGTAAGGGCCGGAGATGCTTTTATGCTCGTTATTTTAAGAAATTATTTGTACAAGAGATGATATGTTAACCCAAGGGATTGGCTTGATGGATAAGGGACTTAAGTATTGTTTTCTTCTAGTCTCATATTCAAAACTTTTCATGTGCTTGGCAAAAAGTTTTTTTTTTATCAGCAAAAATGAATTTTATTAAAAATGGGGAAAGAAAAAAGGGAATCTAACAAAGAGTTGGATGATATATCACAATGGCATAGCTCGGAACACCCAAGAGTCTACAAAGGTCCAAAACAAACAAATAGACACTAAAGTCCAATCCTACACCCAAAATAAACAATGACAGCCTATACACCTAAATCCGGCCCAAACCTTAGACCGGCCCACCCAAACGAACCCTCAAACCCTAACCACTTCAATATCCACCACCGCACAAAACACCGGAGCCCAGCATCGCCTTTAAGCCAAGCTAGCCTCTCCCAGATGTAAAGACCAGCGGTGGAAACCGGCCTACGAAAATGAAACATGGAAAATAGTTAGGACAGAGAGGAGCAAACCACCACCCATCACCCCCAACACAAACCCCTGCAAAACACAATCACAAACAATAACAGCAAAACCGAAGAGACGAACTGCCAGCCCCATGCTTGACTGAGAACTCAGAATGGCTGCCAGCCGAATTTCGGCACACAAAGACAACCTGAGCAAACAGCCATGGGAGCCACATCCACCTCACCATCGCCGAAACAGACCATCGCCAATCGAGACCACCATCATTGCTGATCAAATTTGGAAAAGGAACCTGCAAAAATAGAAATTAGAAATCCTAAGAATACCATCTCTACCACGCCACCATCCTCCACCATCACAGCGACCAGACCAAGATCTACGCCGCCACCACCCCCACAACACCGCCAACAACCTCTGAACACACTTGGATCACCCCAAAGGCGCCGCTAAGCACCCGGAGGAGCCATGGGACCCCCGGTCGGAGGCAGAGAAAGCACAGGGCTCAACTTGTCGCGCCCTCCACGGAGAGGAAGGCGGAGACCCAGATGGCAGAGGGAACACGAAGAACGGAGAGGAGGGAAGAAGGGTTCGATCAAAAGAGGAAGAGGGATGGAGAGATAGCAAGAGAAGAAAGAGAGGAAGAGGGGCATGAGGGAGAGGGATGGGATGGAAAAATATTTTATTTTAAGCTCAAAAATCATGTGTTTATACAAATAATTTTTCTAGCAATATGGATCTTGTTTGATAGATCTCATTGAGACCTTTTAAACCGTACCAAAAATAAATAAAAAATTATTTTTCACGTACATTATTTAATTTTGAGTTAGAAAATATGAAATAAGCTGCTTATTTTTTAAAAAAATTTCTGGAACGGGGCCTCAGTGTACAAGACTCTTTATCTATTTTATATTTGAGTCTAATTGGACGATGGACGACCAACTTATTTTTCTCCTACTTGGGTTTCTGATAAATGTAGAAAAAGCAAATTAATTTTGTTTTGAGAATTTTTAATATACTTTTTCCACTATACTGCTTAGGCCAATTTGGGAAGGGGGTCAATACGAAGGTGATGATGAAGCGGCAAGACGCACTTCGTCTGGCCGTGGAATTCGGTGCTCATTACATTGATGTCGAGCTTAAGGTTAAATAATCTCTCTCTCTCTCTCTCTCTCTCTCTCTCTCTCTGTCGAGCTTAAGGTTAAATAATCTCTCTCTCTCTCTCTCTCTCTCTCTCTCTCTCTCTCTCTCTCTCTGTTAACTTAGGTGTCTGCCAACGTGCATTCCGACTAATCGTGAATAACTAATTTCACCGTCCATTTGCGGACTCCCAAAAGACAGTTCTAAAAAGGAACTAAAAGATAGACCAATCCTACCATCTATTTGCCTATGATCACTTGATAAACCCTTTGGGTTAATTGCTCTCTCCCTTTTGAGGGGGCTCGGATGGGCACATGATTATTAGCTTAAAGATATGATGTCATTAGTTCCTTAACAATTTCAAAGATTAAAATTTTCTTTGGCCGTTCAAAATAAAAAATTGCTCTCACCCTCTCTCTCTCTCCTGCTAGCACAAAACAGTTTTATTTCTCTCAAACAATAGGTTTCGAAACCGGATCAGTGTTACGGATCAAAAAAAAACCAACACGGTATATCGCAGATAAACGGATACTTGTTAGAGAAGAAAAACGTATCAACCTTCCAACTGATAATTAGAGAACAGGAGGAAAAGTATTAGTAGTTGGCCTTGCTGTTATGATACACTGAGATTTAGTCCTGCATCGCTCCAATTCGTTAAGAATTGAATACCCCAGAAATCTAGTAGCAGTAGTTAGCGGGTCAAACCCGACGGACTTCGGTGTTGTAAAATGAACAAACGATCACTCCATTTATTTTCGAAATTGTAAGCCAATTTGTAAAAGTTAGTGTGCAGAGGCAACTCGATACAAGAGAGTACGTTTCATAAACTTTTTTATTTTTATTTTTATAATGACTGTACTTTTATAAAGCTCAAAAACAGAAAAACTAATCCAGAGGAATGTCCCTAGCAATACAAACAGGCCTGCAACCAAATGAAGCAGAACTAAAACAAGACTCCACAAGGAAACACAAACAAACATGTACACCACACTACACTTTTGTTTTGTTTTTTTTTGATAACCAGGCGGCCGGGCCAACTTACATGCATCTCAACTAGGAGACCAATCCCACTGTCCATAGCAGGGGCCGTATTTAAAGCCGGAGCAACACTACACTTTTCGAACTCATATTTGAAGGATGGACTAACCATAGAAGGCTTCACTCCTTTCATAGAACTCAAAAAGGCTCTAACAGAGTTAATAGTCATCAGGGCAGTCTTATCAACCTGTGATGATCTCTGCTGAAAATCTCTGCGATGAATATAAAGTGGCAGCCAAGGAACCCTTCATGATTCTGCATCTAAAGCCATCAACTTGGAATAGATAAAACTGTAAGGATTTGAAAAATCAAACACAGAGGACAAACTATTGTTATTAATTGACTTCCGTTGCTCCGAAATACAAACACAAATAAATGTGACTCGCTCAAGAGTTCAACATTCACATATGTTGCAGGTTGCTGATGAGTTCACCAATTCAATTTTTGGAAAGAAGCCGGAAAAGTTCAAAGTCGTCGTTTCTTCTCATAACTTTCACAATACACCATCAACCGAAGATATTGGCAATCTTGTCGCAAGAATGCAAGCTGCTGGAGCTGATATAGTCAAGATTGCAACAACTGCCCTTGACATCACCGATGTGGCACGTGTTTTCCAAATCACCGTGCATTCTCAAGTAAGTATTCGCCTGAAGTGGTTTCAAAGCTCTTTCTGATATTGCAACGGGATTTGTACCTCAAATACCGTTATTTACCTATGTATTGCCGATACTGTTTGATAGTGGTTGATATATGGACATATCACGAGACTGCAATATAAAACCTCGGTTCATGGTACACGGAAACCGAAGTCCAAAAACACTCACTGTTATTTACTTGGTTTTCATTTTTGTGCCTTGTCAGTTTTCGAAAAATTCAGAAACATCATTTTCATGAATTTGAAAACTGAATGAAATTTTCAGGAAAACCAAATTTTCAGGAAAATTCTTCCAAACACAACTTTAAGAGTAGTTTGCCAAATGGTCTCTAAACCAAAAAAACAACAGAATTGAAAACAAAACTAGTCCCATACAAACTTTGTTTTCTAGGTTTGTTATTAACAATCAGCTGATATTGGCAGATCCCAATAATAGGAATTGTTATGGGTGAGAGGGGTTTGATTTCTAGGCTGCTAAGCCCCAAATTCAATGGATATCTGACTTATGGTGCACTTGAGGCTGGTGCCATATCAGCTCCAGGGCAAACAACTGCAAAGGATTTGTTAGACTTGTACAACTTCAGACTTATCAAGCCAGATACCAAAGTTTATGGCATCATTGGGAAGCCAGTTGGTCACAGCAAGAGCCCTCTTTTGTTCAACGAAGCGTTTAAGAAAGTTGGTTTGAACTCGGTTTATGTCCATTTGCTGGTGGATGATGTCAAGAGGATCTTCAACACCTATTCATCTGTTGACTTTGCTGGATTCAGGTGAAATGTCAGATTTTGAAAGGCCTACTTTTATTTTTATTTTCAAATTTCTTAGTGTGTGTTATGTGACATCTCATGAAAAAGTGTAAGAATATGCTTTTCACCCCAAAGTACTTAATTCACACTTTGTCCCTCAAACTGAAGGTCCTCTTAATTTCATTTCGAGTCTTTTGGGACGATTGGTATTTCTTTAGTTCGACCCAATTGGTAACTGTCTACTTGACTGACATGAATGCCTAATGGGGTTGATCAACAATACCCGAGCGAAATCCTATACTTAAATGGCCATAATGCGGAAATTAATCGTGTGGCATCTCTTGCTATAGGGTCGGATGTCAGTTAGCAATGAAGTCCATAGCAAAAAAAAGATAGAAGCCGATATATTGCCCAGAAACTCGGTAGTTGATCAAGGGGTAAATTGAGAAAATTGAAATCGGCTTCTGAGAACTTTTAAGGGGCAAAGTGAAAGGTCCCGGCAAAGGATGAAATCTGTTCACGGAACTAGTCCAGACCATGCTTATATAATTTTCTGATCACAACTGTTAGTTGACGCTAAAAGGAACTAATTTGCAACACAGTTGTACAATTCCTCACAAGGAAGTTGCACTTGAATGCATGGATGAAATTGACCCGATTGCCAAGGTATTCAATGATCTGCCACAAATTATGAACTAACCAAATTTTCTCAAGTGTTGTTTATCGTGCTGCGGTGAAAGAATATAATTTGTATCTGTAACTAAATTCTCGTAGAAAATTGGAGCTATTAATAACATTGTCAGAAGACCAGACGGTACTTTGAAGTCTGACAACACGGACTATATTGGTGCCATTTCTGCAATTGAAGATGGGCTACGAGGTATACAATGTTCTTTAGAGACATGACAGATCATAAGAATTCGTAAGTTCTTTGTGACGCTCTAATTATTGGCTTTTCATCTTTTCTTTTCAGAGTCAAATGGTTCAATCCCTGCAGTTGGTTCACCCTTAGCTGGTAAATTGTTTGTCGTCTTGGGAGCTGGAGGTGCTGGTAAGTCACTTGCATATGGTGCACAGCAAAAGGGAGCAAGAGTTGTTGTTGCAAATCGCACATTTGGTATGTCCTCAACTGTTGCTACATCTATTGCTGTGTTTTAATTGTTAGCAGGAAAGCTTTCCAGTGCAAAAACCATCACTCTACCAGTAAGTAATCTGGTATGAGCTGGAGGGAAGGGGGAAAAATTCGCTTCTTTTTTCTCCAATTGTAACATTCAATTAGGACCGCTAGCACTACTACCATCTGCTGAAAAATTGCAGAAAAAAACAGAACTGAGCTCATCTTGTCTTGGGCATCAACTAATGTAAGTTCTAACGGAAGGAAACACATAGTAAACCTCATCCTTTTTTAGCTTCGCGTGTCATTTTGGTGCCTTAAACCTCTAATACGATTTTTTTTTTTCTGTTGCTTGAGTTGATTGTTTCGAGTATTTGCTTTTGTCCAAAAGCAGTTCACCAAACATGATTTTTCTGGAAAATGAAAACGGAAAACAGAAAACGATAACTAAAACTATACCCAACAGGCTTGGTTTCGCGATATGCAAATGTTGAAAACGTACCTTCCAAGACTAAGACCGCTTACTTGGTCTTCAGTTTGTATTCGCGATTGCACCCTCATGTATGCGCGTGGGTTGGGGCATGCACATAGAAAGTCATTTCTTTTCTGCAACAATGTGTCTATCTAGGATGATGATTCTATCTTTCATTTTACAGAACGAGCCAAGGAACTGGCTGAAAAAGTTGGCAGCGAAGCCTTGACTCTTGAAGAAGTGAATGATTTCCATCCGGAAGAAGGAATGATTCTTGCAAATACTACATCTGTAGGGATGAAACCCAATATCAACTCAACCCCAATCTCCAAGGTTGCCCTTTTTCTCTACTTCTTCTATTCTCCAAGGTTACCCAAAGTTGTGCTCTCTGGAAAATACAATTGCGATCTACGAGTATTGTCAATTGATGGTTTAATTTCCTCATTGTTACGCAACTTGCAGGAAGCTCTTAAGCATTATGACCTAGTTTTCGACGCGATTTACACACCAAAAGATACGAGGCTCTTGCGAGAGGCGAGAGAGTTTGGAAAGATAATTGTTTACGGAACAGAAATGTTGATCCGGCAGGGATTTGAGCAATACAAAAACTTCACAGGTTTGCCAGGTATGACAGCAACAAGTTATGGACATTTTAACTTCGTGTTTGGATCATGGATTTCTGAAGGTTTTTGCAAAGGAATGAAAATCCTCTTTCTTAAAATCGATGGATGATCATCCGAATGCAGTCTGAGAAACATTTTTCCTTGTTCCGCGGCTCTTACTATTTCAAGCTAACACAAGTATGTGGTTTCATTTGTGAATTGCAGCTCCCGAAGACCTATTTAGGGAACTCATGTCAAGGCACACGTAAGGAGGATTTCGTATGCAAGAGTGTAGCCGAAACTGTGCTTCTTCATTTTCAAATCCAAATCTTGTGATTTGTACTTCTGAATGAAAATAAGTTGTCCTTTTTATTGGGAAGACTTAAAACATCGGTCATGAAAATTTTCAAGAGTCTGTGTCAAGAGTTCCTATATTGTACTGGAGGAGAATGCGCGGAAATGGATTTATCAACTTGCTGAACTCCAACCGGCGATCTCTTTTCCCCTTTAAACTGAACGTAGAAGAAAACAATGGTTTACCACTCACTCCTCTCCCATTTTTATAGCGTTTGGCTCTCGACGAACAAATCTTGACTCTTCTCCTGAATTAGGATGAGCTCTTGGAGACAGCAAGCTCATATGATGTGAACAAATTTTGACTCTACTCCTCTCCCATTTACATACCGATGTGATTTACTCACCTTTTGAAGTTCAAATGTGTAAATCATTTTTGGCGCTTACCGAATGAAGCCTGTACTGGATTTAGAAAATTTTCTCAAAAATAGCAACGGGAAGAAAGAGTTCAAGACAAAAATAGCAACGGGAAGAAAGAGTTCAAGAGGGAAGGAAACAATCGTTCAGTCGCTCCAGATCTATAGCTTGAGTTTCGTACTATTGGCCCACACAAGCTGCAGAATTTTGCAACTCCAATATAGTGATTTACTTATCGATTTTTTTTGACACCATACAATCTGGGTCAATACTTCGACGTATCACCTATACGTGTCCCCTACAGACATTCAAAGCCCTGGTTGTTTTTGAGTTCTGGTAAAACAGAAGGTATTTGTTCAAATCCTGCTATATAGCACAAACTATAGAGTATAATGCTGTTGAGGCCAGGATCGTAGCCAGAAATAATCCGAACGTTTTTATCCTTTTCATTCAAAATCAATCAAATAAACAAAAGCACCAAAGCTTAAAGGCCGTCTGAACAGCGTTAGAGCTTCAAGATTAACAGAAAGGAAATGGGTCCAATTGTGCTTATTCAAAGATTACAATAGCAATAGAGTCATTGTTTCAATACATATGAAGGCCCCATCCCATAACACAGGATTTACAACACATGATCATAGGTTCACTCAATAGGCCTTATTTGGGAAACAATATTCATTGCTTTCCCCAAAGAATATTTTTTTCCAATTTGATCACCTTCACATCTTCGTTAATTATTTCACTGTTGCACACTCGATCAATGGCATACCTATTGTGGTTTAACTTTTAACTTAATTAGCCTATGCCAGACCGACGAATGAGATGAATCAGAACTTTGCTAGAACAATGTCACGCATGAATTCTCTAGGCGCTGCAAGACAGAACAAGAAAGCAAATCAGATTGTTTTGATGAGGTAGAAAATTCGAAAAACAAGTCCTCGCACCAAAAGGGAAACTCCGTTGGTGTTATAAAAGAGATCTGGCTTTAGAAGTAACTTTGATCTAAATGTTGTTACGGTGATGATAATGCCGCAGGCAAAGTTACAAACATATGAAATAATGTTTTAACTTGCTTCAATGACGCCGTGAACAATTACACATGCATTGACAGCATTAACCGTAAATCAATCTAAAAATTGAGTATTATCTTGGCATGTTACTCTATTAGGTTCCTCCCCCCTTTTTATTACTCCAACATAGCAGACTGTAAATATGTTGTTGCATACAACCACCTGGAAGGTCTCTAATATGAAGTCGTATACTTGCTGAACATCACTTATGTGTATGTTTACCAAGAAGTGTTTCGACAAAAACACCAATATTGGTTTATGGAATGACTCACATATGCAATGCTACTTCGCTAAGCTAGGTGATCATGACTAAACTACATGTTCAAACCGTCAATATTATCTGGAAATTCCAACAAACTGATGGATTAAATTGCAAACCCATCTGTATGGGCCGCCTCTCTAATGGTGTGTTTGGTTCAAAGAAAGAATAATTGAGGGAAAAGAAAAACTGAAGGAAGCCTATCATCACTTTGCAAAGGAAATTTGCTTAAATATTTTTTCCGTCAACAAACCTTTTTAAGTCCTGATAAAAATGCAGCCAAAGAAAACCCAAGAAGGAGAAAAAGAGAAAAAACTGGAGGTACCTTCTCCACCAGTGAAGAGGTTGAACTGGCCAATGGCCTGACGGAGGAACATTTCGACTCCACTGACAATGATAGCTCCAGCGGCCTCAGCTTCTTTTAATAGGGTGGTCTTTCTAGGTGTGTAAACAGCATCAAAGACAAGTTTGTAATCGCCCAAGGTGACCTATACACGAAATACAAAGTCTTATTTACGATTTCCAACTCAAATGTTATTATGTTGGAATGAAAATATGGAGGAACCTCAGCCACCGGAATTCGGTCCTTATTCGGATGCATTCCCACAGGTGTTGCATTGGCAAGGATCGCACCTTTCTCCGGCTGGAAATTTGGCAAGTCAAGGTAAGGCTGAGCTTCACCTGACACAGCCATGGCAAGAGACTTTGCTCTGTCTTCGAGACAAAACAATTTGGATTAGAAAGAGGGGGTTTAGGTCCTCTCTCATAAGGATACCTCTAGCTCATCTGGTCGCCAACCACGGGCATAACTCATCAATGTATGAGATATTCACAGAAGTGGGAGGGTAGAAATAGTATTCATGCAAATCCAAAGCCTACCTTTTCTTGCGGCTTTTCTTTTTGGCTTAAGTCTTTTCTGACCATTTTTCTAGTTCTGGACCACATCTCTTTGGGTTAAAAGTCTGTCTCGATGAAAGGAACTCTGGAAGAAAATAAAAATGACCAAAAGCCAAAAAAGAAGTTCATGATGAAAATAAGCCAAAACTTTATTCTGGCTTATTTTGTCTTTTCTGAATTTTATCAAATTTCCTTCATATTTTTCTACTATCACTTCTCATCTTAGCGATTCAATATGTCCTAAAATGTTAACCAAAAGCTAAAGCCAGTTCACTAAAGACAAAGAAAGGCAGGAAAAAAAGCCGAAAGTTCAATTAGTCCAAACACAATAGAGTGGAAAGACCATATGATCCTTGAGGCTAAAATGTGCAGCAAAGTGATTGGCAACCCGATAAACTGGAGAGTCCCACAGGAGGGCCTTGGGACAAAATGCTGAAATATTAGGATAAAAGAGAAGCTAACTTTATGATAAACTTAATACAGAAGGTTTAGATCACATACCAAAATCAATGTCAAATATGACAACCCGCGCTCCCCTAATTTTGGCACCAAATGCTAGTGCTCTTCCAGCTCCTCCAGCACCAACTAAAACAAACATTTTCCCAGTGAGAGGAGATGGGAAAGTTGCTTCCCCATTTGTGCATCCCCATACTGGCAGATATAAGTAATGTCAATTCTCTATCAAAATAACAAATCAAGGTACTCAATCAGACATACAAAGGTTAACACTGTATAGGGTACAACGCACACCATAAACTTATTAACAAGCATGAGCGCGTGAATTTTTCTTTAAGCACCTCGCACCTCTAAGATAAGATATCGTCGGAAGATATCTGAAGTGCTACCCTCCAAGAAAACGTGTTTTTTGAGTGTTATGATGAACTTAGTTCACGTAACAAAATGTAACTGGTTATAGAAATTATAGTGTCAGTGTTGATACCTTTTAGAGCATCCTCAATAGCAGTTATAGAAGCCTCACAATCCGTGTTGTAGCCAATCAGCTTCCCGTCAGTCCGCCGCCTTATAATAGTATTTACAGCACCTATAGACTGATGAAGCATGCAACCACTGATTACATTGGCATCATAACAACATTATACATATGGCATTTGCAAAATATTAATGTTCATTGAGTTCAGGGTTTGAGCTCTTGACCCCCACTGATATTGCAGCGGAACAGGTACTATAGGATTGGTTGTTGCATACAAAGATAGTAGAATTGTGATGGTGGATTGGGAGAGAAAATATATAGGTACTATCTACATGTAGAAAATAGCTACTAAGAAGCACGGACATGTCAGTCTGCCTCAAGCCTCCATGCGGACCTTAGTTGCATGAAGTGGTAGGTAGAGAATATAAAAGAATCTACAGTTGGAAGCATTTATAATTATAGGAGCGCATATATGTATATAAATATATAATATTACCTAAAAGAACTATTTTTGTGATAGTCCTACTTCACATGTTAATTAGTAATAATTGGTGGTGGTAAACTGCAAATATTTATCTATAAATACAAATAGACATCGTACTTATTTGATCAATTTTGACTTCATTATGTTTAGTATCTTATCGTTGCTTCATATTTTTCTTACTTGGTAGCTCATTGTTTTTTTTCAATCCATATGCTTGAGAGGTTCTAGTACTAGTTTTGAGCGAGCTCCTTTCTTGACGGCAGCAAGTTTCTAGGAGATTTTGACTTGGGAGCGAATTCTGGGGTAGATTTGTGATTCTGATAGGAGATTCTGCTGCTAAGTATCGCACACGCATCAGCTATGGAAACACTCAGACATGGTCCGGACAAATGTTGGACACGCCCAAGTACGTGATTACTTTGTTTCATTAAAGTTGGGGTGCCATGGATACTTGTAACACCAAAATTATTCATGTTCATCCGTTGTTTGATCTCGAATATAATCCATCTTTTGATAGAAATATTGGTTTTATTCTATGAATATAGGATTTAGAAATTAAATATAAGCTATTCTGTACATATCCGTGGCCAAACTTTTTGATAAATGTTGTAGCCATGCTTCTTAGGTCCGCTACATTACAGGAGTTCTTCTAAGAGTATGTAAGTATCAAAGTTAGACACTTGAAACCTAGGTAAGGGTGAGGGATATGTGTTTGACACTTGTATCCGACTTATACAGTTCGATCCTACAATGAAGCAGCAGCAGCTGGCGTTCGCGAAAAAAGAAACATTTCTAACCTTTCACGTGAATAAGAAATTGAAATCCTACATTCTTCCTTGGTCTCGTTGGGTTTCAAGTTCATTTCAACAAAATTACAACATACTATTCAGGTATATGACAAGGCGTAGAATACAAATAAGCGTTTGCAACGTGTTCCCGAATCCATACATAAATATTGTACACATACCAATATCTTAATATTTAAGTATGGGAAGGTTTGACACTTCCTTTCAACCT
Organism: Rhododendron mucronatum var. ripense; assembly: GCA_019656295.1. NCBI lineage: Eukaryota > Viridiplantae > Streptophyta > Magnoliopsida > Ericales > Ericaceae > Rhododendron > Rhododendron mucronatum. The sequence continues at coordinate 9,718,712 of BPLT01000004.1, read as the reverse complement.
GCACCCATTCCTCGTAACTGAGTTCATGTAACATGAGCTGGCAAAGAAAAGAGAACCTGATGCAGCTCCTTTCAAGTCTACATTACGTCCTATTATCAGTCATAAAGCATTACTTGATGGTAAAAGTGGTAAAAAGGTTAGATTTCTTGGAGAGTTCCAACCTAAAACCAATTGGCAATAGGTGGAGTAGCCTCTAGATTATATTAACCAAGATTGGGTAGCTTAAGTGAGCGGATAAAGTCTAACACACACACATGCAGCCCGGTAGCATGCGGAGGTATGAATTGAGGAGGTGAGGGAACTGATTCAGGCGGAGACTTGACCACATTAGGTTAGGCTACCCAAGACCTAGCTCTAATACCATGTTTACACAAGTAAACTGGCAAGAACCTAGCTTCCATTCGTATTATCAAAACGTAGCTCTAGCATGCCTTTGTATAGGCTTCAACACTCTATGACCGAGAAACCTAAATAAACTAAGGAAACATGCATTACAAGGAAATGTAGACTACCAAAGAAACATGAATAATAGCCAAGTCTAAATAGGAAACATCCTAAAACATACAAAATATGGTAACATATTTATCCTAATATCATGCTAACAGAAAAATTGGTTGCTTTTTAATTCCAATGGAGGAGAAAAATTAAAACTCCATCCATCCATTACTCCAGGAAATGATAACCCATAGGCTCCCACCAGATATTGACAGCTGAACTTCATTACATTTCAGCTGAATTTCAACCAACTTTTTTCCTTTGGGTTGCTGAGCAAGATTTTCAAACCCCAATTCAGATGCAATCAACTTAAGGTGCTTATAATATAGCATTACCGATAAAATTATTTGAGATGGAATACAAACTCATTGTTACGGATGATGGCCAAATTAAACATGTTTGGGAGGTAGCAATTCTAAAAAGCATACATATCCATAAGAAATATTGAGTAGACCTGAGCAAGTGGATGGACTTCATCGCAAAATTCTATTACAGCTTCCTTGTATGGAATTCCTACACTACAATTGACACAACCAAAGCAGAAAAGATGTATTAGAATAGAAAAACTCTAAGATTAGCACATGAAACACATGTAATTTCAAGAATGAAAAGCTCATCGGAAAGCTAACTTAGATAAAATGATCTATGAAAAAGTGGAAATTTTAAGCATATTTTTTGCGAGATGGCCTCCACTACATGGCTGAATACCCATGTAGGACCTTCGACACATGGTAATTATTGAGTATTTGTCAATTTTGTCTGCAATCTACTTTGGACATGCCTTTTGAATCTGGTTTACGGAGATTGTATACAAAACACCCCTTGTCATGTACTTCAAGGACATAGTTGGTCCAGAAAGTCACCCTACATCTTGGACTAGGGAATTAGATGAACCACAAGCTTAAATTTATACCCACGCCTACTACACACGCTTGTCCATGTTCAGAGCTATACACTTTCTTATGGAAGAAATACAATGCCTATAAAATTGCGACAATAATCTACCCCAACTCTTCTCCAACCAACACAAAATCAGGAAACAACACCAGAAAAAAGTTAACTAGCTAAATTTAGGAAGGAATTACTACCTCAAGTATGGCGTACCTGAAACCTGCAAAGTCTGGGCTACAGTAAATGGTAAAAAAATCTTTGAGCTCATCTACAAGCATGGGGACATAAATTCCATTGAAGCCCACATGTCTAAAGCTAGGATTATGAAGCAGGGGACCTTTGCTGTGGCCCACTGGTTTTGAGATCAACCCAAAAACAATAGTCTCAGCATTTATGTACTCAATTCCGTAAGCATGTTGAAGGCTGGATAAAGTTGGAAGACCAGGCACAGGATTTCCTTCAACAGATCCGTAGACAAAAAAGCCACCAAATTTTGGGCCCAATAATTGGCTAATTAGACCCCTATCCCCTATAGAGTACGCAATTAGCGGTATCTGCAGATATTTGAATAGAGAAGACTAGTCAGATACACCAAAAATAAGGAGCTCAAACTAAATTAAACCATCCCGTTCCATTGTCTACTCTCGATAATCATATTAGCTCATTTCTATAAGAAATTAAATGGAAAATACAGGTAACTCTCGTACCTGACAGTGTGAAAGCAAATGAAAAATTCTCGAGAGTTCTGTAATGCTACTTGAGTTAGAGACAAGTTTGATGATTTCTGCTCCTGTCGATTGCATGCGGGCAACAAGTTGGCTGAGATCTTCTTTTGAGGGAATACTACCATCGACATAGTACGATACAATCATTTTGCTACTTCTATGCTTATCCAGTTTGTGTTCCCCAATTAGATCAGAAGCTACCTGAATCAAAACTCTCATTACTGAATTCAACTCAGAAGATGAGAATAGTCAATACAATAACAACTCTTGTATTCATGGAATTAAGATATTTACTTGTTTGCCTATATGCCTTAATGAAAGGTTCAGTGACACCTGAATCTAGATTTTCACAAATCTGAAAACATTGCCTTGCTACATAATTGTGGATACCCCACTTTTTTGGGACACCCGTTGCGGCGTGCCTATTTCGGATGTGTCCATTGCGGCACACTTATATCATTTGGGAGTTGCCACTTGGTTTTAGAGAAACCAAGAAAACAAAGAAACAGATTCTGTGAGTTCGGGGGCTAGGGGTACGAAGAGGGAAGGTGTTAGGCACCTCTCTTTGCCCAACCAAAAGGTTAGCCTCTACTTCTTTAAAATGTGGGTTTTTAATCATTTATCTTTAATTAATCAAATGCACAAACATTTTAATTAAACATCATTTAGTGATGAAAGCGACAAAACATAACGGGGAAGGGAATAGGGATTAATATATGAAAGTTCTATTTCAAATGTGAAACAGAACCCACGGCCGCCATAAAGAACACGCAGCTGTGTAAAATGCCAAGGGTGATGCCGCAGCCATGCTATTGAAGAGTAGGCTGTGTATTGGTTAAAATACGATCCCACAGCCGTGGTTTCAAAGAACCGACCGTGGTTTTATGAAGTGCACCAGAAAATTCCAGAAACTAAATAAAATAGATTAAAGGGAAGGAACAGAGATCAAGCTCACAGTCTGGGTGACTGCGAGGCCATACCATCTCGGGCCCCTCAGCTAGCACTTGATTGTTGGTTGATCGGCGGTTGCTTGGCAGGATTCCAGCAGAACATCAGCTAGATTTATGGATTCCCGAAGTATTTTGGGAGTATGTGTATGTACTCTCAAAGGATATGTGCTCACAAGAACTCTCTCAAAATGTGTGTGAAGTGTGGAGTTCTCTCAATGAAATTCTAAGAGAAAGTTCTCTCAATGAACTTCGTTCCCACGGCTGTGGGATCATGACAGCTCAGCAGGTCAAACTTCGCGGGCTCGCTCCAGGCACTCCCGAACTCCAATTCGCGTGTGGTTTGAACCATTGGAAAGCTTGTCGAGTCTATTTTCTAACCCAAGTAATTTGGACTCCAAAAGCTTTGTACATTAAAAGATATGACCATTTTACCCTCAGGGTGTCGGAACATAAGTCCTTTTAGTAAAATGCCATACCTCCCTAATTTTAAAACGGATTGAGAAGAGGATTTTTAAAGGACTAAAACATGGTGAAATCCAATCATAAATATAAGTTTAAGTCATGAAAAAATGGGTTACTAAGTAGACCAACTTGCAAATCACTGAGACTAAATGATCACACGACCGTGATAATGGAATGACGGCTGCGGTGCACGTGGGAAAATGATCATGCGGCTGCGGGAAAGAACATATGGCCGCAGGTTCTCTCCTCTCTCAGAGTTCTACAAAGCTCCCTAAGACATCCCTAATACCTAGGATCATCCTCATCCATCTGTGGTTCTGCCAGAACCTTGCCTTGCAACCTGGGTAACTAGCTTCATAATTGCATCCACCCGGGGTGGGCGCTTAGTTATTTACGAAGCCAAATTGGGGTGTCTACAATAATACAAAACAATAACTAGAATTCAGAGTGTGTTTACATGTCAGACATGTTATGAGAGTGACATTTCGCAAGAGCATGCACACTCAGAAGCGACCATGGTGTTTCGTTAATAGCCTTTTTTAGAATTTAAAACAAAGCCAGGTTACAGTTTTGCATGTAATTCCTACCAACGCGAAGAACCAATGTTGAAAGTTGAAGTTTCCTAAATTCAACCACAATGAGGATTAAAACCATCACTCCCATCGGTTCCATCACTTCCAGTTTTCATGGATCAGGTGTAGAGTTGGACAATCAAAATTGAGGTTTCAAAAGAGAATGATTGATGTATGGCCAACATAGCTAAGCAGACAAGAACACGGTCGGACACAGCAAGCACATGATGATGCATTAACGTTTAAAATATACAGGACATGCGCCAAATATATAGTTTTATTAAAGCTAAGTACTTAGCTGATATGGGACTACGTAATTTCCAAGTTAAGTCACAATGTCTTTGACGTGTGTCTAAGGATTTGACAATCGTTCGCCAAGTGTCTGAAGGTATTAGAGTTTCCAAAACTTCAAAACATAGTATGGGATGTTTTGACGTGCGTCTGATAGGTGTCTCGAAGTATCTGATGAGTCTTGCATCGTGTCGGTTTATAAACACGTCAGACCAGCTTTTTAGAAGTGTATGTGCTTCTTAGCCAAATTGCCAATAAAAATAAATTTAGCTGAAGCATGCTCAGAAACAGAACAAAAAACTCGACAGTACACAACTGTAGGAGTTGAATTATGACCAAACAGCATTCTACATGTTTTGTAAATTGTTCCTATGATACAGGTTGTGGTCTGCCCCAAAGTGAGCACCAGATTTCAAATTAGGAAAATACAACATTCCCCTACGCACCTGACGTTTAAATTTTTGAATTTTTCATACTGCCGACTTCTTTCCAAGCATGAATTATCAACATATAATTGGAAAAATAATGCTAGCGATGCATGAAGCAAAGAATTCATGCCGATTTTATAAGGTGTAACAAAAAAGGAAATGTACCGATTCTACCGAATGACACCCTTTAAAGTGCAATAGTGCATGCGTTTCCTATACTTCAACTTCAGGAAATGAGTATCATAGGTACAATACGCTGTGCCCATCAGATTGCACGGAAACACATTAGATTGCAATTTGCTCAAGTTGCTCTGTGAACATGTTGGAACAGAATCTAAAAGTCTGAATAACTTGACAAGATCTAAACGAATTTAATATCCTATGCACAACTAAGCAGTGCATAATACATTTTCTACACAAGATTTAATGTCCAAATAAATACCTTGAGCTCCAAATCGACATAATCTGCTCCCAGTTGCTTAGCTAAATGAAGGGTCTCCAACCGCATGTTTTCATCACCATCATACTGACCACCTTCCCATTTTGGCCTAGCAAAAATTTAATGAATGACTACATTGAATAAAGTTTGACTCGTTAGGAGATGAGATTTCAAACTGTGTACCAGGATGCCTATATAGTTTTGTAATGGAATGATAAAGTGAGTCTTGGTGATTGACTATTCATAACAGGATTAGAAGCAGTGGTCTCACTCGGACACCATTGTAATACTGAAAACAAATTACGAGAAACACATATGCTTTTGTGCAACCAAATCTGCTTTTCTGCAGATCCAAGAAAAAAAAGTACTCTAATTTTTGTCTCGCCTTTACCTTTCTCACCTACATTATTTTGCCTATCATCTCCAATTTTAGAAGTTTATGGAATAGTGATGGTTCTCATAACCACAAAGAATGGCAATACTTCAGCTCCGTGATACATTGGCCATGGCATACAAATGATACAATGTGGTACATGAACACGTGGTAGTAGAAAACCACAGCTAACAGAAGGATCTAGACCTCCGAAATCGAAGATAGACAAAGCAGGACATAAGTTGACTGATATGTTGAAATGATATTGCATAGAGATTGAAAGGGAGACTCATAGTCCTTCGAAGAATCTTCAAATGATAGCTGATACGTAATGATTTACTTTGTTGGAGCTATTTACTGACAAGAAGCCAATCGATACAAATCACACGAATTTCCCCAGGTCACGTAAGTGCATCCTTATCGTATCAACTATGAACAGTGGCTTATATGTGTTCATAAGATATCTATTAGACGAAAGACATTCTATGAAGGGTCAAAAAATTATTCCTTCATATACTGAAATTGGAAAGACTAATTGGTCAAATTAGGGTTCTTCCCTCGGAAACTATAGCCTATGATGAACTATATAGCTCTTTTTCTTTTCTAATTAGCTTGCTGTTCATCTTCAATACATTTTGGCTGTTAAATTACCTGTTAAACAGCATTACATGGACCCAAGTATGGGTGTCGGGTGCATATCTATGTCTAAGAGCTGTATTTCATCCAAGTCATATGTCCACGCACATGTGAACATGGCAATAATATGCATATTTCTTGGTATACTCTTTCATTTTTTTTAGGCTAAATGGTCTTTACGAGGTGCAATAGGCTATTCCATGGACAGTATGAGAGTCTTGTGCAGAGCTATATGGAAAACTCGAATTCCAAGAGAGAGATTCCAACAACTTAAGTCGAACTTCAACCACGTATCATTACCCTGGCATCTAGTGTGCGACACGTATAGCTACCTGGCACAATTCAAAAAGTCTGTGTAAACATAGCTGCTATGAGAAGCATGTGGTCCTCCATAACCATTTAGGCATGGACGAAATTTTGTCGCATGTTCCAATTAGAAGGAGAGCTAGAATTAAGCAATCCCCGTTGAACCAAGCTCCCGTACAATCCACTATCCTCCAGTTTGGTCCAATTTTGAGCCGTTGTGGGCCCATCCTGACGAACCAACAATAGTTATCTAAACCGTAAATATCGTAGGTCTCGCAAAAAGTACCTCTATGAAAAAAATGGCTCGTTTTGATATCGATAGTTGTATCAACACTTCAAATTTGAGGACGATAAAATAGAAGGTAAGAGTTTGGGGATCACATTAACCGTTCAAATTACTTTTCACAAATGTGAAATTACCGATACTGCTATGGACGTCTGATTAACCTAATCTTCTGCAAGAACATACTTTTCTGTGATACTCAAGTTTAAATTACCATTGTGGGCCAGGGTAAAAACTTGAGCAAACTGGAGGATAGTGAACTGGACTGAGGCGAGGTCCATCCTCATTAAAGAAGATTCCATCTTTCTATTTGAGTTTTTGACTTTACACCTATTTCATACTCCTTTAAATAGTAGAAAATCGAATGCTCATGCAACTGAAACGGGATCGAATCTTGCAAAAACTTACAACTCCAAAGCACTTGAAGCATCCACACCCGTAAAGCCAAATTTGCCTGGCAATGATTAGTGTCATTTTGCCAAAAAATGGAAAGGGTGCTGCACCGATGTTTTTCCTTTGTCGTTGCCGTGTGCTGCACCCCTCCCAGATCAATTCACAAAATCGCATTTTGCAAAATTGTCTGCCATATACGGCAGAATTTTTGGCATTTGCCAAATTTGACAGGGAAATGCGTTTATTGGTGCGGCACCAGTTTTGCCATTCTATCGAAACGACTGAAAATCTTGCCATTCATAGGAAGCAATGCAATTGCTCTAAGAAGTCTTCCAAATATAACAAAAAGGAAAAAAAAAAAGGCAAAAGAATTAAATTTAGTACCGGTACACGATGACAACTGGGAGTGGCTTGTTCTTGAGGAGGAATTCGAGGTCTTGATGAGGTCTGAAGTCCCTTACACAATCAAGCCTGATCTCAACTACATCTGCCCCTTGTGCCTTTGCCTCATGCATGTCACTCACCATCTGCTTGACGGATTGACTCATTAAAGGAGCACAAACCAATGCTGAGTTTGTCAACACCCCAACACTACCCATTTCTCCACCAAGAAACCAACAAGAATTGAAGTGTATTGAACGAACAAGAAAATAAAAGAACAAGCTTAATTTATTATTGCTGTGAGAGGTTATGGATACAGATTAAATAGGGGAGGATGTGAATTGAAGATTGGGAAGAGAATTCAAGAAAGAATCCTGAAAAAAAATTGCGAAATTTTTTGTGGGTATTTTGTGTGTGTATCCGTAGGAGGAAAAAATTGCATATATAGCATTGGAGTGACGGTTCGAAGGTCTAATTTGAGATTTGATTTGAGAAGAAATCAGAAAAAACCAAGGAATGCCGATGGAGGGAAGGAAATAAGCACTCATGACTCATGAACAGGCACTCATATATATGCATATACATATAGATGAGGATATATATAGTGTAAGAAGTTGGGAGGAAAAAACAGGGAAGATTAGGTAATTGAAGAAAGTAGCGGTTGGTGCCCGAATCAGAAAGTATAACACAAAAACAAAATATCCAGCTTAAAAGTAAGCCTTGGAACCGACACTGCGACACGCAACGATCCAAACACAATAATTTACATAATCTCTCCACGTATATGGGGCTCACATAATAGTGTATGTGGAGCCCATATGTATGTGAGAGATTATGTTTGGTGTTATTTTTGAATTGTTATGTGAATATCATTTTTGTTTTAGATAGCTGTCGTGTGAGTTTACGTGCATCTTGACTAATCTTTATTACGATGTTAGTAAAAACTCTTAAGGACCTTTGAAGGAGCTGATAATATCTAAAAGTTTTCAGAAACCTTAGGACGGCATTGGACACGATCTTCAATAACTTTTCTCTATCTATTTCTCTCACTCGTACTCTCAAAATCTTTCATAAAAATCTAAACCGAAGAGGGCCCTGCCTTGAGATTATCCAATGAACAATTTGGCTTTGTATAAATAAAAAGCCGAGATAAAGGAACTTTACAGATCAGATTTTTTTTTAAAAAGGTACTTTAAGGGAAGCGGCGGGGGGTTGGTAGTTCTGTTTTCTATTGCATATATTACCCCGCGTCAAAAAGTACAACGAAAACAAAATAAAGTAACTATCCAGATTAAAGTAAGATTCCGTTCTGTTAAACATTTTTTTTTTTTGAAATGATTTTGTTATTCTTTTTTTTAATATCATTTCCGTATGAGTGTATTTTTAATGCAAAAATATATTTGCAGGGGTGCCCTTTAACAAAAAAGAGAGTGATAAAATCACAAGTCTTTTCTTTTAAGTAATATTTTTTGTCCTTATATATTTTTTGCGTTTGTAAGTTTTGCGTCAAACTTTTGTAAATTATTGATTCTTTTCGACTAGCCAAATTGAAAAAAAAATATTTTTACCTGAATATTTTGAAAAGCGATAACTTTTTAGTAAAAAAAGTCATTAATCTCGAGTTCAGCTACCATGCCCTTTTAATATCGAGTTGTAGTCCATCAGTTTTCTTACTATTTGTGGTTTGGTCCTTTCGTGATATTCCGTCTCACATCGATAATTTTACTTGGGTGATATTGGGTATAAAAGAGAAATGTAAGCTATTACCAATAATTTAGGCTTAAGCATTTTGATTAGGTTTCAACAAGTTATTAGATCAATGGTCTACATGGAGGCATTACAGATATCATCAGAGCAAGTCGTATACACAATCGTGTGGACTCGTGCTAGGAAAAAGACCCATGAAATATCAAGGTGATTTTGGTTACCAGGGAAAAGTCCCATGAAATATTGTGGCACGATAGTGCGAGGTCGAAAAGGTGGGGAGAGTCTGATACTCCATCCCACAGCGAAAGTCTACATTAGTGATCTTTGGAATATAAGAAACCATATAAACTACTACTAGTAACTTGAATTTAAGCATTTTTGGTCATGTAATTAAATTCCAAGAAATTATTGGGCCAGTTGTCAACAGCAGCCATCGCCAACAAGTTGATCAATCGTTCTTTCTTTTTTTAGTTTAGCGGTTCGGTTTGGTTTGGTCACGGTCTAAAAAATAGAGAACCAATCCAAATGGTTCGGTTTGGATGCGGATTTAGGTTGATGGTTCCGATTCCGAACTGATCCAATCCGTATTCATTCTAATACAAACACAATTTATCCTTGGTAATTCAAAATAAAATATCACCTTCCATAATCATTCATTTCTCATCGTACATAAACTTGACATTAGGCTATGAAATTCAATGGATTTGATTGAAAAAAGAGTTCAAGTTTCATTTTTGTTATGCATGTTATGTTCTTGTTTCTGTAAGTTTTGTGTCCTTTAACTGTTTTTTTTTTTATAAATAAAGTGAACCGTGTTTTCAAATCAGAACCCAACCGTTGTCTATAGGTTAGGAATGGTTCAAATCTATGAATTACATGATTTGGTCTCGTTCTCGAAATTATTAATCCACGAGTATCATGGCTTGATCCTCGGTTTACTATAAGTCCGAACCAATTCGATCCATACTCACCTCTATATGACATGTACAGTACTGTGTTACCAATGTCATGCACTACATAATGAATATTATTTCCCATAAAAATCTTATTACTGTAAGAATAAAAAATCAATGCCCAAAAGTTAGCTTTCCCTTCTGGATGGCAATGTGATATAATACAAGTTCGTCCAGAAATCTCTATTTTAATGTAATTTTTCCTATATATAGTAGAAAACCATTTCAGTAAATTTTGTTTTGGGCAAAGCATAAATTACCTCCTTATGGTTTAGGCTTTTGGCACATTACCCCTCTGACATTTTGAAATGATTAATTTACCTCCTCATGGTTTCAGACTAATGTGCTACCGTCATGTTTTCCTTCCAAACTAACGGAAGGTATGCCCCACACACTAATTTGGAGAGTTCAAATGAAAAAAAAAAAGATTAAATAAAGCTGAACTTTAATGGGAGATGACAACAATACTCATTTTCTTCATCTTCCCCAAACGATATGAATCAACCCTCACCATCAACTCTAATTCATGAATTTTTTAATTTGTAAAACTGCAGTATAGTTTTTGTAATAAAAAGAACAAAACAGGTCTCTTAGTTATGCAATACAATTAGATATATACACATATATGACCATTATTTGCTAAAGTAACTCTCCTCATAAACGCATCAATAACTTAACATTTCTTAACAACTTATTCACTATCTCAAACACCTAACAATTTTTTAACCACAAATAAAAAGTTATAAATTTTTCACTACCGAAAACACCCATAATTCTCTACGCTTTAGCTACACTTAAATTTCGTCCCTTACCTAAGCTTCCAAATTCCTTTTTTTTTTTTTTGAGAATGACATAAATTTCCGAATTTCCTTCCATCAATAAGTGTGATGTTTGATGTGGGTATTCCACCTAGCTCCTTGAAAATGAAACAAAGTACACATAGATGAGTGCTTTGACTCTTCCAATCTTTTGTTTGTTAGTCTCTCTTACCAAACCTCAATCCCACCAAACCCCAACACTAGTCTTCTTTCGGGGCGGGTTCCAACTTCCAAGTAAAGGGTGAGAATTGTGGACATGATCATGATACGTGTTATCCGAACCACACACAAGGAAAGAAGAAGATTTGGAACAATGCTGGATACGAACATGAATATGACATTATGGACGACAAAAATATTAAACTGGATGAATACGGATAAGCATTGGCGGAGTTAGGATTTTCGATAAGTGAAGTTGAAAATTTGAACTATTTGTAATTCATGAACGAAACCCTTAATTTGTTTTGAGAAACGAACAAACTAGCGCTACGTTTGAGAATTTTGTGGATAGAGATTCTATTTTGACTCTTTTTTTTTTCTTAAGTACAAAACCCTTATATGAACTGGGGCAAAAATAAATTTTAAAATGGGGTCAAATTAGTAAAAATGGGATAAAAATTATACGTATTTCTATGAAAAATTGACAGTCAGTGGGGTTGGCTGCCAACTCTTGAATCTATGTCGACCCTCCGCTAGTGCAGATACGGATACTAATATGTCACTTTATTTGTCGTTTGGATTCGTTAATTAATCCAAAACAACACAACTCGTATACATACGATAAGACACGACACGATCAAGGGCGGAGGGAGCAAGGGACAAGGGGGGGCGGCCGACCCCGCTGCCTCCCAAATTTTGTTAGAGATTAGTATACTTTTTACCCAATTTTTACTCATTTGACCCCCCTTTAAAATTCATTTTCGCCCCAACCCATATATAAGGGTTTTGTACTTAGGAAAAAGAGGAGTCAAAATAGAATTTCTACCCACAAAAATTCTCAAAACGTCATTTTTGCACTCTGAATCATATATAGTTCAATTTTCGACCCCACTGGATGAAAATCCTAGCTCCGCCCTTGGACACGATGCAGTGATAAAACTATGTGTCCAGATTTGGCTATTATTAGTGTTATACTAAATGAAATGATTACGATAGTATTGTAATGCGTTTATGTTGTTATATTATGGGTAAACAAATTGTTCAGGTATGTATAGATCGATTGCAATGTGTATAACTTTATGTACACTTTGTGTAGGAATATGAAGGTATTAATATCGTCAACCACATTATTTTAAGGGAAATGATATTAACACTCCAAAAATTGATGCAGGCATTTTAAAATCAGTGTAACTCAAGCCACTTTTCCTTTGTTTTTTGGAGTGCCTGCATCAATTTTTTGAGTGCCAATATCATTTCCCTATTTTAAACAAGTCGGGTTTGTGTTAGGATCATATATATACCCGAGCCAATTTTGATGATCCGAGCAGCTTAAAGTTATCAGAATAAGATTTTAAGAGTACTTGGGAGAAATAAGCAAAAAAAATGATCGGGAACTTGATCCGAACAGTTTTTTATTGAACGGTTCAGTAAAAAACTGCTCGGATCAAGCCCTTCCAGATCATTTTTTTTGCTGATTTCTAGGGGGTGCCTGTAAAATCACGTTCTGCATACTTTGAGCGGCTCGGATCGTCGAAATTGGCTCAGAAAAGGGGAGTCCCGCACGGTGGCCGTGCGGGATTTCTCATTGGATCCGTGGTGTGTGTGTGTGTGTGTATATATATATATAATACGTTTAAGTTAGGTGATGTTTTGACATGAATTAAATGATACTCCTTTCGTCCTTTTTTATTTGTCTCAGTTCTATTCTAACTGGATAAAAAAATTGATTATATCTTTAAATTGGTAATAAATTTTATATCCAATGATAGATCTCGATTTGTTCTATAATACAATGTTTTCGAAATTATCTAAAATATTATGAATTACAAGATATAATCAATTAAAAAATGACACAAACTCTAAAAAGGACAACTAAATTATGACAGAGATAGTGCAAAATTCAAAATTAAACAAGTCAAACACGATAAGAGCTGACACGATATTCACCTCAGATACATATAACCAACCCGAAGGAAGCCGCCTCCTTCCAATCGGAGCGAGCGAGAAGTAGTACTAGAGCAATTGGCTTACGATTCTTTGGAAAAGACAGTGAAGTAAAGGCTAATCAATCGGGGGGTCCGTTCACGTGCAGTTTGTTAGGGTCCAGTTTGGTCCAATTTTTTTCTTTCTATTTTTGGGCCATTTAGGGTCCACCGTCATGATCCGAACCGTTTATGTTGTAAATTTCAGGCGAAACAAGTAACCATGCCAAAAATTGTCTTGACCCGAGTAATATTGATTCCTGATTTTTTTTTTTTTTGATCCGGTATTGATTCCTGATCGAAGCACATTAACTTGCAACAATTGGGTTCTTATCCAGAGGAACTATTTTTACATAAAATCTCTTCTCCGATCAGGGACCAATGCAAATTCGATCAAGATGAGTTTTGGTATGATTATTCATTTTGTCAAGCTCTATAAAATGAACAGTTCGGATTATGACGGTGGACCATACATGGCCCAAAAATTTTTTAAAACAAATTGGACCAAACTGAACGTGAACTGACCCCCATTCATTGCTCTGCACGTTATTGATCAATTCTGGAAAATTGGATCAGTTGAAGATGTGGGGTCCATTTTCAAAATCAGACCCAGCAACGAGTACTTTCCCACTACAGCCACTTCTCTATTTCTTTTTTTATCAGAAAAGGGTGGGAGCCTCCATTGGGCGAGACCATGGAGCTCCCAACCCGCTATAAAATGTTCGGTTCGAGCAATAAGGTTCCGTTTCGGAGCAAAAAATAAGTACTTATTTTTTAAGAAGGTAATTTCAAACTCAAAAATAATACGTTTATGTAAATAATTTTCTTAGCAATATGGATCTTATTTGATAGATCTTATCGAGATCTTTTATACGGTGGAAAAAAAATAAATAAAATATTTTTTATTTACATTATTTTTGAGTTTGAAATTGTGAAATAAGTACTTATTTTTTAAGAAGGTGTTCTGGAACGGGGCCTAATTACTGTCCAAGAGAACAGATCATCACCACAGCACCATCTAAGTACAAGTGGGCATAAGTGTTTACCCCACACCCTATTGCCACTAGCAAAACTTGAAACCAAGTCTCACCGGGGATGAAGGGCACCCTACCCACCGGGGGTGGTAACAACTTCTCTATCTCACACAAGGCCATTTCTACTCCAACCGCTATGTTTTTTATTTTTGAGAATTGGACTTGTTTGTTTTGGGTATTCAAAATCTCTATACACAGTTTTCAATAAAAAATTTCTTTTTATTTCTTTCCACTCATTACTCTCAAAAGCTTCCCTCAAAATCCAAAATAAACAGGGTCTATAGTGTTTATATTGTACATTAAAAACCCCAAAGGTTTGGTCAAATGGATAAAAGAAAGCAAATGCATGTCTAAAACCCATGAAGATCAAATATTTCAAACATTGAGGCCACTGAAAGGTTTCCCAAGTTGCCCAGAAATCACGTTATAAAAAAGAAGAAGAAAAGAAATTGGCTTCCGTCTCACAATAGGACATTCCCTACTCCAACGGCTATGTTTTTTTTTTTTTTGAGAATACATGGTGTTTAAATTGTACATTAAAAACCCGCAGGGTTGGGCCAAATGGGCATCAGAAAGCAAATGCATCTCGAAAACCCACAAAGGTCAAATATTTCAAACATTGAGGCCATCGGAGGGTTTGCCAGCTTGGTTGTTAACTTCAGGGCTCCGAAATTAGACGAGTTGCACACAAATTGTTCCGGACATCGGTTATAAAAAAGAGAAGAAAAGAAACTACAGTACAAAGCACCAAGCAGGTCCCTACCATGAGTGGTCCTAATTCCTGAGAAATTGACACAATTCTAACCCTATTCATTCTTTGCTCCTATATGTACATCTGCCCAAGTTGGTGACATTGTGACACCCTTTCACATGTAATTGAGCTACCTGATCTTCAACTGGGGTAGGTGGAAGGATTTTGGGAGGTCTGAAAAAATAAAAGATAAAGAAAAGAAAGATCGGTTCATGCACTAGAACAATCTTCCTTCGAATCTAAAGACTTTGATAAAAATAAATAAATAAATCTCAGTCATATCATTTTAAAGAGAACATATTTTAAAAGAGGTCTGTCATAATTTTTTCGCACAATTTGTTTCAAAAGGGTATTAGTAGATTAATATTGGCTTGAAATATGAAACTGTAAAATAATGTTAGCTATAAAATTATATTCGTTGTCATTTTGTGTAATAGACAATCTTTTTGGAATGGAGGTTTTGTTTATTTGACTGCGTTATTTATACTAATTGTTTAGCACTTTTTGAGCCAGGCGAAAATCCTCAAGGCGTGAGGTGCGAATGCGGATGTGTCACGACTTGTCGACGTCCAACATTGAAGGACTAAGAGCCCTTATATGACTTCTAAACAAGAGCAATAAAGAAACTAATCCAACTCCATTAACGGTTAACGAAGTTGATGGTTACAAGGAAAATGAAACGGTGCTGGACTGAAGGTAAAAGAAAAAAAAGGTACAAGGTGCTTAGTGTATATTGAATGTAAAAGATAGAAGCAAACTTTGCTTGAAAGTTTATGTGTTGATAAGCGATGGGCTTGATTGGTGTTGAATCCCCAAATAATCTGTTCAAACTCCTATTTATAGACCCATGCTAGTTCCACAGCTGCTGAGGCAGTTAATGGGCTTGTTCTTCTTGGTAAAAGCAGGCCCTTCTATAGCAATAGTAGATCATGGGTAGCAAGTTGAATTGGAAACCCACTGACCGTAGGGTATATCCTTGTCAATAAGCTTGCCACTTTCTTTTTTAAATTATTAAAATAACAACCCGCGCTCTAAATCACAAAATTCATGCTGCCCATTAATTTTTAGTCTGTGAAACTTATTAAGATCAACCCAAGTTTATTAACACAATATCTAATTAAATGGCCCTCGATCCAAGATTTAGTTCCAAAAATGGGTGTAAATAGTCATATATCATATTTCGTGCATTAGTGTTGAACTCTAGGTGTGGGAACCTTTTTTTTCCACGTGGTTTATTGTACTTATAGGCCAAGAACCAAACTGATTCGATCCTGGAATTGTGCTGCGTAGGCCATAAAATGTGTTGCGTGATTGCATCAAGACCTGCCATATGTCCCACATTGCCCATGTTCTAGCATGGTTAGAGGATCTTCAATCCACTCATCAATTTTTCACACCAAATATACATCAGAATCGCTAGTAATTACCGGTCAACCATACATTGATAAATTCGTTTCTGGACCTTGTACACACCGCCCATCACACTTCAGAAGCTGACCATGCCCAAAGTCGTTACCTTAACCGTCGGAGGGGTATGCCGAAGGCAGGTTTATAAGACTCACTTTTCTTTATTGTTAATTTGTGACTTCAGCCCACTCTTTAAAATTTTAGTTTTTACTATTTATTTAATTTTATCTGCATAAAGTACTTCAATGTCTAATAAAATTAAATTGCTTAATTGTGGCTGGCGAAGACACCTCTTGTCGAGTGCAGTTCAATTGACTATATTTCAAGAGAGACTCTTCAATTTTGGTACTCTTTTTTAATGTGTGGGTTGGAGCTGCTTTTGTGAACTTGAGTCTTCGAAATGCTTGAAAAACAGAAGTATTTGAGTGAGTTGGAAATGCTCAACCTCTTACCATCTCCCTTCATGGGCTTTAATACTAAACCAAATCCTTAAATTTGACACGAAAAAACGTTGTCTCAATAAACCCCTAGAAATACCACAGGGAGCTATTATAGCATTTTACGCATAAGCAGGGACTAAAGAGACGCACACCACAAATGAGAGGGAAATACAAAAGGATAAACAAGGAAATACATAAGGCAGTTAGTTACTTTTTCTGGCCAGAGCATTGTATTTTTTGTTATCCTTGCACAGAGCATGGTTTCTTTCCATCATAAACGACAAGTGGGAACTTAGAGAAGAATATACAATCATCAAAGACTAAACGACTAACTTGCGCTATTTGCAACGAAGGTAGTTAGCATCATGGACATGCTTGAAGCCTAAATCCAGAACCTAATCCTCTACCACTTGAAGCACTAAGACAACGAATAATGAGGTGTTCCTGCCACTGTATATGGTTTGGCATTGAAATTAGGAACAGAACCATATTTGGAACCCACCAAACTGAATGGTGGGAATCCCCTGCTAGGAGTACCAGATCCATATTCCAATCGTATAGGACTCATACGCATGGTGGGAACAGGACTGGAGGCCCCAAGGGAATAGTGTGCATAGTGTGTATTAAGATAAGGTGCAGTTTCTGCAGCAAATGCACCAGGTGGGTGCTGATAAGGCTGTTGTGGCGACTCAATGGGGTGACCCATGCTTACATGATCTCGACAAATTTTTTTAGCAGAACGATAAGGTGCAGTTTCGGCAGCAAATGCACCAGGTGGGAACTGATAAGGCTGTTGTGGCGACTCAATGGGGCGAGCCATGCTTACATGATCTCGACAAATTTTTTTAGCAGAACGCTGTTGAGGTGGAGTATTAGAGTCAGGGTCAAGGTCGGGGGCAATACGTTTCCTCCCATCCTGCTCTCGCAGCTGAGCCCCTGAGGCAAGAGATTGCTTAGCACTCCTCTTGTTCACTTCCTCTCGCAGTTGACCCTTGGCAGCAGGGGCTGGTGCAACACTTCTCTGCCTTGACAACTCTTCAATACGTGTCTTAAGGTTCTCAGGTGAGTATTGTGATTCAAGCCTGTGCAATTTGATGCAGTCGATTACCGTGTTGAGAGCAACTACTTCTTTCCTTATGGCCTTATCCTGTGAAAGGGTTATACATGCAGAAATAATTTAGTAGCTTGTAATGTGAGATAGGAGGTATTTTAGGGCCATAGTAAAAACAAAACTAAAATGATAGCAAAAGGAAAAAATATAAAACAAAAAGAATTGAATGACTTTTTAAGTGGCAAAGTTAATTCCTTAAACACTCAGATAGCAAAGAGTTCATGGCCCGTTAATAGATGCTAAGTTGAAAGTTTATGACGATCTTTACACTAAAGTAGAAAGCAAAGATGGAGAATTATACATTTACAAACTCTCCAACTTGCAAGAGAGAAATGAAAAATTGTTAATTCCTTAAACACTCAGATAGCAAAGAGTTCATGGCCCGTTAATAGATGCTAAGTTGAAACTTGAAAGTTTATGACGATCTTTACACTAAAGTAGAAAGCAAAGATGGAGAATTATACATTTACGAACTCTCCAACTTGCAAGAGAGAAATGAAAAATTGTTATCAAGGTATGTAGGTCAAACAAAAATAATGGAAGGTGAAAATCTATGATGTGAAACTATTAATGAAAAGACCTTAGAAATGCCTATGATGAGGGAGGCAAGGCAATCTTAGGAATGGCAACGGGGTGGATCTGGCAATCTTAGGAATGGTAAATTTTCACCTACCCAAATCCGGCCCAATAATCGCGGGGATGAGACCAGCTGTCCCATAACTGAACCAAACAAGGTTTACGTATTCCCCGGACCGAACGAATAATCGTCGTCACACAAACACACATAACTGAAAACCAAAAAAAAAAGTACATTTGCTGCAATCAACCAATTATAGATGAGAGGAGACCATTGCCCAATCAAATTGCTTACACAGAGAGAGAGAGAGAGAGAGAGAGAGAGAGAGAGAGAGAGAGAGAGAGCGCGCGCTCCTAATTACACTATTTTTTTTCCTTGAGACTGGTATTGGAAAATTTCAGCAATGTAGGGGTACTTCCCCACCACCTTAGATATTTCATTGAACGTGAACCAACTTTAAATTTTGTCGCCCCTTTATTTTTCCTTGCAAAGTGGGATGTATCAAACGGTGCTTCTTGCATTGTATGTGATTGACAACTACCTCCAAAGTAACAAGAAAAGTAACTATAAAACAACTTCAAGACCAACAATGCTATAGGAGACAGTGTTAAAGCTTCCAACTCAAAACAAATTGGCAATGAGGGGATAGGCCGCTCAGGCGCATACTTAGTTTTATAGGTGATATGGCAAATTCTAACAACCCCTGCACGCGCGACCATGACTCGCACATGAAGAGGTAAACAAAGGATCCGGAACATACGGATATCAATGAAACAAAGCGCAACTATGGCACAAACAAAGGGGAAAAAAGCCTCTGAAAACCTAGCTTTGATACCATGTTAAAGCATCCAACTCAACCCCAAAAGCTAATTTTTGAAGTGAGAGCACCCTCACACTTATATACTTCATATTACTTTGATACCCAGTCTTCGGTTCACACCCTCCCTCACACGCAGCGTGCTCATTTTGCAGCACCTGCATGCAGGCCAAAACGTACCCTACCCATATCTGGTACCTAGCTCTGATACCATGTTACAGGTTCTAACTCAAAACCAATAAGCAATGAGGGGATAGGCTGCCCTATACTATGTTCGAGGTGATAATTTACCAATGTGGGTCAAATTCCAATAGATAGAATTTTGGGCGGCTAATAAACAACGCATTTTTAGAGAAAGAGTACTCAGATGAGAATTTAAGATGGACATGTAAGAGTAAGACTAGAAGAGACAAAAATATAAAACATATATCGCAAAGTAACACAACTGAAGATAAGAGAGAAAAAATGGGATAAGGTGATTTGATCGCATTCAGTAAACGTGCAACTAAGAAAGATAGAGATACTGTTAATGGATCAAACACAAGCGAAGGACTTACATTGACTTCAGATGTTGAACGTAAAAAAGTAGATGTAAATCTATTTGTTCCACTGAACATGGCCCCTGACGCGCTTGAAGTAGAAACAAAGAGCTAGCCCTAATTGATTGGGAGGCAACAAGCTTCATTTTGTTTGGCTAGGTAATAGAGGTACTTCAATCTCTAGGATTACATAGGATTTTTTATGCATTTGTTTTTAACTTGTATTCTTCTTCTCTGTTTGCATTTGCTTCCCTACACAAAAGGATGTTTGCATCTAACATATGAGGCGGGGTTCCACATGAAGGAGATATTGCTTGGTGTAGAGTGTAGACTATGAGACTATTTATGGCGGCTCAAGCTTTTGGATCAAGTGGTAACTTACAAAGTAATATAAACTAAATCACTCAGTATGGAAACTGAACTAAGCAACTATTTAAATCACAAAGCCAGAAAAAATACCTGTGCTTGAAGAAAGTTGCCTCCCTTGCTTCCCTCCTTGCGTATATTCTTAGCAGCCTCTTTTTCACGACTCAAGTATCTTTCTAGGAGAGGTGTTGGCGGGAACTCATCAAAGAGACTGAATCCGCAAATATACTTAATAGCGTCCATGTACAGTTCTCTTTGAATAAGACGTCTGATAAAATCTAAAAATAGAAGATGTGGGTTTTATCAAGTTGCTCAAAGGGAGGCCCATTGGAAAAATAGCTTAATGCAATGACATTATAGTGAACCAACTTGAAAAGGCAATGAATTAGAACAAACCATGGTTGGAAGATTATCAAGTAAAAATTGTCAATACAAAGAACTCAAGCATGTGCTCCAACCCAGGTAAGAAAATTGTTCTCTGGCGACAAATTTACCAAACCGATCTACAAACTAAGCAAAGTTCCACTTCGAGCTATTGAATATAAATAATGCGAAATACATATGAAAAGCTAGCAACAAAGCACGTGTATGGGCAATGGTACGATACTGATACGTCAACACGATAAAATCTAAATATATAAATGGTACTATATGGCTGGCGTACACCAACAAATATTGTGTTTTTATGATTTAGAGAAAAGTACTACATGTAATAAATCCCATATAAAATTCAAAAACAAAATTGTAAAAATGGCTTGGGTGATCAAGACGAACATTCAAATCCACAGCTAGACGCCGAACTTCAGGTTTAACTATGAGTTTAATGGCATTACTATACCAACCTACAGATCAAAATCTTAATTCTACAAGCATGCTAAGCATAGAAGAAGTATTCTCAAGTTAGCTTTATCTTTCTATGAAATAAAAATCCTATTCTATATGGGGTACAACTAGGTTATACGTGAGGTAAAAACTGTAGAAAAAATTATTGGCATGTGTTTCAAACGTAGTAGTACCAGGCAAAAAGGACCAGTACCCAGTATGTTACAGGTGCCGGTGCAACATGATTTCAAAGTACCCATGATTCATAGGAAGTAAGAAAAGCAACATTGCTATTCAAGAACTTTGTTCGGAAATTTTGGATTCAAAATGGAGTTTTCACATCTAATAAATAAATTGACAAAATAGATGACAAACAACTTTTCAATTCTTCTTGTTACAAGACATGATCAGACTTAGGTGCCCTTTGGGCTTAAATTATGGGTCTTTTTGTCATGGTATTATTGGTGATTTTCTCTTAATTTTTATTATATTCGGGTCAAACAAGGAATGAAATCTTAAAAGGTAAAATTACAACCAAAAGTCACAAAAAGTTCACTAACGACGAAAAAAGCTCAAAAATCAGTCTTTTATTAACTTTTTTCAACTTTGGTCCACACTTTTTCACTTTTCTGATTTTCCTCCTCAAGACGAATGACGTGACAAAAACTACGACAAAAAGCTAAAAAAAAGGTAACTAAAAGGTAAATAATACCAACAGTCATTAACAAAACTTAATTTAGTCCAACATATTTTCTATTTCTGAAGTTTCCTATTTCATGAAAACTTAGTACTCGCCTCCAACAATATTTACATCTCACTAATATTTACCACCTTATGTCTTGAACGTTTTTGTGACAGATCTGATGGAACTTCGGGACAACTTTTATGTTTCAGTTTACATGAAAAAACCAATCGTAGTCCCTTTAAGTTTTGTTTGGTTGAGAGTTTAGTTTAGTTTTGGTAGTGGGTGAAGAGAGAAATAGAGTAATGATTGAAGATAGGGGTAATGACTGGAGAGAGATAGAAAAAGGTGAGAAAGTAATAATTAAAAAAAAAGGGTAATGATTGGAGAAAGAAATAGGGTAATGATTGAAAACAAAACTAAAACTAAAACTGAAATGTTAACCGAACAAAGCCTTTGTTTCCTCAGCAACCAAGCTCTCCAAGAAAGGGCCACTTTTGGGGCCAACTCATATATGGTGAATGCTGGACACCTGCTGTCACAATCCAATGCTCACGACTATTTCCAGCTCTCCCTTTCAAGTCTCCACTTTTTTCTCTAATATTTTCAAGACAATATTAACCACCTCATGTCTTGGACATTTTTGTGACAGCTTTGATGGAACTTCAGGTCAAAACTTTGATTTTCAGTTTACATGAAAAAACATAGATTGTTAAAGTTTTTGTACTGCGACACTGCTTTTGTATCTTTCGCTTCTATTTTCTTTTAGTGATTTGAAAATCACCAGAGAAATCTTGATTAGAATCATTGCTTTTCTTTTACTCTTTCTTTATCAATGAGAGATGATCCCCAAATAAAAAATAGGTATGGAAGCTATAGGCTTCATATAAAAATTATGAAGATAACAAGGGCATCAAACATAATATTCAAGGGTTCCGTCCTTATCTTTTATAATAGTGATGGGGTGTAAGTGATAGATTGACTGCCATCTATGTTAGAATCTAATCAGCCTAGCAGCCCATTGAAAGAAAACAGTGCTCTTCTTGAGGCTGACGTCGAACATCAATGTATTAACACACTAACCTCTGGAACGTTGAACGTCAATGTATTAACACTAGCCTCTGGGGTTAGTTATTGGTTGTTGGTTCCCAATAAAGAAACAATTCAAATGACTTCTAGATCTAGAAACTATAAAAGGAAATGATAGTGCTTCCAACTTCTAATCTAAATATCGTGATAAAACTTAGATGTTCGTAGCAATGTTGGAAATACTAGATACAAAAGATTGATGAACTTTAACTCAATGAACAAAACTCGGAAATTCAGTTCAATGACCAAGTGGAGGCCAACTCCATTGCACAAAGCATCATGCTCGCTAAACAAAGCTACATAGTACAAACCTCTAGGACAATACCCACTGTAACGAAACCACTCAAGAATTTGTGCAGAGACACGATGGTATGGGAAACAAATAAAGAGTTACACAAATGCATTTATCGGGGGAACACGTTAAACCCTACGTATCGATTGAAAGATGCTTCAACCAAGAAAGAAGATATCTAACCAACTAACCATGCTGTTCACACTTGCAAATTGTCACAAACTCAGTCGTCGGCAACTCTAAAAACAGCATAAACCAATACACTCTGGACAACCAACCAGTGTGTCAAATTAATTATTCCGCGGAAAGAATCCAAGGAAAGGATAGATAGTTGATTTAGACTTCATTCTTCTAAAAAATCATAACAATGGGTAGTATACATAACAGTGGATGCCTGACTTCTAGATTAATTTTTGAACGAATGAGTATGCAGACCTTTTTTTTACCAAAATGGTTGAGTTCATTGAAGCCCAAAATGATCATCCAGAAGGTTTTTTCATCACAAGTGCTTTTTGCGACCACTCGGCAGCTGCAATTGAAGTCCTAGAAATGCAGTCTATTTTCTAACAGCCGATTGAAAGCGCGATTAGGAATACTGATATATTTTTATTTACAGATCAACTTTAGGTAGGATTTACCATGAAGCAATGGGATCAAATAATTATTGTAGAAGCCATCATTCATAGGTGAGAGTTAAATTTATACAGAAACACTATGGTTGCCTCCCAGACCTTAGGAGTAGGGGAATACACTTTAATTGGGAGTTGACTTGAGAGTTGAGACCATGAGAAAGTCATAAGGAAACAAATGAAGAAGTGCAATCAAACAAAGCTGTAATGACAAATGGATGCCATTCAGACCTGGAGCATCTAAAAAATGGCTGGCGAAATGGCATTGTAGCGAAGATTGAGAACCATATATCCTCACAAAAATTCACGAAATTATAAGCCCGGCCGAAGAAAGCACAGACACATCCACCGGCCTCGCTTATCTGTGTGCGATACATGTTAAACATGGAGACGACACGACACTTCGCGGGCACGTGTCGGACACGCCAAAATAGGTGTCTAGTTTTTTTATTTTTTGTTTCTCACTCAAGACACATGGGCACTTCAGAACATGTTTGGATAACTCTTGGGACACGTTATCAAAACTACCCTTCAATCATTCCCCAATTTGTCCTTTTGTTGTGATATCTTACTTAGAGAAGGGCAAAGGCGGAAAATCAAAGGTTTTGTCCTTATTTGAAAAATGGACAAAGAGTATGGACAATAAGAAAAATGGATATTTTGGGGAGGAGGGGGAGTATAAAGTATTAATATTCGATGTGTCCCCAACATGTCTGCATTCTATTTTTATTTTAAAAAAGACGTGTATGCATTTCCATGTCACGTTGTGTCCCGTGTCCTTATCCGTGCTTCAACTGCTGGTTTACCAATCTGGGGGAGCCAGGAGCCTGAAGGTAAAATAAAAGAGAAAAACAGACACTTGCAACATGACTACTCTAATTCCAATTTCTACATATTCAACAAATTGACATGCTCTTAACCTATCAAATTCATATGAGAATGGCAGGCATGTATGGTGTGCATTATCCAAGTTTACTACGTGACTTCAAAAGTGAGCAAATTTACTATGAAATGCTAAAATACTAAAAGTTGAATTTGTTTAGTGATGCATTATGGTCCCCCTGTTTACACTTTTGTTATAGGCAAACAAAGCATTCGAATCACATATCCTACACTGGGAATCATTTGTATTTGATTAAGTTCCTATGATGGAAGTAATGAAACAAATAAGAGAGGGAATAACCGATAGATTTAACATATTGGCAGGAAAAAATGCCACGTTCAAAATGTGAGTCTGCAAATAAAGACTGCTACAAGATCATTTTTCAATCCAAGTGGCTAACACGTGGATTCAATTGGTTAGTCATGCGTTTTATAAATATATAAATTTTGTATGTGAGGGGTGTTGAAAGTGTAATTTTTTATACTATTTTTATCTTACGGCTATCCTTGTAATTCTGCCTTGATATCAATATATGTACCTGCTGAAGGGTATAGGGGCTCATCAAGTTTGTTGGCCTATTTCCCTTACCTCTCTTTTTTCTGTACTCTTATCCTTCCCTTCTCCCAAACCCTTAATCCTTGTTTCACTGTATGACTAAGGGAATGGCCAAAGCCTTGTCTAAATGAAAAATACCCCATCAGAAGTGCACAAGGCAATTCACCACACCCTTTCAAAGTCCTCCCAAAAGAACATAACAGAAACAAATAAACAAGAATTGGGGGGGGAGGGGGCGGTGGTATACATGAGCCTTGAGTGAGTGTGTGAGAGAGAGAGAGAGTATGCAAATTAAGATTACCCTTCTTTGACTCAGTTCAGAATATGGGAGAGATTTGATAACCTTTTTCATTGCCAGGAAAATATACAAAAGCTGGTGTTGTCAAGTTTCATTCTTGGTTTGCTGATTTGGTCTAACGTCCAAAGACATGTGCTCATAATTGTACGTTAAAAAGTACTTCGGTAAGTTAAGATTTTGCATGTGATTCAATTTCTGTAAAGGATCACGACAACATATGGAAAAGAGAACATGCTTTTTGCTGTCGTAAGTGCTTAGCAACGTTACTCGCTGGTGCAAATCACTTGCTAACTCCCCAAGCATCCACATACCCCACTCTGAGGACACATGGCCATCGCAATGGACTATTAGGGAGGGCAAAACGAGCTTTTGCATCATCCACATTAATGCAAAAACTCTTCACCGTCTCACCAGAGGAAAATTTTCCATACAACAAGCTATATAACCATATCAAATGCATATTACAATTAAAAGTCAACATTTTGAGGCCTAAAAAGAGGAAAGAAGACACTACTAGATTTCAGTGCCGCCTCTTCTCAATCTAGGTAGTTGCTAGAAGAGGCTCACTAGTTATAGACCTGACCTAACCTAACCATTTACCAATAAAATGGCTACCCTCAATACTCAGAACCTTGTTGTGAATCTGTTCACGAAATTGTTGTTAACACAAATTAACAAACACAACCCAAGAGAGAAGAGATAAAAGTTTAGGAAATCAGAAACAAAAACTGAACATTGAACAAAAAAGAGTCTGTGACAGCCTGGGGCTAGGAAGCACTTGGGATGGGGAAAATATGAATGATCAAAACTCAAAACCACATAAATCAGAGTGAGTTGCCAGGCAACAGAGCTTAATTTGGCAATATTTAGCCATTATAGAAGAGAGAGAGAGAGAGAGAGAGAGAGAGAGGATACTTACTCGAGGCCTCATCTGCCAGTCCAAGGGCACCAAACAAATCAGTTGCCTGTCTTCGGTAATAAACAATCTCCAAAAGATCAAGAAGCTCATTCGTAGGGAAACAAGAGGCCCCTTTGTAGGTGGCTAAGAACAACAAAAAGCACCACACTTCTAAAGGATTGTGCAACTCGGCGTTGTCTTTCCAATCAGACGCAAACTTCATTGCCTCTTCTTTCACTGGAGTTTTAATCTCTAGTGGGACTCTTAATAACCGACTTAGCAAGAGATTGAAAGCTTTTATGGCATTCGCCTTGAAGTTTGAGTGATAACAGCCTAGCATTGAATCCAAGACAAGCTTTGCAGGATCTGATGCAAATTGAATACAGGCAGGAACTTCATCCCACATTGAATGAGAAGGGCTCAGAGATGAAGAAGGAACTACGCTGTTCAATTGCAGATTTGCTGAGGCAGATTCGTCGATCGTTCTTTGGAAATGAAGGATGTTGTTCCCTAAAGAGATCGAGAATAATGCAACAATTAATCAATTGATGCATTAGAAAGTAGTAGAACCAAATAAAAGCATCATGGTTTACAAACAAAGGACGTTATTCACTGAAAAGGTAGAATACAACACAGATCATAAAACTGCTACAGGCATCAAAAGCCAGAGTCCCATTATGCAAGGATATCCATAGATTCTATACACAATGAATTTTCATGTTAAGGAGGAAACAAAAGATTGTGAGTGGAAAATAGACCGACTTCATAAAAGAGGGTTGAACATTCCAGTATCACAATAAATCGATTAGTGTATCCAGATAACGCATAAAGCCCACTCCCAGGTGCCGCACAAATGTAATACATGTCAGCTATTAATTTCAAGTTAAATGATTGTGTTTGCTAAGTAGGCCAGATCTCCAATATTATTTTCTTGCCTGCATCAATATGACATACATCTAGAGATGGAAGGAAACCAAACATAGCCCAGAGAGAGAGACACAGAGAGAGAGAGACAGAGAGAACCTAGAAAGAATAAGGCCAAATAATTCATCTTCCCAGTGTTACAGGTTTAGATGGAGATTAAAAACATTCCCAGGCAAACCACATGCCATATTTGTCCTTTTTTTGTGTCTGGCCGTGAACCTTTTATATAATGAACTTTCCTTTTAAGATGAAACTATATAGTCCATTGCCCCCAAAAAATAAATGAAAGAATGCTGTTATCTAGTTTGCAGAAAAAGTACATTCTCCCATTATTTCGGATTCTCTATAATATTATTTCTTTGTTCTGGAGAGAGTCACTCAGACAACCCCCTACAACTGGGTTGAGAGAGAGAGAGAGAGAGAGAACGAGTAGGCAAACACGCAAGTCCACTTTTGGACATAATTCGAGCAAATGAGATTGCACATCTCAAGGAATATGAATATTTTCCATATGTCATTAAGATAAAAGAATTTCAAATCAACACAGAGACACGTACCAGCATACACCAGTATGCGAGTCCATGTACCATAGTTGTTCCAATGTTCAAATGTTAGAAGCTAAAAATCTAAAGAGTGGAGTATTGGCAAAACAAATGTGGAAAAATTGGTTATTAAGGTCTCAGGAATATTGTAATTGAAGAAAATCAAAAACTAAACATTCGTTTATTGGATGTCTATCGCTTGAAAGTACGTTCCAATATACAAAATTAGTAATCGAAAAAAGCCTACCACTTCCGCACAATAATATAAAATAAAACACGTCGCATACAACATTCTCGTTCCTGTTCTTCATATCGGAGCGATATGCATTCCCGGTTATATAGAGATGGATACATGTACATTCTTTCTTCTAAGCAACGAGTGTGATATGAAATGTGTAAGTGGAGACCTTTACAATAAAAGACATGTCCAGCCAAAACAGCAGCAAAATATTAAGGAAAACCTAACTGTGCATTAAAGAAACATGGGTTTGAAAAAGTCAAATATTAATTCCAATGCGCCACACAGAGAGAGGGAGAGACACTCCTGTGTTAACAGCTGGATATATAATCATAGGAGAAAGCTAATATGAAAAGAGACTTTAGATCCACTTACCAGGAACCTTTTCTGAGAAACCAAGGGCTTGAGATAATTGAGGAGCTAATCTATTCTCTGCAACAGTCTGAAAAAGATCACGAAGCTCATCTGTATCAAAGGTGGCGGCCAATCCATAGGCACCTACAAGTAGCAAAAAACCCAAGACTGCCACTGAATTTTTTCTATCGACTTCTGCTTTTGTTTTCCAATCAACTGCAAGTTTCATAGCTGCTGCTTTCACTTGAGGTTTAATCTGCTCTGACAGTCTCATTAATATCTCCAACAAGAAAATGCAACTCCTTCTTATAACACTAGCTTCAATATCTATGCCTCCCGTTTTTGAATGCGGAGGATAAAACCCTTGAATCGCATCTAGAACAAGCTTTCCTGAGTCAGATGACGTTTCGAGAACATCATAAATTTCCTTGTGTATCCATTCATGCTCTTCCAAATGTTTATTCAAGAAAAGTTGCAAATTCTTTCCGTCCATGTTGGCAAGGATGCAGGCCATAGTATGGGTGGTAGGGTCAAGCTTGGAGGCAGTAGCTTTAGGGTGCAAAGGGGCACTGGTGGATAACGCAACTTTATCAGCATTGTATGCAGGTGCTTGAGCCTTGATGAGACGCGCTCTAATCCGCTTGTTACTTTCCTTCTGTACTAAAAGCTGTTCAATACCTTGTTCAAGGCCTTTGCAATTGAACTGGGATTCAAGGTTGTGATCGACAATGCACTTGATAACAGCTCTGATAGAAGCTACTCTTTCATCTATTACCCTATCCTGCAAAGAGAATTCACATTAGAAGTTCACATGGCGGCTTCTAGAGTGAATTTAAATGATATTTACATCAAAAAACAAGAAGCACATACTTGTGCTTCTCTTGACTCTTTTCCCATATTGCTTTGTTTCTGAGAAACCTTCTGGGCGCGATTCAAGTACCTTCTCAAGAGGAGTACTGGTGGGAACTTATCACAGAGCCCAAAACCAAAACTAAGTCTAACAGCCACAAGTTCTTGCTTCTGATTGACAAAATTTTCAATGAGATCTGTCACATAGAAGCAAAGATATTGTAGGTTTTCATCAAGCTATTTCAGAGGAGGGCTAAAAGACAATATACCAAATTTCTCGAATATAACCATAACCTCTATAGCAAGGACACAGGAAACGGCAGTTCTCAAAAAATGTGGCTGTGGACACACCCAGAACATGCCATTTTTGTTTCTATTTGTAATTCATACCTACATAGTAACCCTAGATCGACTGATGGTGTATGCGTATGAACATATACATATCTTTTACATAATACTTATAAATATGTACCCCGAAAAAAACTAAAAGTTCACAAAAGGCAACCCGCCGTGTCCCCATGTGTGTCATCCATTTTCCCCCACATCTCAGGCGTGTCCCCAGCATGTCACATCGGTATTTTGGCATGTGTCCGGCATGCCTGACACAGATACAGCAACCTCCTAGATGTGCAAATGCTTCATAAAACTGACCAAATTGGACAAGAAGATACAAATACATGAAGCACAAAACAAACCCATCAGAGATATGGAAGAAAGAATATGAATAATTTAGTACACATTAAGCAAAACGGTGAGTTTGTTGGAATGATAGATCAGAAAATAAACTTAAAAGGCATAAACTGGCATGGTTGAATTTAAGCATGCCATACTAGTTGCGCCCCATATCGAACCACAATTCACTAGTATGCATTACTTTGGTGTAGATTAATAGGAAGAATCAAGTCTACCGTAACAGTTGGGTTTGAAAAACGAAAACTCATTATGTGACAGTATTTCTATGATCAGTTAAGTCCCAATTTGACAAAACATGGACAAACTATTAGGAACGACCAAAATTGCAGTGCAAGTCTGCATCAGGCTTACTCAGTTAAATGACAAATTCGAGCTATATGATCAGAAAATGACTTTTGACATATGGTTCATACCACACAGAGAATACTCACCAGGAACCCTCTCTGTGAAACCAAGGACCCGACACAAATCGGGTGCTTGATTATGCTCCACGACAACAGCAAAAAGCTTTAAAAGCTCATCAGCATCAAAACCAGAAGCCAACTTGTAGGAAGCTAAGAGCTGCAAGAAGCCCAACACCTCCAAGTAGTTAGCGGGCACCGCTCTCATTTTTGCCTTCCACTCTTTAGCAAGCTTCAATGCGTCTTCTTTCACACAATGTTTAATCAGAGGAGAGATCTTCATTAACTGCTCTAGCAAGACTATGCAACTCCTCCTAACTACATCCTTTTCAAATCCCACATCCCCCTTCTTGAGATGAGGAGGGTAAAACCCTTCCATCGCATCTAGTACTAGCTTTGCAGGATCCAATGACAATCGAAGCGCTCTATAAACTTCACTCGGCATTGACTCGTCATCAATTGACTGCTCATTTAGGAACAATTGCAAACTCCTTCCATCCATTGTGACAACGAATTGAATTTCCGCCTCGTCAACTGGCGTCATATCTTCCACTTGCTCCGCCTTTACACAGGAATGCACACTAGTATTGACAAATTGCTTCTGTCTCAACTCAACTTCTTTACACTGTTCCTCAAGTTGTTTCTCTTTTGATTCAAGTTCCTTACTACGCTCCTCGAACAATTTTTTGTCCAACTTGAGTTGCTTGCTTTTCGAATGAAAATCTTTAAAGGACTCATTGATGTATTTTTGAGTTGCATCCAGTTGCTTCTCTTTGGATTCAAGTTCCTTAGACCGTTCTTCATTCAACTTCTGAGCTGAATAAATATCTCTCTCTTGTAATTCAAGTTCCTTGCAACGTTCTTCATTCATTTTCCGAATCAACTCCTCTTCTAACTTCAGTTCGTTAATGCGGTCATCAACCTGTTCTTCTTTTGTGTCAAGCTCTTTGGCACGCCTCTCTATCCAATTCTGGATGGAATCAAGTTCTCTAGCACGACCTACAAAGTACGTCTCTTTCAATATGATTTCTTCGAATCTTTGGCCTATAGACTTCTGGATATGCTCCAATTGTTCCTTCTCCGACTTAAGCTTCTCCAAAAGCCCCTCCAACAAGTCGTATTGCTCATTGAGCCTTTCCTCTCTAAGCTCAGCCTCTTTAATTTGTACATCGGCCAACCTACGCATTGTGTCCAATTGCTCCTGTTTCAACTTCAGTTCTTCAATCTGCGTCTGTTGGAAAGAAAGGAATTCCTTCTCTCTCATTTCCAGTTCTTCTGCACGTGACTCAACCGATTCCCGAATCGACTGAGGTTGAGTTTGGACTATTTGTTAAAAACCGTCAGGCACTATTATTAACTTTTTAGTTACATTTTTTAAGCTTTTCGTCATAATTTTTAAATCGCATCGTCTCGACGAGGAAATCAAGAAGGTATATAATATAGACCAAAATTGAAAAAAGTTCAACGGCACTAGAGGTAGTGGGCCGGACCAGGAAGCCTGAATGGGCCTAGCAGATCAACAGCCTCGACAGGTTGAGCGTTTGAGACGAACCTCACAAGTTGGGCCGACGCACAGGTGTACTCCGTTATGTGCAGCCCAAGCGCCCAATCCAAGTCGGGCCATACTGAGCAGGGTCATGTATCAACCGATCCAGACCAGAGCAAGACGATCCACGTGTTGAACAGAGGTTCAGTTCAGGCATGTGAGCATAACCAATACGCTCGGTCCATCATGCACGATGTCATACCAAGCGGTTAGGACACGTGCCTAGCACGAGCTTACTTGGAGGTTAAGTCAGGTCACTCTACACAAAGTAGAGTTTCCCCGTCCATACTAACCATAACCAAAACCTCCGCACTTCCTCTCCTAAAGCAAAGACTTACTAAGCCATCAGAGGGTCGTCACAGGCCAACCGCGGTACCCAGTCTTGCAGATCTAGGTCAGGACGAGGAACTCAGTTCCAGATCCGAGTCCGAGATTCATTTGGAGAGCTCCAGACCAAACACCACCCCACACTAGAGACATTAGGAATGCTTTTTTCATCTCTTTCAAAATCTTTTTCGAAATTTTTTACACTTCATGTTTTTTTTCATCTTTTCCAAACTTATTTTGCCGAAGAGACTGTCTTTTTCGTCTTCCTCCGACTTTCTCCGCCATAAGCGAACTTTTTCTCCACACTTCCAAACTTATTAGATTCATTTCGTCGATATGAACGATCAAACCAAACAATATGACCAGTTTAATTTAAATCCATTTGGAACTCAAGGAAAATGAGATAAAGAAAAAGAAAACAAAATGAGAAGAAAATTAGAAAAAAAAAAAATAGGAGAAAAATTTTACT
The DNA here is from genome assembly GCA_019656295.1 of Rhododendron mucronatum var. ripense. Classification (NCBI taxonomy): domain Eukaryota; kingdom Viridiplantae; phylum Streptophyta; class Magnoliopsida; order Ericales; family Ericaceae; genus Rhododendron; species Rhododendron mucronatum. The sequence continues at coordinate 9,685,935 of BPLT01000004.1, read as the reverse complement.
ATTTACAGAATTTGAAATTGTTGTTTTCTTCCCTCTTCCTCCTCTTCCAACCAAGAATAGCGGAAAAGTTTTTTTGAAAATTTGTAGGGATAATAAGTTGAGAGAGATAGAAAGAGAAATATTGAAAGTATAAAGAATTTATGGGAAATTTTTTGAAAAATCATTTTTGAGAAGGGAACAGAACAAGGCATTAGTTGTTTTTTTCCTTTCCTTTCCTTTCCTTTGCTTCCATTCGGGGAAGAAAAAAAAAATCTTATTTTTTTAAAAGGTAATTTTAAATTCAAAAATTATAAAGTTATTAAAATTTAAAAATATATAATATGAATCTTTGAAAAATCTCGACAAAATCTTTTATACGATGAAAAAAATTAAAAAATTATTATCCATTTATTTTATTTTTGAGTCTAAAAATGTTAACAAGCTGCTGATTTCTTAAGAAAAGAAATGGAGCGTAAGACAAAAACTCGGTCAAAAAGGCCAAAGGCTACTACCTCAAGCTCTTTGTTGCTTTCTCGAACCGACTCCAAGTTGTTCTCGCTGATACGGAGTTCGTCGAGGGTTCCTTGCACGCACTTCTCGGTCGAGTCCAATTGCTCGTCGAGATCCTTCCATTCCATTGCCAGCATCAGAATTACATTCCGTAGGCTGTTTTTCTTCGAATCAATGAGTTTGAGTTTCTCCGATATCCTATCTGGTATACCCATCTCCGTCTTCTCCTTACAACGATACAGACATGCAAAGGAAGAATACACGTCTAAATATGACGTTATGTGTGCATACACATTAAACACTAGCGGAAACGGTTACGTAAACGGTAAACCCTAACAACAGCGGAATTCCAAATAGAGACAACGTCGGTTTGAATTCTCTCGCTAGGGTTTTGTATTTCGGGTTTTGGTGACAGAATGTAAGAAAATTATTGGGTTTAAATGAGAGTTTTGCACACACAGAGAGAGAGAGAGAGAGAGAGGGAGAGGGAGAGGGGGGAGTCCTGAGAGAGAGAGAGAGAGAGATGTGATAAGTTTGCGGGGAAATCTGCGTGCATCCACATCCAGTAGCACTAGTAATAGGAGAGGCAGTTACACTTTTTGAACGTGGGGTCAGTAATGGTTTAGACGGAGAGCATTTTACCATTCGCTCCCCAGACTTGAGAAAACAACAAACAATTCAATTTGTTCAATTTTTTGGTCAATTTAGGAAGATTAAAAAGTTGACCCAATGACAAAAAGAGAAACAGGGGGCGTGCTGTCTGTCAATTAGACAGCACCGTGCTGTCCTGTCAAGTGGAGCTTACTCCAGTCTCATTCTGATTGATCGGAAATGTTCATATTGTAGAGCTTATCGAGTAGAACAAATTAACTCGATCGGCATCATAAAATACTTGATCAAAACATTTTTGTCTTGGAAAGCATGAATCCAAAACACTAGATCATAACTACTGGAACCCATTACTTCCAAGTTATATGTGTTCCGATCAGACACTTAATAACATTCGATCAAGCTAATTTTTTCTACATTTGTTCTAGCCGACGAGCTCTACAAAGTGAACGTTTCCAATCAATCAGAGTGAGACTGGAGCGGCCCCCACTCGACGGAACAACATTTTAAGGGGCAACATGCCCCCTAATTCCAACAAAAAGAGGTGACACGGACTTGTTGCCCTCTTTTTATATTAGGGGTTGTTAGGCTTAATAGAGTACTGCAATGAGTACCGACCGCCCCGTAAGGAAAATCATACTGACGGTTGTGTCGGGCCGTTTCCGGTCACTGGACGGTCGATCTGAATCGTTCAAAAATTAAAAAGAAAATTTGCGGTACATATATACACTAAAAATAAGGTGTTTAGATCAAACACCCTACACATATCGGATGCCATTGATTCCCGCATAGGCCCCCTCGGTTTTTTTTTTAGAATTTTTGTACGGGTCAGATCTGCCGTCCGGTGGCCGAAAAAGGCTCGGCGTGGCCGTCAATACGATTTCCGTACGGGACGGTCGGTACCTATATCATTTTCGAGCTTAATAAGCCAGGCAACTTATTTTTTTTTGTCCTTATTCAAATATCTTTCGCATTTGTTAGTTTTTTATTAATTTTTTGTGAATTATTGTTTCGTTATGACAAGAGGAATCTAAAAAGTAAAAAATTACGATCGAAACCTAAATTTTTTGAATAAATAAATACTTTTTAGATTTTTCTTGTCATGACGAAACAATAATCTCCAAAAAAATTAACAAAAAATACATAAATGCGAAAAAAATTTGAATAAGAACAAAAAAATAGGCCACTTAACTTATTAAGCCGAATAACCCTTTAGAATAGATACACATGAAGTTACAAGATTCAACTATGAGTGAAGAGTTTAAGTAGTAAGAGATCAAAAAAGTGTAATCAAGAAGTACGTGTAGTTTCGTAATGACAAGTGGATAGAAAAATAAATAAAATGGATTCAAATAAAAGGGGTGCAAAAATCATTTCACTTTCGTGAAGAGGATAGATGTATCATTTCACTTACTTGGAGAGGATATATGCGTAGATTAAGAGGATTGATTTCAATGAACTTCCATCAAAGAAAAAGACTTTAATTGACCTTTATGATGATTAATGATTGGAAACCTGAATTTTTGTTTGTTTATTTGTTTTTATTTTTATTTTATGATATTGGAAATCATAACTCAAACAAAATGTTTGTTGGTCTCTTGACTGTCACACTCCTCTTCTTAATCCAACGGAATGATTTTCAGAGTACAGAAGGTAATTGCACCATGGATTAGGTTGTGATTAATGCTTTGAAAATTTAGACATCAGAACGCTTCGAGACCGAGTGCAGGAATTACTAGGTCAAGTGGAACCACTGTGTTATAATTACTAGCGTTCAACACATACGTTATGAGTATGCAATTTATCATAGAAAAGTCTTTTTTCAAAAAAATCAGTCTTCTAATGTTTTTTTCGTAGTCTTTTTAATTTTTTTTTAAGTCTGAACTATTTTTTTTATATTATTTTGATTTATTTCATTGAGAAAAATGATAGTATAATGTAAAATTTCGACCAAAATCTAATAAGAATTAAAAGGGAAAAAATGGAATCATGCCAAAAAATCGTCAAATAATTACTCAAACCGCGTTATTGTAACCAAAAATACTACCAGCAGAGACAATCTGCAGAGATCCACGCAGAGACAAATGTGTTTGGCCCCATTTCAGGTCCTGAAAAAATCTAAAAAAATATCCATAAATTTTTGAATATTATTTTATGGAGCCCTGTAAAAAATCAACTCCAGTGGATATCGATAAGTATTACTTTTGGATTCGTAGAAGCGAAACTGCTCAATTCGCCTCTACGAATCCAAAAGTAACACTTATCGATATCCACTGGAGTTGATTTTTTACAGGGCTCCATAAAATAATATTAAAAAATTTATGGATATTTTTCTAGATTTATTCGGGACCCGAAATGAGGCCAAACGCTTTTGTCTCTGCGTGGTTCTCTTCTAATTATCTCTGCACGTAGCAGAGCTTTTATTGTAACAGACAGAATGACCCTAGTGCGCCCTAGAGAAATGGGACTTTATGTTGGTGCAGTGCAGTGCAGTAAGGTGCACAATATCGTACTGTGCACTTCTAATCCGTCGGATTGTGCATCCGACAGCTTGAATCTCATCTTGACAACCAACGATCAAGAGCAGTTTATTGCCAAAATGAGATTCGAACCATCAAATGTACGATCTTACAATTCAAAGGTGTCTAACACAGTGTTGCGTACACCACTCAACAACATTATCCCAGTTCAGAGAAACGAGACCTCCAAATTTCTAATAGTATTTTAACGTAATTGATACGCATTCTATTGCCTTGGTTTCCACGCATCTATTGTACATTTTTTGTCCTTTTTCCCTACTTTATGTGCATTCAAACAGTGGCCTAAAATTGACATTTCAATTACTTTAGAGATAAAGAGAAAGGATCTGGGGTTGGTGTTGCCCCTCCAAAAGGGCAGCACCGTTGCTGTCCCCCGCGAGTGCTGTTCACTCTGGTCTCTTTATGAAGATAAAAAAATGTTCATTTTGTAGAGCTCATTAAGTAAATCAGTGTATCAAAAATCAGCTCGATTGGATATTATTAAGTGTCTGATCGAAATAATTTCATCTTGAAAAGAATATATCCGAAACACTAGATAAAATCCATTGGAACCTATTATTGTCAAATCATATGTGTTTTGATCAGACATTTAATAATATTCGATCATGCTGATTTTGATAAACTAATTCTACTCAACAAGGTCTACGAAATTAACGTTTCCGATCACCGGAGTGAACCTTGCTTGCAAGGGACAGCACGGCGCTGCCCTTTTGATCGAGGGGCCGGGAACTTGCCGCTCTTCTCTCTTGATAAAAGAACGACTTGGCCCCGCCCATTTTTGTCAACTACAAAAAAAAAAAGAAACAGAAAGAAAGAAGATTGGTGACAAAAGAGAGGTGCTTTTCTCCCCCTCCCCTGACGCAACTCCCCCGACCCCACCCCTTCTTTTCCGTTCTAACCTCAAACACACACCAGGAATGTTATATATACTACGGAGTACATATTTTCACTACATTATCCATTATATTTTTTAAGGGACTCATTTCGGATCCAACAAAAAATACAGAAAAATATCCATAAATTTTAAAATAATATTTTAGGGGGCTCCGTAAAAAATCAGCTCTAACTGGTATCGATAAATATTATTTCTGAGTTCGTATGTTTGAAACTGAGCAGTTGAGCATTTTCGCTTCTATAAATTTAGAAATAATATTTACCGATACCGGTTAAAGTTGATTTTTTACAGGGCCCCCTAAAATATTATTTTGAAATTTATGAATATTTTTTTGTATTTTTTGTTGGACCCGAAATGAGTCCCATACCCCCTGACCCTTTTTTTTTCTTTTCTAATTTTCAATTCTTTTCTTTATTTGTTTCATTTCTCATCGCCCCCCCCGGTAACTCATAATGAAATAAGGCAGAATGTTAATGTGTAATTTTTCAGATAGGTGAGGGAGAGTGTGTGTGTATATATGCAAGTATGCTGTATGTATAGTGAGTAATTTCTCTGCAGAAGGCAGAGGTGCAGAAGACGGAAGTGAATTATAGATATTGGAAAGAGGAATCACTCGAATCAACAAATCAACATTTTTTTTTTATCCACATCAACATTTTTTATTGGAAAGAGTAAAGGTAGTATTGAAAAGAGTAATTTCACTGTTTTATCTTGGCACACGAATCAACATTTCTGTCTGATCTTTTTTTTGGTCTTTCGTTCACATTCCAAGCATGAGTTGTAAGCATTGTCTCTAATGAATCCGACGATTTTTTTTCCTTTATATATTAAAAATATATGGTTAAAAAATTAAGTGTTTCAAATTTCAATCCGTTTAAACCGGTGGAAAGATTTTAGTTTTCTGATCATTTTATCCTAAATGGTCATAATTAAATTTTGACTCTAGAGCTTTCATTGATTAGCCCTAAGAAAATTGTAGAATCAAATATCTCTTAGAGCAAATCAACGAGAGCCATAGAGTCAAAATTTAACTATGACTATTTAGGATAAAATAATCAGAAAACTAAAATCTTTACACCGGTTCAAACGGATTAAAATTTGAAACACTTAATTTTTCAACCTCTTTAGACAGTTTATATATTAAAAAATATAGTTAAAAAATTAAATGTTTCAAATTTTAATCCGTTTGAACCGATGGAAAGATTTTAGTTTTCTGATCATTTTTGTTATAATTAAATTTTGACTCTAGGGCTCTTGTTGGTTAGCCTTAAGAAAGTCGATGAATCAAATATCTCTTAGGGCTAATCAACGAGAGCCTTAGTGTAAAAATTTAATTATGACCATCTAGGATAAAATGATCAAAAAACTAAAATCTTTCCATCAGTTCAAACGGATTGAAATTTGGAACACTTAATTTTTTTTTAAAAAAACTAAATTTTATAATTCAATAAATAAAAAAAGAAATTAAATAAATTAAATAAAGGCAATTAAATAAACAAAGGAATTGCGTGCTTGGCGTGAATTTGGGAAACGGCGGTGGGGTCCGGGGGGTGTGGTGTCAACTGTCAAGAGAGGGGGGAAAAGCAATTTGCATGTTTGAGACAAAGCAAAGTTGTCAGTACAATCATTACTTTCGGTGGCAATAGTGAAGAATCTTACTTTAAGAGTTTCAGTTGCCGTAGTAAAGTTGTCACTACAGAACAGCAGGACTACGGCCACCGCATAAATTCCTGGGTGATCGTTTACTGCGCGTCTATTGAGATCCATTTCGGGCCTAAAAAAATACATAAGAATATTGATAAATTTTAAAATGATATTTTATGAGATTCTGTAAAAATCAGTCCCAACGGATATCTGTAAATACGAAATACAAATTCAGAAAACATATTTATCGATATCCGTTGGAGCTGATTTTTTACAAGATCCCAAAAAATATCATTTTAAAATTTATGAATAATATTTTGAGGTCCGGAGTGGGCCCTAATAGGGGCGAGGTGGACGGTCACCGCATGAAACTGCATTTTCATGTGGGTGCATTTCAAACGAATGGGTGCATTTCAAATGAATGAGTAATTAAATGGACTAACTCTTCAAGGGGTGTGTCTTTCGAACAAATTAATCGATGTGAATGGAACCAATTGTTCCAGGGGTGTGATACTATGTTTTGAAGAGATGTATGCCTTGTTTCGATGGCATTTTAAAAAAAAAAAATTCAACTTAAAAAATACTTATTATTTCTATTTTCAATCATTAATATCATTTCTTGGGAAAATTTCATGTAGGCACCCGACATTACACACAAATTACACATAAACACCTGACCTTTCTTAAATTTCATATAAACACCTAACCTTTCTAAAAACTCATCAATTCAACATCTGACCTTTATTAAATTTCATATAAACACCTGAACTTTCTAAAAACTCATCAATTTAACACCTGAGCTTTCTAAAAACTCATCAATTCAACATCTATCATCACCATTTCGTCTAAAACCAAACGGAAAAAAAGTTAAGTGCTCCAATTTTTTATTTGTTTGAACCAATGCGAAGATCTTATTTTTCTGATCATTTTATTTTAGAGAATCATAATTAATTTTTTACTCTAAAGCTCTTGTTAGTCAGCCTTAAGAAAGTCATAGAATCAAATATCTCTTAGGGCTAACTAACGAGAGCCTTAGTGTCAAAAATTAATTATGATTTTTTAGGATAAAATGATCAGAGAAATAAGATTTTTGCACCGGTTTAAACGGATTGAAAATTAGAGCAATTAATTTTTTAACCATATTTTTTAATATATAAACGATCTATACATGGTTGAAAAATTAATTGCTCTAATTTTCAATTCGTTTGACCGATATGAAGATCTTATTTCTCTGATCATTTTATTTGGCTCTCGTTAGTTCACCCTAAGAAATATTTGATTCTACGACTTTCTTAGGGCTGATTAACAAGAGTTTCAGAATCAAAAATTAATTATGATTTTTTAAGATAAAAATAATCAGAAAAATAAGATCTTCACACCGGTTTAAACAGATTGAAAATTGGAGCACTTAATTTTTTTAACCATATATTTTTAATATATAAATGATCTATACATGGTTGAAAAAGTAATTACTCCATTTTCAATCCGTTTAAACCAGTGCGAAGATCTTATTTTTCTGATCATTTTATCCTAAAGAATCATAATCAATTTTTGATTCTAAGGCTTTCGTTAGTTAGCCCTAAGAGATATTTGATTATACGTCTTTCTTAATGCTAACTAATGAGAGCTTTAGGGTCAAAAATTAATTATGATTCTTTAGGATAAAATAATCAGAAAAATAAGATCTTAGAACTGTTTCAACCAAATAAAACATCGAAGCACTTAATTTTTTTTCCGTTTGGTTTTAAACGAAATGGTGATGGTAGATATTGAATTGATGAGTTTTTAAAAAGCTCAGGTGTTTATATGAAATTTAATAAATGTCAGGTGTTAAATTGATGAGCTTTTAGAAAGTTCAGGTGTTTATATGAAATTTAATAAAGGTCAGGTGTTGAATTGATGAGTTTTTAGAAAGTTCAGGTGTTTATATGAAATTTAAGAAAGATCAGGTGTTTATTTGTGATTTGTGTGAAAGGTCGGGTGCCTACGTGAAATTTTCTCTCATTTCTTTATCTTCTTTTGAATCATTATTTTTATTTCTCTCTCTACTCATTACCCATGTATTCAATTATTACCTTATTTTCTCTCTCCACTCATTACTCAAAAATCAAACTCAATTTTTTTAAAATATCAACCAAACAAAACAATCTTTTCAAAAGGGCACTTATGACTCTTACATAAATTCTTTAAACCCCAACATCTTTCACTACTCCAGATAATCATCTCCCTCGCATAATAGTTACAGTAGACAAAAGGATTTCTCGGAAGTCTTTCAATTTTGTTGGTTGCAATTTTTCTCCCTAAGGCTTTGATGAATTTTGAGGACGATTTGCCTAAACCCAACGCCAAACTCTATCAAATGAAGGCAAATCAAGTTATAAAAATAATCATTTTGTTTGGTTTACATTTTAAAAAGTTATTTTGGATGTAATAAGTGGACAGAGATAGAGAGAAATTTATTAAAAATTGTGCCGAAAGAAAAAAATTACTATAAAAAATGAAATCCAAGAGGAGTGAATGTCTTTAATACGCTCCTAAAGTCCCGTTCCTGAACATCAAATAAGTACTTATTTTTTAAGAAGACAATTTTAGGTTAAAAAATGATAAGCTTATTGAAATCTTGAAATATGCAATATGGATTTTGTTTATGAAAGATCTAACTGAGATTTTTTATACTATGCAAAAAAATTGAAAAATTATTTTTCATTTATATTTTTTTAAATTTAAAAAATATGAAATAAATATTTATTTTTTAAGAAGGTGTTCTAGAACAGACTCTAAGTTTTCGATTCTCATCATCTTACGAGACCTGCTTCCCCCCCCCCCCCCCCCCCCCCCCCCCCTTTCCCGGATTACCCCTATCTCTCTCTCTCTCTCTCTCTCTCTCTCTCTCTCTCTCCCTTTTCTTTCTTTCTTTCTTTACACAGTTTGCTTTTTCTTTCTTTTTTTTTTTCTTTTATTTCCAGTTTGTTTTTTTTTTTCTTCATTTTATTTCCTTTTCTTTATTTCCGGTTTGAATTTTTTTTTCTCTTTAATAATAGGTTCAAGTCTAATTCTAGGCTTTGTAAAGTAATTGAGAGAAAAAAAAAGTGTTTCAATTGATTAATTTGCCAGGTGGAATTTGTCAGGTGGTGTCTCCCACCAATAAAAATTTGTCCCACTGACACACGCTTCTTCTCTCTCCGGACACAGCTTTCTCTCAAAAATTAAGTGTTCCAAATTACAATTCTTTTGAATGGATGAGAAAATTTTATTTTATTTATCATCAGAAAAATAAAATCTTATCACCCATTCAAACGGATTGAAATTTGGAATAATTAATTTTTCAATCTGCAGTTTATATATTGAAAAATATGGTTAAAAAATTAAGTATTTCAAATTTCAATTCGTTTGAACCGATAGAAAGATTTTAGTTTTCTGATCATTTTATCCTAAATGATCATAATTAAATTTTGACTATAGGGCTCTCGTTGATTAACTCTAAGAAAATCGTTGAATCAAATATCTCTTAGGACTAACCAACAAAAGTCCTATAATCAAAATTTAATTATGACCCTTTAGAATTAAATGATCAGAAACATAAAATCTTCCCACCCATTCAAACGGATTGAAATTCGGAACACTTAATTTATTTTCGTTAAATTTGGTCAAGTGTTCCGAAACGAATAATTTCTCCCTGGCCCCCCAAATAAAGTACCCCCACTTTTTTAATTTATTATTTTATCTAATTACTTTTATTTTATTTATTTAATTTCTATAAATACACCCTATTTATATTAAAAAATATAATTCAAGAATTAAGTGTTTCGATTTTAAATTCAGTTGAACAGGGGTGAAAATCGTATTTTTTTGATTATTTTATTATAAATAGTCATAATGAATTTTTTTGTATAAGGCCTTTTAACAGACACCCTAAAAATCATTATTTAGTTTCAAGGGTCTCTTAGGGTGTCCATTGAAAGGCGTTGAAATTTTGTTTAAATTTATTATTGTTGATTAGAAGTTATTTTTATTATTCATTGTTAAGACTAATTAATTAATTAATTAAAATAATATAAATTTATTAAGTATGAAGACAAATTTAATTGAAAATAAAATTTGAGTTAACCAAAAAAATAAGAATGGACAAAATATGAAGAAACAAATAAAGAAAAAAAGAAGAAGGGAGGTTAATGGGAAAAGAAACAAATAAAGAAAGTAATTGAAAATTAAAAAAAAAAATTCAAATGAAAAGTAAGAAAACGGAATAAAGGAAAAAAAAAAAAAAGGGAAACTGGAAACCGGAAGAGGGGGGGAGGGGTGGCGGGGGTAAATCTGGAAAATGGACTATGGGGTCAGGGGAGTGTGTCAGGGGTAGGGGCGGACCCACCTTGGGGCACGTGTAGTTACGTGCCCCAAGCCTTTTTTTTTAAAAAAAAAATTCCAGATTTTGTATGTATATACTCCCTCCGTCCCATAATATTTGTGCGGTCCGCAAAACGGAGACGTAAAAATAATACTATTTTTGTAAGAAAAGTTGGGAAAAAATTCAACAACTTACTAGATCTCGACGAGTTCTTTTAACTTGTGAAAAAATTTTGAATTTTTTTTTGAAAAAAATGTATTATTTTGTAGTCTCCGTTTTGCGGACCGGACAAATATTATGGGACGGAGGGAGTATATAATAATATGTCTTACATGTGTAAGAAGTTAATGTGTGGTGCAGTGGTAAGTGACAGTGTGACACTTTATGGTAAAGGACAGACGCAAGTTTGAGACCCCACTCCTTCAAGTTTTTTCTATTTTTTTCAAAACACACTAGAACTCCCAACGTCTCCAATCTATGTTTTTTTGTTCTTTTTCAAAATACACTAGAACTCTTTCACAACCAATATTTCTCTCACTTCCCAACGTCTCCAATCATTTATGTAGTATTCAATATGAATCCGCACATTAAGGAGATTGGCGCATTCCTATATATTGCGATGTAACTTTGCCTTCGGATATGTATGAATGAATTGTCCGATTTCAAAAAAAAAAAAAAAGAATCCGCACATTGTATTTGTATATTTTGGTTCTCGAAACTTGTATTTGTAGAGTTAATAATAGAAAATGGATAATGAACATGTAATTTTTTTTTAAACTCAAATAGTTGAGGTGCGCAGTTTGTCCAAGTAGCTTTTATTAAAATATATATATATATACACACACACACTTTAAAATTATTACATTATCATGAATGTTAAAATTATTTTGGTATGAATGTGATTAACTATAACTCATATATTATTGCGGTACAAAAAAATTTGATGTCCCACTATGTCAAATTCCTGGATCCGCCACTGGTCAGGGGTGGGAAAAACAATTTATGCCTTGTTCCCTTCGCGATTCAAAAAGAATTTTTCAAAAAATTCCCCCTAGATTCCCCCTACTTTCCACCTTTTTCTCTCTATCTCTCTCCACTCATTACCCCTACTATTTTTCAAAAACACTTTTCAAATCCCAATCCAAACAAAGCATTACTCATCTTACCGTTGTGTCCCAGTGCTGTGGATAATTGATGAGGGGGTACTTGATTGATTGATACTACTGCCATAAAAAAACAGGCGGAGTCCAGGGATGGATCATGGGGGTGTGTGGCAGTGGTGGTGTCAGGAGGTCACCATGCATGGTGGTTGCTTTACACTGTGTTCGGTTCCAATTTCTCAAATTTTCTCCAAAAATTATTTGAATCCTTTTACCATCACATCCATTTACACACCAATTCACATACCCACACATACTACATACTACACATCCAGTATGTGTGGATCCCACCCTTATTGTGAGTGTAAATGTGTAAATAGGTGTGTAAATGAGTGTGGTGTTAGAATTAGGCTCCGTTCCGGAACTAGAAAAAAGTCCTTATTTTTTAAGAAGGCAATTTCAAGCTCAAAATTTATGGGCTTATTAAAATCTAAAAATATGCAATATGGATCTTGTTTGAAAGATCTTGATGAGATCTTTTATACGGTGCAAAAAAAATTGAAAAATTATTTTTCATTTACTTTATTTTTAAATTTGAAAATGTGAAATAAACTGCTTATTTTTTAAGAAGGTTTATAGAACGGAGCCTTAGAATTATTGAAATTATTTTAGAGTTGGTAGAAGAGTTGGACTTTGAACCCTGGGGCCAAAAGTCAAGGGGACACTGACCACTTTTCTTCATTGTTGCCAATAGCATAACAAATGGGCCCCACTTGAAGTAATTTTCGAGAGAGAGAGAGAGAGAGAGAGAGAGATGAGTTGGGAGTAAAATGAAGAGAGAGAGAGATGAGTTGGGAGTAAACAAATGGTCCAACTTGGCAAACATGAGTCTTTATCCTTTAGTTGAGACATAGATAATGAGTTAGACATAGAGAGAGAAATAAGGACCCGTTCCAGAACCGGAATAAGAACTTATTTTTGTTTAATAATAAAGTGTGTTTCACAAAAGGGTAAATAAGTACTTATTTTTTAAAAAGGTAATTTCAAGCTAAAAAATCATGTGCTTGCGCAAATAATTTTTCTATTACTATAGATCTTATTTGATAGATCTTATTGAAATCTTTAATACAGTACAAAAAAATTGAAAAAGTATTTTTCATTTACATTATTTTTGAATTTAAAAATGTGAAAATAAACTGCTTATCTGAGTTTTGTGGAATCCACAAAACTCCAAAATAAGTACTTATAATATAATAAGATTTCTGGAACGAAGCCTAAAAGTAATGATTAGAGATAGAGTAATGAGGAGGAAAAAAAAGAGAGTAATAATTGAAAGAATAAATAATTAATGTTTTTTGAGTTGAATTTTTTTCTCTTGAAATTATGATCCAAACAAGGCATAAAGTTACTCCATCATTACTGTATTTTCATCATAGCATCTTTACGAAATAGTATAGAGAATAAATTATACACGGACCCTCCGTGTACAACGAAGTGTCTGCCCACCCAATTAAAAGGAGACAACTCAGCGCAGGATAGTGAGACAATCTGAAAAAGTGCGACTAAAATAATTTTCTGGGATCCTATGAAGTAGAAACTTGATTATGAGAATCTTAGACACAAAATTTAATTATGACTCATTCGAATAATATGATCAGAATAAAAAGATTTTCGCACTAGTTTAATTTGATTAAAAATTGAAGTACTTAATTTTTTAATCATATTTTTTAGTATATAAACGATTAAAAATATTAAGCACTACAATTTTCAATCCATTTGAATCAGTGCAAAAATCTTATTATTCTGTCATACAAGTATTATTTTAAGGTGTCATAATTAAATTTTGTCTCTAGGGCTCTTATATTCAAGTTTCAGCTCTATAGGATTTCAAATAAAAAACAGATACTTAATTATAAGAGTTCTAAAAACAAAAATAAATTATGACGTTTTAAAATAATAAGATCTTCGCATCAGTTTAAACAAATTAAAAATTGGAGTGCTTAATTTTTTTGGATTGTTTATATTAAAAAAATATGATAAAAAAAATTAAATACTCCAATTTTTAATCTGTTTGAATTAGTGCAAAAATCTTATTATTTTGATCATATAATTATATATAAATTTTGTCTCCAAAGCTCTTATAATTATCTTTTCTTTATTTGAAACCATGTGGAGCAAAAATTTGATTATGGGAGCCTTAATTATGACCTAGAGACAAAATTTAATGATGACACTTTAAAATAATATGATCAAAATAATAAGATCTTCGCATTGATTCAAACGGATTGAAAATTGGAGCGCTTAATATTTTTGAACTGTTTATATATTAAAAAATATGGTTAAAAAATTAAAAAGTATTTCAATTTTTTAATCCATTTGAACTAGTGCGAAGATTTTTTTTATTCTAATCATATAATTTTAAAGGGTCATAGTTAAATTTTGTTTTTAGGACTCTCATAATCAAAGTTTTTACTCCATAGAATTGCAAAAAATCATTTTAGTCGCAATTTTTCCAATTGTTTGTGTCTTTCACAATAAAAATATTTTATTTTAGATTTTAAAAAATAGTATCGTTACAGGAATTTTCAACGAAGGGGACAAAAAATTACCCAATAAAAAAACACGAAAATAGGAAATGCAAACAAGTATCGAATGATAAAATCGATTGTGAATTTGTTTAAATTATTTTTTGGCACCTGAGCACCTAATGGCTGCAAATTAGACAAAAAATGGAATACTAAGCGACATGTAAAGAGAATCGGCCATACTAGTGTGAAATTTTGTAGCACCGATATAACAGAGTGTAGCAGTATCAGAGGACCTAAAATATCGCTAGGTCTCGGCCGATACTCTATGTAGTGGCCTGTACTTAGATCCATGGGGGCACGCTGTAGGCGTAGGAAGTTTATGTGTTGGTGACACAACGGATGCTTCAAATCAAAAGTGTGTATTAGGCAAATGTCATGTTGGATTTTCTTAGCACCGACTTCTCAAATGATTAACCAGAACGTACAAATCGATGCTTGTTCTGTTTATTCTTCTGCATAGGTTCCCTATCTCTACTACTACTCACTCAAGACTCTATTGCATACACAACATTCATTTACCATGGGAATTGAGAAGCAGCTTATTCTTTCAGGCCAATAATACCTGCACCAAAGCAAATGATCAATACAATGTTGGAATTCGGATACCGGACTGAAAGGAAGACATAGCAGTCATGGACGTTAGAGAAATTGAGCAAGAGAACCATTTTCCAAAGCATTAGGATTAGGCCAAAATGCATCCGTCCTCCTCGATCTCCACATCATCTCATAACCATTCTCCAACTAAACTGGGAGCAATTTCGCAGAGACCCTAACGATACATGGTTATTACATTGAAGTGGCGGAAAGGATTCGCTTCAAAATCCATCATGCGTGCATCGCTAAAACACTTGTTCGAACTGTGGAATTTAAAAGTAGGGGAACCCAAGCTACAGAAAAATAGGTGATCTATCGGTACTTAATTGTTATGTTTTTTCAGAATGTGGTGATCTATAAAGGTGAGTGCCATCTTTTAAAGGACAACACTGGCCATCTAAATGAAATAAGAGAATGGGCACAAAAGAACAACAAAATGATGTATTGAACTCTGAACTAGGACACCTTTAGAAAACAATGGTAATAAGAAGGATGCATCCACTCCGTAAGAGTGCTCAAGTATTCCAACACAAGCAACTGCGTGCTATCACGCATGGTGTTGGACCTGACTGAGTTTCATGCGCGACATCAGAAGATTCAGCAAATATGGCTAGCTAGTCACCATTCTTTGTTGGAGAAGTGGTGGGAGCTAGAAAGAGAAAAGAGTAAATTATACTAAGCCTCCTTCAACTAACCCGCATTTTCACTTAACCCCCTCAGACTACAAAATCCGACATTTTGCACTCTCTAACTATCCAGAGTTGACACTTAACACCCTTTTGTTAGGTCTCCGTAGGAAAAATGCACCGACGGTTGTCTCCGACTACCGGATGACCGATCCAAGCCGTCCAAATTTTAAAAAAAAAAAACCGATTAGGCTATCTCGGGAATCAACGGCATCCGACGTGCGTAGGTGCTCGATCCAAACACCCCATTTAAATTCTTGGGGTGTTTGGATTAAGCACCTACGCACGTCGGATGCCGTTGATTCCCACGTTAGCCCACTCAATTTTTTTTAAAAAATGTTTTGGAAGGCTCGGATCGGCCGTCCGGTGGCCGGAGACGGCCGTCGGTACATTTTTCCTACGGAGACCTAATAAAAGAGTGTTAAGTGCCAACTCTGGATAGTTAGAGGGTGGACAATGTCGGGTTTTGTAGTCTGAGGGGGTTAAGTGAAAATGTGGGTTAGTTGAGGGGGGCCTTAGTGTAATTTACTCAAGAGAAAATATGTTATCTTTCTCTAATTTTATACACTTAATATCTCTTTATGTGACAAATGAATAAAAAGAAAATGGAGAACTCGATCTAAGGCAAGGCTTGAACTCGATTGAAGGGACATAACAGATTCACTTAAAACCTCACCATATGTTACATGGATATTACTCCTTTATTTTAGTTCCAACGATACTTCAAAAGCCTACCTAGCCAAAAACACACACAGAGAGAAAAGAACTAATTTGCTCATCACAGGCAATCCTCTTGCCAGCGTTGCCAGTACTTTTGCTCAGCTTATGTCCACTTGAATAGGGAACAGTCGTTAGTTTACCATGGCACTAACGTAGCAACCAACCCAAGAAATCTTAGGTTGACCAAACAAGACTGTTAACTGACCACGTTGGCAAAAGTCAGAAAAATGGATATTAGGGCTTTTTTGTTTATATAATTACAACACTAAGTGCTTATCAATTAGTTCTGAGAAAGAGCAGCTGGGGTGTACACCAGACGTTTTCCGGTGGAGCAGCATAGTGCTGCAACCAGCCTAGCACACAAACTTTTCTCCAGCGGCTTAGGGTCACTACACTAATCTAGTAGTCCCCTCGCATTCAGATGTTCTTTTGGCCTCCCATTACAAGTTCCTAAATTCAGACAATGGAAGTGAGACGTTAAAACAGATGCCATGAAAAAAATTGCTCTATGTCGCGCAAGTAAAGCAATATTTTCAGACAAAGCTAATCCCTATTGAACTGCTGAATGGTATGATGTGAACATAAGTCACATACAGCTTCAGTTGAAAGTCAAAATGCGAGCCCAAAGTTATGTTATCTACTTAAATTTTGACGTAATTAGAATCTCTATCATACCCAAGACATACTTCGCTTTCTAATAAGTAGGGGGTTATGGCTTACAAGAGTCCATAGAATTCTCTGCAACAGCAATGCCCAAATGACTATAAGTTTATCAAACTAAACACACCACTAGAATAACCATTGGGGAAAAAACACGCCACCATAAACATCTAAAGTTTCCTAAAAAGATCCATGATGAATCAAAATGTCATATATAAGTTCTCAAACCATTTTTCTATGACACAACAAATGCATCAACATGCTTTTAATCTTTAGAGAAGAATGCCCTATTACCTTGGCCTAACATCTCTTAAAGTCACCAGGAACTTCTAACATCTTTTTACATGTTTTTGCATTAATAGTTGCCGTGAATGTTTGAATGATGAGGGTTTTAGTACGAGGATAGTCGCTTTGTGCTTGTGATGCTAAAGGTTAGGTCTGTACCAATTGATGACTGGGCATTCTTTTCTTCATTTTGCTTTATGGAATTTGACTCGTATCAGTAAATCAGTGTGCATATAGCAGCAAGAGACAAAACTACTTTAAGGAAAAAAATTCATTGCTGGAAGCTTTTAGTCATACCCCGGCCAAGATCATCAGGATTCACATGAACGACAATAGCTCTTCCAACGATAGAACAAGGTCCACTGAGAGACACCTGCAAGCATACATGCCAACAACTTAGAAGAATCTTCGAAGACCCATGTGCTTATATTTGAGACCAATAAGAACATCAACAATGAATTCACCTGCTCGTCAATGATTGTGAAATTAACAGTACCTAAACAACAGGATGGATAAAAAAATATGTTAAAAGCATAAGGAAGCCTCAACAACAGTAATTATGTTGGACCTAGCCTCTAGATAATCGATGCATATTATGCAAATTCATTTATACAACAGTACCAACTAAAGACAGCACCGTAGATGTGAAAAGATATTGACATTTAAGTGATGAAAAACACCAAGGGTATGGTGATCAACCAAGTGTGAATGTTAAATGAAGTAAATAGCACAGTGCATACCATCGTCCCCAACGGTTAAAATACCTAGATCACCAGCATGGTGATTCTCATCTTAAGGTGCACCATGTTCTTTGCCATAAGGATTGAAATGTGGTCCTAAAGACACGAAACTAGAGAATGTCAGATTAAAAAAAAATATGTAGAATAAAAATAAGTGAATTTTAACGATGTAGTTTTGTCCGAATTCCTTAGCAACGTACAGGTACAATTACAGAAAAAGAAGTCTGGAAATCATATCACACCTGTTGAATTGCAACCGTTTGTCATGTCCCCAAGGGCATGGACGTGGAAACCATGAAGCCCAAGCCTCAGACCGGACACATTCCCAGTAATGGTAGTTGGACCTGAGAGAAAGAGGATAAGTCAGAGAGGAAAATAACAAAAGAATTTCTGTGGTATTTTGACTAACCACCTGAATTAGCTCATATTACCATCTCCTGCTTGATCGAAGTAGATAGCTCCACTCACACCTTCATTGCTGCCAAGAACTGCAATAGCCCTCCCCATTGTTCTTACGTGATCTACGCACCAAATAAGAGAAACGTGCTTAGTGAATCCAGAATCACTACCGCAGAAGCATTGACCATGACAAGAGAACATTGAAATCTAACACCACTAGCGAATAGCCTATGATTTTGAGACATGTTGCACAACTTACAAAACGAAAAAGCCAAACATTAGCTGCAAAATAGCGTTTTAACAAATTAAAATGATGGAATGGTGTTCAACAAAAAGTATTTCCCACAGGAGCGAAGGAAGAGTTAAACCAGAATTATGTTGCCATGCCCATGTGCTCATGATAAAGCTTAAAAATGGCACTAACACATTTCTAGAATGCGGTTTCATATTCTTGATGCCTCGTTAAAAAGCTCTAACCGAATTCGGTTTTGCTTCTCTTCAACATAAGTGCATTAGTTTTCAAATTTTATTAAGTAACCCATAAAATGTGCTAAATGTTTGATTTTGTGAAACAAGAGAGAATCAATTGCATACGTGAAACCCATTAGACTTACATCTTTGCGCACAACATCTAATGTCAATTTAGGTCTTCCCTTGCCGTTAACGTTGCTACCCAAAGTTATCATATCCGCTCTCTTAACTACTGCATCTCTAGATCTAGGTAGACATGTCTAACCCATCTTTGCCTATTTTCTCTCAACTTCTCCTCTATAGGTGCCATACCTACCATCTCACACGAACCATTTCAAAAAAATAAAAAGATAAAAAAACGAAAACTCAAGATACATAAAAATCATTGTCTCTCATTAGTTGTGACTTGTGACTCACAAGTCACAAGTTGTGAGCCATGGAAGCCTAACTTTAGCATATGCTCTAACTGATTCCAACTTTCTAATATATCATCAGACATGGGAATAAATAAAACCAAAATGTAAAGTTTGAGCAAATAGGGCTGATAATTGAACTCCAGTTGTTCGTTGCTAGGGGAAGTTAAACCCATAAATAGAACTACTTTTTCTAGGCGCGGTATTATATGTTTTTTTTCTTTCTAAATTTTGACATCAATTATTTCATTTTTTTAAAAACATGCATAGCTTGCGTGCACCTCGACTAGCCTTAAGGTAACGTCCTGGCAAATCTCTGGTGGGTCCAAACCAGTGGATAGCACCAATGAGGTTTCGACAAAGGAGTTGATATCACCTAGGAGGTTTCGACAACAAAGGAGCTGATAGCAAACCTAAAAGTCTCACGACTTCACCACCAAGCCAAGCCAACCCTGGAGTTGACTTTCATATTTTAAGCAAGAAAGAAACCTAATGTATATATTCAAGCACATTCCCCTGAGAAGATGGATCAAACTGAACTCAAACACAACGACTCGATCACAATATAATTTCAACCTAGCAGTATGGGAAATTTTGTACTATATATGCATATCCCTTGGAGTAGATTGTTTCGAACAAACTATTGGAGTAGTACTTAGATTAGCTAAAACCGAGGTATGCACATACATCTATGTAAATATATACATAGATATATACACAGAGAGAGAGAGAGAGAGATATCATGCATACCTCAGAATGCCCCCTTATTTTGTGTGTGTGAGAGAGAGAGAGAGGGAGAGGGAGAGAGAGAGAGGTGGAAATATTTTGAGAAAGAGTGAGAAGGTTACATAGCGTTGTGGTAGACATTTGTCTCACTACGTGTTCACGCACAAGCTAGAGAAGAACAAATGAGAAACTTCTTCCATCACACTGCAAGAGTTTTTTCAAAGCAGTAGGAGTATTTCTTTTGTTACTTTACCAAATTCGTAATTTTCCAATCGTCACCATTTCATTTTTCATAAGAAGTCCTGGAAAGGTGCGGTTGCGTGGTGTTCGGTTGGTGATGGTGCTGTAATCCGAAATGAAGGTAGAAGAGAAATTTTTGCAAGCTCGGCGCTCATGGCGGAAGCTCTTGCTGTTTGGAATGCGCTTGCATGGGCTTTTGATAGGGGTTGGTCGTCTGTGGAAATTTGCTCGGACTGCTTGGTTTTGGTGCAAGGTCTTCGGAAGCCTAACCGGGTTCATCCTTTGGTTAGGATTGTTTTATCTGATATTGTTCAGTTGTCTTGTAAGTTTAATTATGTTGTTGTTTCTAAGGTTCCAAGAACTGAGGTTAGAGCGGCTCATGCTCTAGCTAAAGATGTAAATTATCAAGTTTAGTATGTTGTATGTTATGTTTGTGGTTTGATCAAAAAAAAAAAAAACGGGAGTCGATTTTCACTATTTTACAGTAAAAAAATCGATCGATATCATTTCATGATTAACATCAGTATAGGAGCGAACCAACAAAATGTTGCTTTAGTTTTAAATAGGAAGCTTTATGCTTTGTTTGAAACTTGTGGAAAAGAACGAAAATTTCAAAACAATTCTCTCCCATTGTTTGGTTTGAAGAAAAAGATGAGAGAAATTTAAAAAAAAAAAATACAATTGTACATAGTTTGACTTTCCTCACTTTTCTCCAATTTTTCTTCCTCTTCTTCTCACACTGTCCTTAAGGTCTAAACACATCAGTAGATGTTGCTATAGAACTTTTTTCTGGATTCTTTCCAGAATTAATTTGATAATTGAAAGTGTTTACTCTGCCAATTAATAAAGTCTAGACCACTTAACTATGTCAAAATTTATATTCATTGCACAACATTAAGTACGTGATTGCCGTACATTTATCTCGAAAAAATAGTAGTAATTTGTTACACTAGATTAAATTCACTTATATCAAGATAACTATTTTGCTATCATGTATATTGATTGATGTTGGATCAAAGTGAAATGTCGTATAACTGACACTCTCGACGAGATCTAAAAAATAGACAATTCTGATAATTGATGTGGACCCAAAAAAGACCCACAAAAGTTGTCAACACCTTTCAATAAATTTGAATAACAATTAAAAGAGACTTTAACGCTTAATTGTTATTAATTAGTTTATTATAAGAGAAAAACATCAATGAGTACATATAGTAGCATTTTACAGATAAGGAAAAACAAAAGGACTAAAAAAACTCTATTTTCTAAGAGAAATAAGTTTTTTTTTGATTTTTTATCAAGTACTCAAAATAAGTTGAATTCGTATCATTTCGCATATATAATTGTCTATAATCATTTTGCTTTTTGTTTTTTCAAATTGTTAATAGAAAATTATATTACTGAAACAAACTTTGGAAAATAAAACCAAATATCAACGTCAAGTTGATATTGGAAGGTCCACCACCTAGAAACGCAGATAGCTGATAGGGGAGTTCTATCTCTGAACTTGCTACCTTGGAGAAGCCTTAGGTGGTGTTCTGTTTTTTCAAAAAAGGAACTTTTAAAAATAAAGGAAATTTCAAGCTTAAAAATTATGTGTTTATGCAAATAATTTCCCTACGAATATGGATCTTGTTTGATAGGTCTCATTGAGATCTTTTAAACGATGCCAAAAAATTTTAAAAATTATTTCTCATTTTCATTATATTTGAGCTTGAAATTACCTTCTTTTTAAAAAATAAAATTTAGAATGAAAGCGGAAAGGGGCCTGTCTACTCCAACAAGAGTCGACCTATATTGATAGAGATAAGTTTATTTGTTTGAATTTAGGACACGTGCACAATATAAATATCAACGCATAAGTTCATATATATGTTAAAATATAAGACTAAATTCAGAACTTTAATATGAACAGATTAGTTTTATCTCTTGAATTTTAAGACTAATTGAGAGCTTTAATATGAATAAATAAGTTTAGATGTCACCTTTGCACATTCCTCCTAATTTGTTAACATGTTTCTCAAGCATGCCCTTGAACCAAGTCGGAAATTTCGAACACATCAAGTGCTAAGCTTAATGGCTTTGTTTTTTTTTTTTTTTTGCTCGGCAGCTTAATGGCTTTGTTGGTTTCCAATCACTAGAAGTTTCCAACCCTTTTCTTTTTTCTAGGTTTTATTCCCTAGTGCCACGACTCAGGCATTTTGGCAAACACCTGGCATGCATCCCAATAAGTCATATATGGAGGTTTTTTTAGAACTTTTTCTAAAGTTTCCTAGAGCAATGTAGAATCCTAGAAACCTACCAGAATTATCTCTTAGAATAATCTAGTTTTTTAGAGTTGTAAAGATATTTGTAGAGAACTTCAGATTAGAATAGTTGAGAAATTTCTAGAGAATGTTCTATAACTTATCCCCTTTGTGTATAAATAGGTGAGAGTCTCATTTGTCCAAACCACTTGAAAGCTTCATAATGTCCAAACCACTTGAAAGCTTCGTAATTTAAGACGTTTTATCTTTTCTCCCACTTTGAAAACAGACAGATATGGTTATCATTAGAATTATGGTTTCTTGGTTATGCCAATAGTCCTTGATAATGTTATGTATTTTTTGGTTTTTTCTCTATATCAGTCCATAACTAAATACTTTATTCCGATAAACACTGATCATATTGCCAAATCAGTCCCTCAAAGAGCATCTCCGTGATAAGAAGCTTGTAGAACTTCACGAGGAAATACAATTTACGGATCTCTTAGAGTAATCTAGATTATTGTACATACTATTAGAGTTGTAAAGATATTTGTAGAGAACTTCATATTAGAATAGTTGAGAAGTTTCTAGAGAATGTTCTATAACTTCTCCCTTTGTGTATAAATAGGTGAGAGTCTTATTTGTCCAAACCACTTGAAAGCTTCGTAATTTAAGACGTTTCATCTTTTCTCCCACCTTGAAAACAAACAGATATGGTTATCATTGGAATTATGGTTTCTTGGTTGTGCCAATAGTCCTTGATAATGTTATGTATTTTTTGATTTTTTTCTCTATATCAGCCCATAACTAAATACTTTATTCCGATAAACACTGATCATAATGTCAAATCAGTCCCTCAAAGAGCATCTCTGTGATAAGAAGCTTGTAGAACTTCAAGAGGCAATACAATTTATGGGCAAGGATTACTATCGATACCATTGGACTCTGCTCTCGTTTATGACTGGGAGGAGGAAGAGGGAAGGAAGGCAGTACAATTTTTACTACCAAGAAAAGGAGTTGATCATTACCTTAAAGACTCCACAATAGTGGTACAAAAGCTTGACCTTTATTTAATTTCTTTTAAATGGATGTATGAATAACTACAACTGACATAAAAATTTGTTTTGCAAATATAGAAAAACTCTGTAGAAACATTCATGAATGAACTGGAAAAAAAGAAGAGAGATCAGCTGCAATTCAAGCTCCTAGTACCCATAAAGTACATCTTCAAATCCAATACGATTCGTGCACAAAGCACCACAGTAGTGATTCATCGTAAGCTATCATAGTTGTTTTATATTTAAGTAGATAACGCATCTATTGCAATCATGCTTCTAATTAACTATATTCCTTGAATATATGCAGGGTTGATTGTGGACCAATTGTCTGCTATATCATTAAAAAACTAGCAAAGCAACAAAAGATATCACAAACACTGGCAAAGGAAGATGTCGCACATTCAGAGTGCAATTGGTCCACAAATTTTTGCATGATCAGCCAAGATAATGGATAAAAGAAATGTGGGAGCGAAGTTAAGGAGTTGAGACCTCAACAGTAAACAAACATGGTAATCTGTAGAGATCTAGATTCAGCGCTAGGAAAAAATAGATTGAAAGTCATGAATAGTATTTTACAGATGGAACAATTAGTCTTCTTTGTTTTGGAATGCAGTTTGTCTTGGTGTTTGGTAGATACAATAATGCACCATCGGTTTTAGATTTTGAGGAAGCTCTTAAGAAACTTTATACTATTGGTGGTCCGAAAGCATGTAGAAGATATGGGAATATGTGTTCCAAATCCAGTTGAGTCTTTCAACAAATGGATTCTGGAGGCCGTCATTTGCTCATGATTTTTGAATGCGATTGACAAGATAAGGATTAAATTGATAGCGCGAATGTGTGATAGGATGCAATTGTCAAGGAAGTTGAATGGCATTGTGTGTCCTGCAATGGACAAAAAGTTGGTCAAAAGTTTCGACAAAGATCGGGTATGGACCATGGCAAAGGCAAGTGAAGATGTTAGGCAAGTGAAGATGTTATTGAAGTGTTCTCCCTTCCAATAGTTGTGGTTGATGTTCATAGACGGATGTGCACATGTTGTTGATGGTAGCTAAACGATTTTCCTTGTGTGCATCCAGTGACGGCTATTCCGAAAGCTGGCCTACAAGTATCAAACTATATTGATCCTTTTTACACCATTGAAGTTTACCGATTCTTGTACGAGGATATGATAAATCCTATCCCCACTCTTAAAGCTCCAGATGTGATAAAAGAGTATTGTGTAATTCTTCCTCCTAAGATAAGAAGGCCGCAGGGCAGACCTTAGGTTCAAAGAATCCGATTAAGGGGAGAGAAGGTGAGACAAATAAGGTGTAGGAGGAATGAAAAGTTGGAAAAGTATAATAGAAAGAGTTGTAAAGAGCCAGTTGAGTGAATTCTTTATTTGATTTCTTTGATTTGAACTTGTTCGATATTGCAGAGTATTATTTGAATAACAACATTTTGTTAGTTTAGTTGATGTAATAGAGAGTATTAATTTTCACAAATAACTAGGTCTGTATATTTTCTTGACAAGATACAGAGAACAAAATATGACATATTACTATCTGTTTGATGTCATTGCAATAGCACTGAATTCAAATTTCCATAAATAACATCTGCTTTTTTACTGGGCAACATTCATAGAACATAAGTTGACAAATCTCATAATCCGTTGATGGCAGCAAAGGGCTGAATATAGATTTTCACAGATAATGACATCTTCCTGCTTTTTTGGGCAACATTCATAGCAACCATACAAAAAACAAATAAGACATTGTATCTACCTACCACTAAGACAACCACAAATTGTATCTCGTTATCTAACTGTTCCACTAACAAGTAATTCCAATGAAAAACCAGCAGTATTGTATCTACCAAATGCTAACACAATCTGTGTCACAATCATAAAACAACTGGATTACTTGCTCCCTAAAATCATTAGACAATCGGCCCGTAAACCTATTCCTCAAGTTATTATTCAAATGCTGCAAACAATACCCATGATACCCACCGGAGAAAACCTCTGGAATACTTTTCAAAAGCCCAGAATGACAACCCGTTATGAACGTAATTAGACAAGATGACAGAATTGTTGACAACTTCCTCAGAAATCAAAGCCAATTCTCATCATTTTCAGAATCAACAATAGTAAAAGCCACCAGATCGAAATAGTCCTAATCCAAAAAAAAAACACACAACGTTAATTTATGGTAATCTATTCATGGTATCTATTGTACTCTATTCAATCTATTCACCATAGCTAGGAAAAAAAACACAACTGATAACGTACTCGATGCAAATCAATCATGTGTATCTCCCAATCTAAGGAAGCATGTAACGTTATACTATGAGTTTATCTGGTCCCTAGATATCCCAAATAAATAACAGATAGCCCGGTCACCTAATTACTAATTTGGGAGTCATGGTGTTTGAATGATTTCATGGTTCTTGCACGCTCATTTCTAGAATGACATGAATTTAAAAATCTAATCTTAGTTTGTTTCACCGCGGCGTTCCCGCCCAAGTCAAGGTTTCGGATGTGGATTACGTTGTGGATACTTTCTTTGGGGGAACATGGATGTCTCAATTTTGAGTATGACAAAAACATGTAAAATATCTCGAGTGAAATGTCGGAGAGAGCCAAGAGTGGTTAGAGAGAGAATGTGCCAAAAGCATTTTTTTTTTTAAAGTTCTTCCCTAGACACCTCTCTCTCTCTCTCTCTCTCTCTCTCTCTCTCTCATGCATTTTTGGCTTCACCATCACCAATCTGTTACGGATTTCGAGCTCCGGCTTCCAACGGCTTCTAAAGAAGGTGACGGAGGTAGATTCTCGACAGCAACGTAACAACGACAGCAGCGGCAAGGATGGTGATAGCAACGGAATTTGGTTCTTCAGCTTGATGCAAATCGTGCTTCTCCAAAACCTGGTCTAGGGTGGACTTTGTTGGTTTTTCACCATTGCTTATGTTTGCGGCTTTTGTTAATTTTTGTTGTTTTAGTTGTGTTTTCCGTTTTTTAGTTGTAATTTTCCGTTGTATTTCTGTAAGGCCTTTTTTGGCCATGTAATCATTTTTCTGCATTGCCTGGTTCTCAAAAAAGATTTTGGGTATAACAGCCGGATTTCATTTGTAGGAGATATGGTGCTGGTGGAGAAGTAGATTTGTTATCATGAAATGAACAAAAAAAAAAAAGGGCCTGCCCTTCTCGTTCAAACAAAGCACCAAAAAGTACTCCAATTTTTTTTTTTTCAAAACAAAAAATATTTTGCATGTTCAGCATAAAAAAGTTGAATTGCTAATGTACCTGTAAGAGAGTGCCCAGTTCAATATGAATCCTCAGAAAATCTGCATTTTGTCTTTTTGGTAAGTCGAAAATCTGCTTTCATTCTATCATCCTGACCAGATGAAATTGAAAGACAATCATTTTATTTGTAAACATAAATATATGCATGTATTTTCGTACACATGATTATGGGGTAAAATTGCTGTTGAAGATCCTGTAGGAGTATTTTATACAATAATCCAAAGTGAATAAACAACCTTACATCGCTATCTCCAAAAAGAATCATTAGTGAAAAAGAATAAAGAACCGCCAGTACGCAAAAATCAAAACGAGTGAAGCCCGTCGAAGGGCATTCCTTTTGACAAGTACTTCACCGGAAAAGGATACTTGGCTGAAAATCAGAAGTCAGAGTGAATTGGCATTTTACTGTCTTGATCAGCCAACTTGCGGGATTCTTCCCACAACTGCGTTTCAATTCCTAACTTCTGGAGCTCCATAAGGCTGCGCTCAACTGCAAAAGGCGACGTAAGCATCACTAACAAGCCAAAATTTTTACTCTCTATGTACCGAAGGTCATGCTTTCTAGTGCCTTCATAGTGAAATACTTCTATGTATCTATCTACTAGCGTTTGTGCCCGTTCGATGCACAGGATAAAAAAAATTCCATTGGTTTATTTTCAGTCTCGTGTATCGAACAGGCAAAAACGCTAATTGATAAAAAAATAGTTTAATATTTTATCCGATCCCGTATTTGATGCACGCTAGTGCATTGGTCTCATTTTGTAAACTAAAAGACGTGTGATGAAAAATGAATTTGGAATTCCACGTGACGGTGCCCAGTAGCATAGAATATTTTTTTCTCTCTGCCTAGCTCCCTCTCCCACGTTTCCCCCCTCCTCTCTCTCTTTCTCTCTTTATAAAAAAAAATGAAAAATTAAGGAATTTAGGAATGGAGGTTTGAAGGCTTGTGGGGCTCAAACACACTTGTACAGTATATTGATAGAAGATAGATAGATAGATTGATGCTCGATGTCTCAAATACATGTTCCATTATTCCTAATTATAATTGCAACGAAATAATTTTAAGGAAAACATCTAATCTAAATAGCTGAAAGTATGCCCAGCTGCAGAAGTATTAGAAATTAGATAAAACGAAGGAAAAACGAGAAACTACCGAGGAAGAGCTAGTAGCCACTAGCCAGTAGGTAGAAAAATGAATTACTGACAGAAAGCACTTGTGAGAAAGTAAAAGGTCAAAAAGAAGAAAGATTGAAACCGGTTCAGCACTAGAAAAAAAAGCATGCAACAGCATTTTTGTAGATTAATAGCCTCACTTATGAGTTGGGGAAATCAATGGGTTAGGCATAAAAGCGGAGGGTAGGGGGCGTACCATCAACTGCATCGCTTGAGGTAGGTGACTGAGTGTCATGGTTGATCAAGTATTGAATCCGTTCCTCTGCAATGTCTGGTTCTAGTCCATGGTTTTTTGCCCTTCTCCAAAAATATGTCAGCCAAGCCTGCAGAAGTATACCAAACAAAATGGAATGGCTAAAAGTTAGTATTACATCTGACAGATATTTTACTGAAGGATAGACTTGGGTATGACAATTCATTTGGGTTTCAAAACAAACAACAGTTATACAAAGGGAGGTATTTCCAAAGTCAAAAGTAACCTTCCTCAACTTGTTCACCATAACCATCAGCCATTGTCATCCAGTCATAGCCCATTCTTTCGTTGATCAGATTAAAAAATGTTTCTTGAAGTTTTACGTACTTACAGAACAAAATTTGCTCGAATCATTTTTGGTGTATTAAAAGGTCTTCATCAATAAGTGTGTTTCTCCAACGGTTGATCATTAGTATTTGTCTAGTTTAGATCGTTGCTAGTAATCAAACAAGCTAGAGTAGCCCCATAAAGTTGACCAAACTTAATTTTTTTGGTCATGAAATGGCTCCATAATCTGGAAACATGTTTGGGCACTTATCTGTACAGGATACTAGTGGTGGACAAACCCTCTGTATCAGAGCAGAGGAACACATGGTTCCATAGTTCATTCGACGCAGCAAGTGGTCTATCAGAAAACTCTGCCACAAAGATGACTAAGAGTGTGTTCCACTTTTAGAAAAAGTTCCCTTTTTTTGTCCAAAAAGAAGGCTGGTTCCAGATGTCTGAGCCTTCCCTACTTTCAAAAATGTTCGACCAAAATGACGTCGTTTTGGTCTTTGGTCCCCACGGTCCCCGAGTGAAATGACAATACTGCCCTTGCCCCATTTTATCTCCTAGGGCTTCCAGTGTACGACACAATAACCTCCTCATCTCATCTCCGCAGCCCTCCCTCGTCCCCTTTCTCATCAGTCCGATCATCTCCAACATAAATTGGGAGCACATCATCACTGCCCCCCCCTCGTCCCATTTTGTTGGCAACCCAACCTATGGCTTCCATTTTAACAGCCGGCCTGGGGATTCTAACGGCGGATGAGAAGCCGCCGTTGAACGGGGCTGCCCTTGTGGTTCTGCGGGTGTGGACTTTGGCTGTGACTACTCGATTGGATAGGGGTAGTCTGGAGTGGAATGTGATTGGGGTTTGTTGTAGAGCTGCTGCCGTTTTTGGGGGGGAGAGAGAGGAGGAGGAGCGAGAGAGAGAGAGAGAGAGAGAGAGAGAGAGAGAGAGAGAGAGAGAAACGAGAGGGAGGGTCTGGGATTCTCAGAGTATGAAAGAAGGGGGGGGGGGGGGGGGAAGCCAGGGGTAAAGTTTGGGGAATTTGAATTCGTAGAAGGGGCAATATGGTCATTACGACAATAACCTTTTTAAAAAAGAACAACTTTTTAAGGGAAAGTGGAACGGAGGTTATTTTTTGGTACTGTTCATTACCGAAAAGAGAACTTTTGAAAAAAGAAGCCAATCTGGAACGGTTCCTAATCTAACTATTCTAACAATTTTATCTTTCGTTGATCAAAAAAAAAAAATCATATCTAAATTATTGGTTTGCATAATTATACATGTATGACATTTTTGTTGACTTCCTGCAGCAAGCAGGGAATGAGGAAACCGTTGCACCAAATTTTACCACGTATTGCTAGCATATGGACGGCTTGTCATCTAAAGCAAGGGTAGGATAGCAACTACAAAACTTTACTTAAAAACAGAGCTTTTTGCCATTATGCAAAGTTGATTTGAGAAACCACCCCAGGTGAAACAGCCTTTGAGGTCAATTAACTTTCGGAGGAAATATTCCTAATAATTAACCAAATGGAAATAAAAGTAGACAGACTTTTTGAATCAGGAAGTTCAATCCACTTGTGCTCCTGCAAACTTCTTAAGCTATGGTAACTAACTCACATCTTTTGCCAGGTCAATAAATAACGTGGAGATGTTACTTTGACATCCAACTGGTCATAATTTACAGTTAATATTCATAGAAGATATTTTTTGTTTCAACCTCTACTCATTAGTCTCTCTATATTTCTTTTCCATAATTCTGTGTGTTGGCTTATCGGTGATGGATAACTCAATCTTTCACTACCCTTAATCGTATGAGACAGAACAATGTCATAGTAGTGCATCTCTGTAATCTTGTTGGTAGGTACCAACTTCAATTGGTAGGTACCATCTCTGTAACAGAATTTCTTTTAAACTGAATATATAATTCGAGTGTCTAGAAATGAGTAAGTAATATCAAACAGAAATTATTACGGAAACCTCCTGAGAAATTCCCCAAGTTGGTTGATTCCCTTCCCAGAAATAGGTTGGAAGACCAGTAACAAAAAACTCAGTGATATCACTAAGCATGTTCTGCAATATCCATATTATTGGAGAGTCATAGAAGAAACCAACATGAGAATAAGGAAATAGATATTCTAGAGATACCAGAGGATATTGAAGGCATAATATTGTAGCGGTCGTGTCATAATTAACTTCTTCTAGACAAAAAATGCTTCATAACTCCTAATATGCTTATGCTCGAATGGAATAAATTCTATCAAAAAATAGCAAGAAAAAATCAAGTTAAAAAGTGTGCTCCATACCCGCTTAAAAAGCACATCTTCAGACTCCTCTTGGCTCAGTTCTGAAACAAAATACATTCACTTTCAAAATCAATCTAAGCATAAACTAGTATGGGAAAAGCTTTTCAAATTATATCATTTTCATAAAAGACCGATACGGTTGAGATGTAATAGCACATTTGCAAGTGAGAAGGTAAACCCATTTACTTAGCTTTGAACTTAGGGATGAAGCGATAACCAGACTGCCTGGACATTGTTTATGCGGAGCTAACTAAGGGATTATTGTTGCATGCATCCCATAGCAGCAGGTTATTTGAAGGGTACACAAATGCAAGATGTTCGAAGGAACAAAGATAACAAAAAGCAGCATTAGAAGTCGGGAATCTCTATGAAACTAAAGTGGAGGCAAGTCATAGTTGGATAACAACAAGGCGGACATATGGATGGAAAGTCAGTCTTCGCTGTCATAGAGGGATGAATATGCATCATCTTTCCAAGACACATACCCCCTCCCCCATATAAGAAACTGAATGGAAAGAAAAAATGAAAAAAGAAATGCAGAAAACAATGTCGCAGTGGGTGACTCGAAATGTAAGGTCAAAGTAGCAGCCGTCTCCATTGCAATGTAATTATGGAAATAAACAGCAATAAAGCTCATCTAATCAATTTTTTTCGGAGCACAAGAAGTTGCAAGCAATTTGAACGGATGAAACTTATCTGCCGAATTGCAAAGTATTTATGCTCTTAAGTAGCGGGCTCGTTCAACCTTTGACGTCCACTATTTCTAGCGCATGTGAAAGAAGAAAATGAATCAAGAAGAAAAATAGTCCTAAAAGAAGCCTTACTTCCTCCATGTGTTTGCACTTGACCTTAATGCCGGTTCATTTGACAAAGAAATCCGTTCTGTATATGTTGAAAATGGATTCCTTTGCCAAGAGAACTTAGATTGACAGTAGATTTGCTCGTCTACTTGAAGAATTCAAAAAGTAGCACCTGTTGTACATACAAAACAGATGGATCCATGTTTTCATCTTTTCCCAAAAGTCTAGAAACTGGAAAACGTGTACAAGTGCACAATCTTGTCATCTGTTTCATTCAGGATAGTGAAGGACTAATCTAATATCGTCTATCTAATGGTGGACTCAAAGTCTGTTTGAAACAATTTCTAGGCGCACCGGCATATTGAATGCTTGCCTCAAAGGTTAGAAAAATGCTTGCAAGGAAAAGAATATCCGTAAACATTTTAAGCAGTATAGACTATACTGATTGATCAACTCACCATATGCCTCTGCAAAATTCTGTCCCTCAAATGGTAGCTTCAGGTCATCTGCGTCAAATGGTAAATACCGAAAGCAACTATCAGCGAACAAGGTGCAATAGTGATCCAGTAAACCAACATGTTTGAATAATGCCAAGAAAATCAAGGACACAAATGGCGTGGGGCCTTTTAGCAAGACTATTACAAAATTAGGAGTATGCTATCAATCTATACACACGCATTAGTTGCCCCATTTTAAGATGAGAATTGCATGCGAATCCCATAACGTGGTAAAAAATATTTGCCTTGTAGGTGATTTTATTCTAGAACTGTGTCCGAGGAAACAGTTACCTTTTTTTTTTTAAAGGCAGTTACCTACTTTAAACAGTAAGATAGCAAGAAGAATGATCAATATTCTACAACTAGATAAAGGTGTAAACACCTGTTAAACCAGATTTTGTTGAACTTGACCGACGTTGTTGAGCCATTGCAATTGCTACGGCTTCCCCTACCTTTTGAGGAAAATAAATAATATCAGAATCCCTTTTTGCAGGGAAAATGAGTGCTGAAATGAACATTAATATTTGATGCACCAAAAAAGTCTTGTCTATTTCTCACAGAAGAAGGCTGCCCTAATTTTAGATGTTTCTGAGAAATATATTCATCCTCCAAACACCCAAGCAATGAGATACCAGAGCATAGATAAACATAGTCACATATACACAGATCACAGTTGTGTGCACATAATTGAGCACCAATAACAAATAAAATAGGGCATATAAAAAGGGAAAAGGAAAAATAAGAAGCCTGTGAGAACTATCGGCTGAATAGACCCCATTTAAGGAGGTAATAATATATCAAAAACTGGGGTGCCAGAAGACCATCAGCCTGCCAAAGTGCCAATAAAAGAGCTGCATGCTATGAGCAGGTAGTAGTACTGTAGTACAACAATTTCATTTAAAATGATAATTCAAAAACATAGGGGTTTTCGGACATTGGATGACCATTTATCAAAACGTAGATATTAGTTTACATACCTAACTGCCAGCCTAACTTGTACCTAAGTGAAAGTCCAACTTTGAGTTAATTGACATTCAATACTCTGGCAGACAACCTATGTTTTCATTATGCTGAAGTTAAATGATGCTGAAGATTAGAAACATAGAAGATAGAGAATTACACCATACAAAACAAGAAACAAGCAGATAACTCAAATTAAAAGGAAACTACAGCTAAACAGCCTAAACCTACATCTGTCCTCACAATAGTTAATACATACATATAGAAATTCCCAAGAAATGCAGCTTGCTACGTTATGACAAATTAAGTCAATTTTAAGA
The DNA here is from genome assembly GCA_019656295.1 of Rhododendron mucronatum var. ripense. Classification (NCBI taxonomy): domain Eukaryota; kingdom Viridiplantae; phylum Streptophyta; class Magnoliopsida; order Ericales; family Ericaceae; genus Rhododendron; species Rhododendron mucronatum. Next base: position 9,652,619 of record BPLT01000004.1, on the reverse strand, counting down.
GCATAAATATGTAAACCCTGTCAAATAGAAATATATGGCAGGACCTTCAGTGAAGACAGTTCCCTAAGACCTTTCTCCACTAAAAGCATGCTTTCAACGTTTCCATCTCCAGAGAGTTGATTCAGATCTTGAAGAAAATTTTCCCTTTCCGCTACATCGTTGTTCACTGCTCAGCAAATGAATTAGAACTAAAAAAAATGAGCACAAGTAAGAGAACTAAAAAGTTCAAGGAGCATAGCTTCATTCTCAATAAATTCCATCCTTGGACAGAATGTAAGGGAAAACCTGACCAAATGAATTTTCATCCTTTGCTTTCTGTCCAGCAGCCAAAACAATTTCAACAGGAAGAGGAGCAAAGGATGACCAATAGTCATATCGAGCTGTAGCTATCTCTGCATGAATACCTGCAAGCACATGGCAATAGTAGTCAGTGGTGAACCATGTCACAATAACAAAAATACAAAAAGCATGATTTGATGTTCTTCTGATCAGTAAGAAAATTATTGAATACGCTTTCCATTTCAATTAAATCATTATCCCCTGTAGAAAAAATGGATATTATGAAGACTGGCTAGTGGCTACCAAGCAGCACAAATATGTGCATGTTTTCGTGCACCATATCTTACGGCCTAGGGTGATGCACGTACACAGGGAAGGATAGGTTCAGACGTGAGTGCAAATCCATCCATAAGAAAATTGGAAATCTAATGCAAGACAATCAAGAAGAATAAACCTTGAGCATCCCGGAACCTAAGGACCACTAGACATCCCTGTGCCTAAGGTAGTAATGATATCACCGTACCAATCCACATCCGATTTTTTAATTCATTCCATGAACTAATTTACCACATCTCAGTAGTACATAGGATCTGCACATGGTAACACATGCATAACAATATAGCCTAATAAATTTCATCAAACAGGATAATCCTAAATAACAATCAATATGACTGAAAAATTCAACAGAACCAAAAGCAAAAACAAAGAAAAGGATGGGAAACTCGACAAAGATAGTTTGGATCATTTGTAATGGAAACTGTCGAGCGCAAAAGGAAGAAGTATTTCAAGTTGGAAAGGTCAAACTTGTGGGAAAGCACATTGATCGGTTTTAATTAAGAAGCATAATTCTATAACAGGATTAGGTAGTAAGCCTCAAGTAGTTGCAGATCAGCCTTTTGTAGAATATGGCACAAGCATGTATTTCAAGTCATTGTCCCCAAAGCAGCAAAGCAAAACAGTGAATATGGCACACCACTAAATTAAATGTAAACACTAGTATATAAGTTGATGGACATTCTACAAATTGGAAAGGAAGTCTTATAACTTTGGAGGGAATTAATGCAAGTGTAGTGAATGCATCCCTTATTCTGGTATATGGACTATCAATTCTTACTTTCTTAGTACATGTCACTTTCACAAGCTTGTGACAAAGATCCAAGTTTGGTAATAGGTATTCCTTCCGATGTGTACTTATCTTTCAACTAGATTTACACTTTAACGACATTGACAGTGCTTACATTCCTCTAAACACTCATGAGCAGTCATGGAACCACAAAGTATAGGATTCTGTAAAGATAAACATGCCATTTCGTCAATTTTCATTGGCTAAAGCTCATTATACAAATGTTCACTAACCCAGGGCTCAAGTATAACTTCACCCCCTAGAAGTTCATGCGAAGAAAGATGAGTAAAACAGATCACTTTACCATGGCGAACGCACAAACCCCAGTATCGAGCTAGCCAACACCTCTTAAGAACAACTTCTTCCTAAGAGAGAAATTGTGAACCACATAAGTATTGACTTTAACGAGCAGCAAGACAAGAATAACATAGGTAAGCCATCATTGAATACAAACCATTTCTTCCTGAGTCAGTAGCAGTCTCTGAGTCACGATTCGAAGTGATTTATTTTCACTCTCAGCGTCGTGGAGCTGCTCCAAAGCATATGTAGCTTCATCCCTAGCAGACTAACTCAAAATTTTCAAATATAGAGACATTGACATTGGTCATGAATGATGTGACCATGGAAAGCTGCATTGGATAAGGACAGACATACAAGTTCTGAGTACCTCAGCTTCCATCCGAAGGGCCTGAATCTCTTCACTCCTACCACCATAACTTTGTGCTGCAACTTTCAAAGCAGCCTGCAAAGGAAATGTGTAGTAGTTACAGCCCATTCCTCACCACCAGTAATTACAGTCCGTTTCTCACCACTATAGATCTATGTGATTTGTCTTCCAAAACATATGGTGTCATATTGTTTTCCAAACGTTTGGACATAACAAGGCAATCAAAAAAAAAAAAAAAAACGAAGGGAAGGGAAGAAAACAGAGATAAGAGAAGTACAAAGCTGATGCGTTTCCCTCTTAAACCTAGTAAGTATTCATTGTGATTTCAATGTTTCCATTGGTCTTATTCCTCTAACATTTGCTCACAATTCATCATCCATCGGCTCTTATTACTCAAGAATAATAAGTTGTACCACGCAGTTTCAAGTTCATTCGTCATGAGAAATTAGGAATCCGAGGAATTGCAGATTCAGTTACAGTAGTAGAACATCAATCACTCATCACAATTACAGATCTAACTGCACAAACATCTAAATTGTTATAGGTATAATACCCAGAACTTGTGACTTTTTTCTCATTGTCATGGAGTCAAAGCATGCCTAGCAGGCAAAACAACAAAATTCAGAGTCAATTCCAATGAGTGGAAACTAATCATTTGGATTTATTCTGCCAATATCCAAGTAATTCATTAGTTTTAGATCCTTGCAAAATATATATATTACCCCTACTGGATGGGGTCAACAATTTATCCATGAATATTTAAGCTGTTAAGAAGAGTAAAATATGAAATTCTAAATAGATGTCCATTGGGGATAGTATGTGCCAACCATTTATCTCAATCTCCATGGAACTCCTCTGCCTTCAGAAACAAGTTTATACAACAACATAACATAACCCATCTAGTCCCCAATCATTGGGGGTACAGGTGGGGGATGATTGGAGACAGACCTAACCTCTGGCAATATGCACAAAGTGGCTGCTCTCAGAGTACCACTGAAACAGGTTTATATGGCAAAAAAAAACAACCCTTGACGGTCCCAGCCATAAAGTTTCTCTCTTTTTCTGTCTTATAGGCTAAATACAAAAGAAAAAGTCCAACTCAAAGGCTCCAGGCTTCCAGGAGTAATAGATTCCGAATACTTCTATTGATAATGAAGAGATTGCCTTCAATAGTCAGCTGTAAAAATTGGTGTGAATTAGCCTGAATTATAAGAGTAAAGAAGACGAAGCTAAAATGGCCCTTTCAGAGAAGGGATTGCTTATATGATCATATAAGAGAATTATCCATTTTTTTGTTTTGCTTTTGGTCCCTGTAAGCACAACTAACCCATCATCCTAGGTTCGGAATAGGCATCCCCTTTTCATCTTTCTTAATGAAGAATTCATATCATTCGCATCCTAATTTAAACAAATAATCATGGCAAATGCAATTATTGTGTGTGAGAAACTGAGAATCGTTCAACCCAGCAGCCTAACAGTTATTGCAAACCATCAGGGTTAGTAGAAACTAGAAATGAATCAACTGCCCTGCCATGTTGATGACAAATTCCATGCTGATGTTGGAAATACCCGAGTTTATCGTTTGATGTATGCTCGTTCTCCCCTCTTCAATTTTACCTTCTCCAATTGTAATCCTTAATTAATGCTTGGTGATTAGTTCTGCAAGTTTCGTTTCTCCCCTATTCAATTTTACCTTTTTCAATTGTAATTCTTAATAAATCTTTAGTGATTAGTTATTGTTGGGATTTGTCCCACATTGGTTAATTATCTGCTCCAAAACTAGTATATGAGCCTGGGCGGCCTCTCCACTCTTTGCCAATTGGTTTGGAGTTGGATGCTTTAACATGGTATCAAAGCTAGGGTTTCGGAAAATTTGTTCCCCATCGTTTGTGCCATAAGTGCACCGTTGTTTGTTGTGATCCAAGTGTTATAGATCATTTGTTTACCTCTCCACGTGCGAGTCAGGGGTTGCACGTGCGGGGAGTGTTGGGATTTGTTCCACATTGGTTAATTATCTGCTTCACTATTTGCCAATTGGTTTGGAGTTGGATGCTTTAACAGTTATGAAATAAACAGATTCTTCGAGGGAGACAATACTGCTAAATGTGCATCTTCAGAAGATATATAATCATTTGAATATAAAGACTAGCATGAGCCTAAACATATAATGCAAATTTGCACAATATCCCTTAACCAAATCTCTATAAACATGTGCAAATCCATTAAACAAATACCTGTAACCATGCAGAAACCACAAGTAACAAGTTTAACACTAAGTAAACATTTTCGCAACAGAAAACTTATTTCCCAATGTAACATGTGTTAGGTTTGGGAATTTTCAGTGAAGATGGATGATTGTGAAAATATCATGCCGCTGCTGTCAATCAGATAAAGTTGAAGCACATTTCACAGTACAAACCTCTCTTTGCTGCAAGGCTGCCTCCTTTCTGCAGAGTAGAAGGAAATAAGATAATAGCATCGGGAAAATGTTGCACATATAACAAATAATTTTCTAGAAGTTCTTGCCTGCTCAAAAGACGGGCTTCTAAAGATACACCATCTCCAAGATTAGCAACCTACAATTAGTACAAATAAAACATAGTGAGAAATAAAACTTATAATTTCAAATGGACCCTGTCAGTGATCTCGTAGTGGAACATTAATAACATGTCTCGGCAAAATACTAAATTGCAACCTATGTTACAAGGACATAATTTGCATCTCACATTCAACATGACTTATGCATAGAACTCAGATTGTGGATGAAATAGCATAAGGAACATTGTAATCACCATTCGTGCTGAATAACACACTTAACATACAAAGGAATATAAGACTTTGGGATGTCCCTATCCATCGAAATATGGAAATTAGAGGAATCTCACACTTGACACAAAATCACACCAAAAACTCAATCAACAAAAGAACAACCAATCACTGCAGCTTGAAACTAGGTATGTTTATGGATTGGGAAATGATTTTCACACTCCCTTTTTATCCATTGGCACTCCTTTTTCTTTTCTTTTTTTTGTCTTTATTCACTTGAAAGACCAAATTGCCCTTCATATGGAAAAAAGTGACTCAAGAGGTAGGGTAGTTTATAATTTAAATGTGGATAAAGACAAAAATGGGAGTGCCAATGAAGAAAAGGGGAGTGTGAAAATCATTCCCCGATACTAAGAAATACTCTATATACTACGTATTTGCTCAACTATGCACAATAATATGAACTCCGCTGTTTTTTGTCCACGGAAAGTATCTGGCCATTGTTAGGCAATATTGAACTGATCCACTTCCTAACTAGGTCCTGATCCCAAACTTAAAAACACACGTCTTCAACTTAACCAAAAAATTACAACTGGTGTGAAATCATTCATCTCCAAAATCATACAAAAGATGTAACTGTTAAAGCCATGTGTGGAACTTGGTGCTAGTGCACCAAAATCTATTTGGAAAATGAACACCAATGTCACTATAGCGGTCAGGGATGCAGCCAGGCCTAATAAACTCTGGCCATCATTTATTGTTCTTGCTCCATCTTCACAAGCCAGCGGATTAATAAATCTAATTGGACAGTGGACCAAAAAAGAAACAATGGCTGAGTCAAGATCCCAGGTATATAGAAATGCATCACATAGCAGACCAGTGAGTTCTTAGATGCAAACCAAAAAACAAGAAGTCAACACAATATCTTTTTTAGTCACAACAAACCAATGACAAAGTTGTATGTAAAAACAGAATGCATAGGTCGTTAGGAGTTCTATTCTACATGTAGATAAAGTATACCAACGAATTGCCCCATTTCCTCTATGTTGTATGTAAATAATCACCACAGGGGAGTATATGTAATCTAATAGAGATGATGAAACTAACCAAATTTAGTCATATTGGTGAATGCAAATGTTACCTGGTTTTCAAGCTGCCTAGCTCTTGCCTCTGCTTCTTCACACCTTTCTTCTGCAAGTCGAATCTGGAAGGCCAAAAACTCAAAAACATAATGGAGTGGCAAAAAGATTATAATGACCACATCAACATTTTTACAACGGGCCATTATTCTTCAATGTGCAATCTAAAGGACACCATATGATGTGTGATGATAACAGTTGTTAATATGAGTTTTAGTTTAGACACTTCATCTTCTTCGTCGAAGGTTTCCTAATATTCCATCTGCTCCAAATTATGACGACTTACCTATTCAATTGCATCGAGGGTAGACGTACTTGTACTCAACATCCTGTTGCTTATTTTTGTTTTTCATGATTGTCTTTCACCTTGCCTTCATTCTTTTGCTTCCACCTTGTCCCCTGCTCTATTCCTACCTCTTATAATCAGGCTATGTTCATAGTTGGATCGAAATACACTATGGATGAGAAGATAAGTGCTCTTCACAAGAGTCAGACTTGGGAGCTCACTCCCACACTCATGGGAAACAAGTTGGGGTTTGTTGTTCGGTGTGTGCAATGAAGTATCTTGCTGATGATTCTATTGTTATTAAGCGTGCTTGGTTGCAAATTGGTTACACTTGACTTGGACATAAAAATATGGTGTTGGTTTTTTGGAGACTTGTTCCTACAAGGTTTGTCTTCATTCTGTTCTGATTTTTCTTCAAATTTCTGTTCATTGAAATGTAGATAGAGTACCTCACCTGGTTATGTTGTTTTTGGTGGTTAACATGTTGCTTGTCAGTTGGGTAAAACAAAGTATGGTCTGAAGCACTCTCCTCGTGCCTTGTTTGATAGGTTCAGTTTGGTTGCGCTTCCATTCAGGTCTCGACATTTTGTTTCTGATCATTCTATGTCTGTTCGACACTTCTCTTAGTTCTCTATTGGGGCTATTGTATCGATTGTCTATGTCAATGATGCCATCACCTACGCAGATGACTCTATCCATACTACTGATCTGAAGTGTCGTTTAGGAAAACAGTTTCATAATAAGGACTTGGGTGCTCTTCACTTTTTTCTTGGAATCAAAGTTGCTCATTGTTCTCGTGGTATTTCTCACTCTCAATGAAAGTACGTGCCTGATCTTCCCACTAAGACTGGGCTTCTCTCACCCTGTTGATACTCCTATGGACTCCAGTATTCAGCTTGATATTGACCAAAGAGAACCCTTTCATGATGTTGGTTGTTATCAGTGTCTTGTTGGAAAGTTGATTTATCTTACTGTTACTCATCCAGATATTACTTATGTCATGGGCTTTGTGAGCCAGTATCTGCATGCTCCTCATCACCCACATTTTGAGACTGATTGTCGTACTTTTTGCTATTTTAAAGAGTGCACCTGGCCGTGGGTTTCCATGTCGGTCTTCTGATTCCCTGATGAGGACTGGCTTTAGTGATGTTTATTGGGCTAGTAGTCGTTCTGAAAGGCATTCTACCTCCGGATATCGTACATTTGTTGGTAGCAAGCTTGTTAGTTAGTGTAGTAAAAAACAAAATGAGTTGCCTACTTGCGGAGGCAGATTATCTTAATATGGCTCATACAGCCTCTGAAATGTTATTGGTCCGTCCTCTTCGTTGGAAATTTGCCGATTTGGCATTGTTGTTCCTACTCCTATGCCGATGTTTTGTGTCATCCTTACTGCTAGCAACCTTTTTTAATATGAGCAAACTAGGGATATTTGATACTGCAGAAGCGCATCGTTACTCCTTACATTCGCTTGGCAGATCAGTTGGGTGATATGTTCACAAAATGCTTGGCTGTCAGCTCGTTCTCCTTTTTGGCAGTTGCCCTTCAAGCCTGCCCTGTTCGATCTTTTTCATTATTATCTCTATCCTAGAGTTAGTTAGGGTATTGCAGTAATTCTACTGACTTGCATATGGTGGTATAAATATGTGTGGCAGAAAAGCTAATTAATACTTCTCAATCTTTCACACTAGTTATACTTATGCCTACTCTACTCCTTCCTTCCCGCAACCCCTAAATCCATTGTTACATACTTAACTAAAGTAATATCTGCATGGCAGTTGGGGATAACGTTGAAGTGAACATATGAAAGAATACTGCTATTCACCTCTAATATACGAACAAAAATTGGACTCGATATAACATAACAGGATTGATGTCCTCAAATGTTGAGTGTGTCCTTTTAAACATTATATGCATGAAAATTGAAGCTGGGCACACATATCTGTATAAAACGAGAAATGCAAAATATTATTGGCATCACCTTATCAAGTAAACTTTCATTTTCTTCTTGTAGCATATCAAGCTGCAATTCAGTTCCACACGTCAGTAAAGGCATTTCAGACAGAGATGGAACAGAGAAAAAATTAAACATGGGTCATGTGTCTGCCGAGAAACAGTGATTTGAAGCATGTTAACGCATAGAAGGTTACGTCAATGGGTAGATAACATCCAGGAAGCCGTGAAGGGAACAGTAATGTAACAGGGGCTTCAAAAGCACAAGAAGTAGCAGGTTCAGGGATGGCCTCACCTCATCTTGTAGAGCAGAAGTAGAACGCTGAGTGCCAGATTCCCTAAGGTTCATACTACCCATATCTAGAGATAACCTGATTCTCAACCACATGAAGGTGGGATTAATACATATTGAAGAAGCGTTACTTTAAGTACTTAAGAACCAACTTTAAAAAAAGAAAACAGAAGAAGATATCCGTAAACTTCGAACCTACATATACTTTGGTAGTATTTAGATGCTACTGCAAGATAGATAGGAACTCAATAACAGGCTAACACTACGGTGAAATCAGAAGACACATGCCTGTTTAAAACCCTTCTAATCTTACCCATTATACATTTTCACTGGGATGGGAAAGAAAAGAGCATGCTATGTTAACAAATTCAAATTCTTTGGTTCAGTAATGCAGTATCTAGTTATGAAATAAAACATGAATAAAAAAGGGGGAACATAAACTATTTGTATGCTCTCTTTTTTTTGGTGAATAGCGGCTTTTATAGACCAAACCAGATAGAAAAACAATACAAAACAATGGGCCAAAGCCCCTACCTCAGCAAAACAATACTACAACAGAAGCCTCACAACTAAACAGCAACAAAACAACTCAAAAAAGAAATTAATAGCCTAATCTAATCCTTCCTAAAATCCACTGAGGAAGGTTCCATATAAAGCAGAGCCTTTGGTTCTCCAAAGTGGCAGGTATATTCCTCCAAGAATTGATACGAGCTCTAACAAGCTCTTCAACAGTCTGAATAACCCCTTGGGCACTCCTCTGGCTTCTCCCAAAAGATCTTACATTCTGACAGTAGCAGCTAGGGACAGTTTGCAAAGCTTAACAGCCCACGCCAATTCATCATCCCATAGCCCAGGTTGCCTCCAAATCATCCAATGGTGAAGATTTTACCCCAAACCTCTAGAATAGGAACACCCAAAAAATAAATGTTGGAGAGATTCTACTTGTTGAGAACAAAGAACAAAATCTGTTTCAATCTCCATGCCCCAAGATCTGAGCCTGTCTTTAGTGGATAACTTCCCTAGACAGCATAACCGGCATATGAATGCCCATTTTGGAACATTCCCGTTAAACTAGATTAGACCCAGGGAACTTTCACTCCACGAGGCCTTAAGAGCTCTCCAATTTGAGCTTGTACTTATAATGTCCATTTGATGAGGGGAGCCAAATAACCAGATCCACACTGTCATCTCTTGGCAAAAAATTCAATGGGGTATTCTCAATTATATGCAAAGTTTCTCCACTTCTAGCCCTTGGCCATCTCCAAGTGCCATTGTATATTAACGGCTGATTGTAGTTAAAAAGAAAGAATGCGAAAGACATAACAAAAAAAGATGAGTTAAAGTCAAACATCTGAGCACCATACTGACTCTGAGGTTCATTCCTAATCAAGAAAAACACTAGATGAAATAAAAAATAGCACAACAACACAACAATAACAGAACCCATCTAGTCCCCCATAATCGGGGGTATGGGCGGGGGATGATTTGGAGACAAACCTATCTTTGGCAACATATGCACAAAGTGGCTGCTCTCAAAATACCATGGCAACAGTGGCCCCTCTATACTTCCAAATAGTAAAAAATAAACAAAAAATAAACTCAAAATGCTCTTCAACACTCCAAGAGAAGTTTCAGTTCATCAATGTACCTTTTATCCCTCCGAATATCAAAGGGAATCTCTGCCGAAATACTAGAAGCTTGTGGCCTCAACTTAATAGGTACACTAGGAGGTACCATGGGAACTGTCTTAACTGCTAAATTTGGACGGCCAGCAAAGGTATAGCGAGCAGAGAGAGGCTGCTCCATGGTGTTGTTGGGTTGAGATGGTCGGGCAGCTGATGTGGAACGAGCAGATGGAGGTTGCACTTGTTCCACCGAGTTTGTGGCTTGAGATGATCGGGTGGGTAACGCAGAGCGAGCAGATAATGGTTGTTCTGAAAAATTGGGCTGAGATGGTCGTGCGGCTGAGGTAGAATGGGCCGATGGAGGTTGTTGGTCAACAGGGCTAATAAATCGCCCACCAGATGCTGAACCCGAAGATGGAGGCTGGTCAAGGGAGGTGCGAACTGACTAGAAAACATGAAAATTGGAAGTTAGTCTCATAGAAACTTGAAACTTCTGTTCAATGATGACGAAGTAATTCAAACTATGGTCCAACTCCAACCAAATTCCATATATCAGTTTCTAACTTGCTATCATACCATGTACATCAAACTAAAATATAGTTGAGCTTCAACAGTCAATCATGTAATAATACCTTTTTGCATTGATGGCATTACATACTGATAAAACATATGCTTTCGCGCGCCTTTAAATAACATACAAAATTCTCAAACCTATAAGTTTCATAATAAAAGGCACATGAGTTCACATTATACGTGAAGTCTTTACACAGTCAAAGCATTTTGGCAGGACTAGCTGTTAGGATTCCTCTTCCATACTTTGCATAGTTCTCTTATCTCAGTTGGGAGTATTCTGTTTCTGTTAGGAGCCTATGTTAGAGAGAGTGCTGAGACATATAGTCCTGCTGAGTGAATTGTGATATGTCCTTTGTGTTTGGATTGTGATTTGTATAAGTATTTCCTTTGAATTGTGAGATTTGTTCCTTTCTTCTAATATAACAAAACCAGAGACTCCATAGTTGAGCTCTGTTTACTTCTTCTATAGTAACAAGAAGAGACAACATTGGCTTTTGCTTTCAGAAACTGTCAGAAGATGATTACATACTGTTGGGCTTGTGAGACATGATTCGGTCTAAGTTGCGCTTCGCTGATACCATTCAGGGTTCGGGGTATTGCAGTAACTGATGATTTGAGCCCTAGTTTGTAAATAATTACTATACGTAGCAGATGATGTAACTTGTATTGTTCTTCATTCGATATACACTGGAAACTTTTGTGACACCATTTAGGAAACACGTAAAATTGTCTGTGTCTTGCCTTCTCATTACCTGTTCTTGATTATTACTTGCCATGGAGGTACTCAACTCAACAAAATTGGCTTTGGCTTTTAGAACTTGCCGGAGATGATTACATGTTGCATATATAAAAAAGGGTCATGCTAAGTACCGCCCACTAAACGGTTTATAATGTGTATCAGATGCCAAATATGGAGTAATTTAGAATTTCAATACATTTCTATCGTTTCAGATATCGTTACAACTTTTACCCTTTATCCACTGCCTAATCCTTTATCCACTGCCTAATGGGCATTACTTGGCATTTTCCTACAATAAAAAATAGAAACTTGCGTATTAAAGGAATAGAACAAGGGGTAGACCAAGTGTTACCGCAGGACGAGGCCTGGCAGCACTCGCAGCCCTTCCTCCACCAGCAAGACCGAGGCTGGGCGCAGCGGTGGCCGGGGCATAGTCATACAAGAGGTCATCCTCCTCGTCCTCATCGTCATCGGCAGAGGATTGGGTAGACATCACCTGAGCAAGTCTCTGCGCGGCGGCTTTGGCGGCTACGTTTTGAGGCTTCTTGACCCCGGTGGAGCCCGACCGCGCGTGACGGTGCAGCGGCGACACCATCATCGGTGAGGTCGGGGCTCCGCCGGCGGTCCCAATGCTCTTCTGCCTCTCGTACCCCGCTCTCATTCTACCATCCATGTCGAATTTTTCTGCCATTGAAGAATATCAACACAAAAAATGCAATTTGACATTAATTCTATCCATTTCTGGACGCCCAGTTTGCTACGTAACAATGATCATAAACAAGACGAGAGTTCCCTATGATCACCCCCAAAAAAAAAAAAAATTACTAATTTTGAATTTATTGCATGTTGGTAATAAATCGACGTTATGGTAATGAAACGAACCTGCGACGCAACAAAAGTTACAGAACTTTCTGCATTACAAATTGATACAGTAGGCTAGAGGAGAGAAAATGACGAACATTTTATTGAACGTAGGGGAGGCGATCGTGGAGTTTTGTTCACGTAGAGGCTGCGGGTCCCCCTTCAATGACGAGCACATTTCTGCCAAATATAATAATTAACTACCCTCTTATCACTACAATTCCCAATCAGAAATGGCAATGAACCGGGCGTGTTTTGTGTAATCCGACCTCGACCTGACCCGAAAATTAGCACACGGCTCTGATCAGGTATTTTTTAGGGTACCCCATTCTCGTTCTGATCAAAAAACAAGTTTATCCGCCCCACCTAAAGAAATTATAAAAAAATTGTTAACCTAAAAGCAAAATATAAAATAAAAATTATAAATAATTAAAGCGGTATTTTAATATAATAGTAAAAATATAAAGCTAAGAATATAAGTTTTTCTAGTATAATGATAATTAAATTAGGGTAAAAATATACAATTTGAAGTATACCGATAATTATATTAGGGTAAAAGTATAGTTTTATATACAAATATATTTTGGGACGGGTAACATCCGAGCAGGTATGTCGAGACGGGGTACTTTTACCTCGAACCTTACCCTAACTCAGTCGGTTTTAGAATTTTTATCCTGACCTCGACCCTATTCCCTAAAATTAGATGAAAAACCCACCCTGAACGAGGTGCGACGGGTTTGATTGTCAAGTCTATCGACCACTCCTCTCTCATTTATGTGCGGGGTCCATTGCATAATTAAATGTGTGGGGTCAACACATATGTGAAAGAAGAATGATCAGTACAAGTGTACGTAGCATTGCTCAACCCTGCAGCATCACGTAGCAGTGCAAAGTGCTGTGGATCAGGGACGTTCATTTGTATGGAAAAAATTATTAGGAACTTTTACCAAAATTTAACTTGACTTGATATCTATATTATAAAACAGAGCGATTTTTGTCTATACATACAAACCCAGCGTCCCCTGCAACCATCGGATCGCCTTTACATGTTGATCCTAGCTGTTCGATCACTAAATGTTTCCTTATATATAAACCTACTTATGGAGACGTTTTCTAATCTTTTCAATTATATATTGTCCTGTTGTAGGATAATATATACTCTTTGTTTTTCAACCGATTACTTTTTAGTTTTTTTCCCTTTTAAATTGATTTTATTCGTTTAAAGAGGGTTGATAATAACAAAAAATCATCACATTAAATATGAGAAAATGTGTTATTGTTATTTTTACAGAAAATGTGTTATTTTTAAACATTCTTTGATATTGGATTGAATTGGTGTGTGTCATTGTTATTTTTATGTAGCTGATTAGATGAACTCTATTTAAGCATATTTGAAAATAAAACTTGTAGAAGACGTCAGCTTAATTGGCGGGACGACCTACAGTAGAGAAGGAGAAGTAATTTAAATTGTGTTTAGAACGTGTTGACACGGACAATCACTAGTATGTTATACTTGAAGATGTGGTCCTTAGGCTCATCGGGTTATACCCTTTGATTTTCAAAGGGAAGAATTGAGGTTTGAGTCAATGGAGAGAAGTCAATCACCTTTTGTTGTTAATTTACTAATGTTTACTAACGGATGCCCATGACGCATTTTAAACACAATCTAAATGAAGTATTAAATCCCATTTTTATAATTTTTGGGGGATACAACTGTTGCTTTTTAACTCCATCTCACATGGAGTGAGTTTCATGTGTGTTTATCCCACCCCATGTGAAAGGATATTAAAATAACCGTTGAATGGAAAATTTTCCCTCTTCCCAACAAAATCTACTTATCAAAATTCCAAATTCATAGAATAGTCTAAAACAACATATCTATCAAACTGGTGTAATTCAATGAGTTCCATCCAGGCATAGCAAAATAAGAATTTTAGCAAAACGGAGCTTAACATAAGAGTTTCCCTAAGCTAACATAAATCAAGAATTCTCGCTTATCATAAGAGTTTTGTTAAGCTGACATAACCAATAATTCTCGCGCTGTTGACCGTAACCTTCTGTAGACACCCCATTCTGGACTATCCGGAGTAGTCCTTTTACTTCCTTTATTGACCCGATGATGATAAACGGTCGAGAACAGTTCATGAGTCGATGGAAGGATTTGAGTTTTGGGCGTTGAACTCTTTCCCTTCAAAAACCACCTTCAAAAACCACCTTCAAAGCCCACCTTCAAAGCCCACTTCAAACCCTTCAAACCTCGAGCCAAATGAGCCTCAGCAAAACCATACCTTGCTTACGCCACCTTATCCTTGGCGTGCGCCAGGTACTTGCCACGTGTCGATCATCGACCGTTGACTGAGTTTGACCTGGCGCACGGTAGGTCACAGGTGGCGTACGGAGGGTCTTGACCGGTCAAATCACCGCTTTTACAGCACGCGACCGAGGCTTTTACGGCTCCAAAGTACAGGGATCAGGGCTCCTAATGATTATTTGCTGCTGGACCGTCCCTCACTCTCTCCTACACCTAGTCCCATGCATTTAATGCATAGGAGGCTCCTCACTCAACCCTAACCAGCCCTAAACCCAGCTGGCCAGCTCTGGTTTCCAGCCCCTCTCTCCACCATAAATACCCCCCCTTGCATTCATTTGCAAGGGGTTAACCACATTACTCTCCAAGTCCTCTCCCTCTCTTCTCTCTTGTTCTTGCTCTCTTCCATTAAGAGTGAGAGATAGAGCAGTCTCACACACACTTTCTCTACTGATCAGTGATAATATAGCCTCCATCTTCAGCCACAAGCTCATCACCATCCTTTCTCTCTTGCACCAAAGGTATACCACCTTTGTGCTGGGTATACCACCTTTGTGCTGCATTCTGTTTTCAAGTTCTGAGGGGAACCAGAAGGGTTCTGGCTAGTAACTGATACCAGTCCAGGCCCCTTCCTGGTAAAATAAATCAGTCGTAGAAGTCACTACATGGCGCACGCCAGCTACTAGAAGCCGTACGCCACCTTTGGCTGTATGTGCACAGTTGGCGTGGGGATCATGTAGGGCTCATCTATTGCTCACTTCCTTTATGTCATCACCTTCTAGCATGCTAAAAAAACCAGTCTATTGCTTTCTGTATCTTAGAACTGTCCAAATGTAGCTTTCAATACTTGTACCCATCTTTATTCTCAAGGCCACTGGGGTATGTCTGGTCATGTTCCAGAACCCAGATGATGTAAAGCCAAACACTGGTCAACATACAAACCTGGCGTACGGCCCCTATAGGTGGCGTACGGCACGCTTGTTAAAGGCCAGTGCCTGGCCCTTATATCACAGCTCAATCTAGGCCTCTTATTCCTCCCCACTCTGTTTATGGGGTTTGTCTTGCTATCTTCCTGACTACTGGCCGTCTCTTATGTCTGTACATGTACATGATCCATATTATAGACTGCGTGGTTTGCCCTGGGTGTGCACTGGTCCCTTCCAGAGCCCAGAGGATTGAGAGTAGGAGCTGTAAGAAATTGGCGTGGTAGTGTACGCCAGCATGACGGTGGCGTGCGCAGGGTCTACTGGCGTGTCGTGGCCTTGCCATGGCGTGCCAACATGTCGCCTGCTCACGCACCCGACGGGCAGCGTACATCATCCCGCTGGACTTCTGGCAGCGCTTGTTCTCAATCTATGTTCTTACATTTAATTCAATTCAAGTAAGCAAATCATCATCCGTAAACATTTTGTCATATAAACTGCAACGTGTTACAGTATTAATCCCTATTAACTGTTCCCCCGCCCTAACTGGCCAAAAATAATCAAATGAGAGAAAAATGCAAATGTTTTAATAAAATGCCCGAGTAGAGACCGATCTCCGGATTGGGCGAGAGGGGTGCCATAAAACCCTTCCCCTCTCGTAACCTGGCTCCCGAACCTCAGATATCGAAGGTGACGACGGACCAGTCTACGCATTTTCAAATCAAATCAAACCTTTTTCAAATCAAAGCAAAACGTAGCAAACGTTCTCGAGTTCGGTTCCTTGGGTGTTCTTCCGCTAAAACCCGAGTGGCGACTCTGAATCGAAGCGTTTCGCCGCGCTATTTTCCAAAAGGGTCGCCCCCCGAACAATATCCATTCGAAACCAAAATCGGGCGATTTTCCGGGGCGCGTGCCCACACCTTCCCAAACAAATAACCAAGGTGAAGAACCTATATTCTACCACGCTTAATAATTGATTTATTGAACCAATAAAAAGAGTGAAACTTTTTTGTTAGGTATCCAACAACTCAACTGTAATAAGTGTTTGCATTAGCATTAAATAAACAACATTAGTAGAAGGAAAAAAAATTTCCCAAAGCTGGTTGGTTGCATTAGCAAGATAGGTGCAACATAGGCAACATAATTTTTCCGCCAGCTGGAAAACTTCAACAAATCCCCAATTTTGAAACTCCTAGTCTAGTGCGAAATTGAGGATGAGCTTCAACAAATTCCCAATTTCGAAAAACCCTAGTCTAATGCGAAATTGAGGATGGGGGATTCTTATCGGAGAGAGAGAACCAAATGGATTTTGTGGATATGAAGAAGATGTGTACAGAGATTGAGGCGATTGCAACAAGTGTTTCTTTGTGCGCCGAGGAGTGGGTTCAGAGAGAGAGAGAGAGAGAGAGAGAGAGAGAGAGAGAGAGCACGTAACTATGGAAGAAGAGAGGAGAGGTATCAAATTTTGAACGGAGAGAAGAGGAAACACGCATAGACAGGCATGAGACTTTTAAACAGGTTGGAATCAATGATTCAATCCAATGGCTATAACCTATTGAAAATGCGATCCGACGACTGTAGAGATGCTCATGTATGTATGAGTAGGTTGGAATCAATGATTCAATCCAACGGCTGTAACCTATTGAAAATGTGATCTGATGATTGTAGAGGTGCTCATGTATGTATGAGTAGGTTGGAATCAATGATTTAATCCAATGGCTGTAACCTATTGAAAATGCGATCTAACGATTGTAAATGTGCTCATGTATGTATGATGAGTACCAAGGACGGAACCAGGAACTGATTCTGCCCTGGGCTAACTCAAAATTTATATAGGAACCAAAATAGCGACCAACGTTCATCAAAACATCACAACATTTCACAGCATTAAAATGTGGTGAATTGAGACCTCCTACATGCATTATAATTTTAACCTAAAGAGTAAGATTGTAAGAACTAACATTTTAAACCAATTTGAGCACATTAGTCAATCTTCTTCATCAACTAAATTAGTAAAAATTTAAGCACACAAACCAAACACCAGTGCTCTGCATTTAACAATAACAAATCTAAGCACACTCTGCATTTAAAAATATAAGTACAAATTGAAGCATACTCCCCACAAATGAGTGCAAACAGAAAAGAGAAGCAGTTTTGTTGGGCTTTCCCCAACTCATCGACGCAGAAAGAGAAGAAGTTGGGTTAGGCTAAAGAAAATATTGAGCTGGGCCGAAATAAATTCGGCTACAAACCTGCTTATGAATTTTTTTTTTGGATTCATGAGAACTTCACCTGGGCTACAGCCCATTGTAGCCCCTTGTATGTTCCGTCCCTAATGAGTAAACAAAAATCGCTCTGTTTATCATATAGATTTAGATATCAGGGAAAAAAATATATGTTATATTTAATGACAAAATTCCAAACGAAAATGCTAATGGTACCAACGAGGAATTTACATATATACTGTATTGACGGTGTCTGGAACCCACTTTTAATTTGAATGTCTATATTCAATATTCAATTAGTAACATCATGCTCCCATAATTTTCGCGAAAAGCACATGTGCGGGTCCGAGCCGAGTCAGCCGCTGGTGCAACCCTCTCTCTCTCTCTCATGAGTCAATAGAAAAACTGAAAACCACACGCTCTTCTACCGAAGTCCGTTGATTACTTCGCTTTCACTTCCCTTCTCCCTGCTTCCAGCTTTTATGTCGATAAGAAAAACAAAATCTCTTCAAGTATATGGTACTCTCTCTCTCTCTCTCTCTGTGTGTGTGTGTGTGTGTCCCTCGCCTTCAAGTATATACTATATACTAGGGTTCACGTGTTCACTCTCTCCACATTCAACAACTGAAACGGCAGATTCACGCGATTCAAAATTCACTGCTCAATCATCATCTGCTTTAAATATATCACCGCTCTCTGGTATGCGCTGGACTTCCACATCTCACACCATAGCCAGGCTTGCTCGTCAATCGAGACTGAATCAGTAAGCTTTCTACTCTCTCTTTCTGATCACGTTCTCCATACGTCGTTTGATTGGTTCACCGTTGACTGGGTCTTATTAGTCCTCCCCCGTTGTGATCTTAATGCTCAAACTACTCTCTGTTGTGAAATTGTGTATCTGTGCGGAATTTTGATAGGAGTTTTGGTTAGGGTTGCTTAATTCAACCAAGAAAATTTTGAGTTGTTGATTATTTTCTTTTTTTTGTGGTCTTAATTTAATTTGGTCAGTATCATGCTCTCCCTAGTATATATTTAGTGGCGTGGGTGATCCGTTCGCCTCCCTTCGGGTTCCTCGGGTAGGATCCGAATGCTCTCTCCTTCGTCTTCCTTGGTTCTGTCTGCGAAACAGGGAACCGGTTAGCGCCGCCCGACTGAGACTGGCCGGAGGGCACTTTGATGCCTAAGTTAGATTCTCGAAGAGAAAGGTGAGTATAAAACCCAAAACTAGAAACGGCGGGTTTATTCCTTAGGCTTCACAGTGAATCTGACGTAGCTCCCCAAGTCTGTGCTAGGCACAACTGTAACGGTTTCTGTTAGCTGATGTCATGCATGACACTCGGAGTCCACGTAGCCGAACGCACATGTTTTGGCCCTGCCACCCGAAAGCCACGGCCCACGTAGATACTTGATGGCTGCTGAGTCACTGTTCAGGTCGGGCGTACCCCTACTGGCCCGGCCTTATGGTTCCCACTCCAATACATGGACTGGGCTTTGGCGCACGGTTGGGCTGTCCAACCCGGCCTAGGTGTTGTTCAGCCCAAGTGAGCCCAGGAAGTGGGCAACCCGTAGTATGGCCCATTACCTGTATTGTCGACCCACTGCATATGTATTTATACACATATAAACTGGTTCTGAAACTTCAACAGTTATCATTATGTTATGAATTTGCAGGTCAAGAGATTTTGGTCTCACCAGATAGTGTGTTCGTTTTGGATGCTGGAAGGGTTCATTTGTGATCTGTGAGCGACAAGGATGAGTGCAGAGCTTTTGGAAATTCATCCTCGAGAACTCAAGTTCATATGTGAGTCAGTAAATCTTGATCATATGGTTAACACTTAGGTATTGGGCGTCTAGCCTTGTGCTTCTCTATAGTCTATAACTTCTGTTTTGTGGAAGTTAGGGTGATATATGTGTGCGATGTATGTAGATAATTTTCTACACTCTCTAGAAAATTGTTGTTTTAAGTAAAGCCACAGTTGTTAGGAATCTGATAGCCTATTGTAATTGAAGGAATATATTCAGGCTTCAGCAGGCTTGCAAACACGAAATTCATTTAGTGTTTATGTTCAAATACCGTTGATATTGAGTAATCTTGCTTCGTTCTTGTTCTTTAAGAGAATCAGATTTAGTCCTAAATACACTGTTTGTTGTACCATGGGAAGGATGTAGATGATGATAGTATTAACGAAATTCATATTGTGTTCATGTTCAAATACTGTTGATATTAAGTAATCTTGCTCCTTTGTTCTTGTTCTTTAAGAGAATCATATTTAGTCCTAAATACACTGTTGTACCACGGGAAGGATGTAGATGATGATAGTATAACGAAATTCATATTGTGTTCATGTTCAAATACTGTTGATATTCAGTAATCTTGCTCCTTTGTTCTTGTTCTTTAAGAGAATCATATTTAGTCCTAAATACACTGTTGTACCATGGGAAGGATGTAGATGATGATAGTATAAGGAAATACTAAAAGTGAGTGAAAATTGGTTTGAATTCTTGCTAATAGGAGGTTATTTTACTGCATATGTTTATATCTTCTACTAATGGACTAATATGTTTAGAATATTCAATGTTTGTTTACAGTCGAATTGAAAAAGCAGTCCACTTGCTCTGTTCGACTAGTCAATAAGTCCAACAGCCATGTTGCTTTCAAGGTACACCCATTCTGCTCTCTTTCCAAAAGCATTACTGCCGAAACATTTCATTTCTGATTATGGGCAACAATTTAATGGATGGATGTATTTGGCAGGTTAAGACTACATCTCCCAAGAAATATTGCGTGCGACCAAACACAGGTGTTATTATGCCAAAATCAAGTTGTGATTTCACTGGTAAGTTCTATAACTTGTGTCACAGCTGAAGTTTAAGTATGGCAATTTTTAAGAAAAAAGAGGAAATTATATGGAAAGTAGTATGTTTGCTTGACCGACAGTACAAAATCAATTAGGAATTCATGAAAAATGACCGGATAACAGTGGACTTTATCTCCACAATTGAGTAGGCAGTGCTCACTTTGTGAGTATTTGAATCAGAAACAATTTTATAATGGTTTGTTACTTTAGTGTGGATGACATTGAGTATATGAGGATATATAGAAACATCATGGTTCATAATTGAAAATGACAATAAATTGGTGGGAGTGTAAAACCATAGATGAGGAGATCTTATACAGACTGCTGTTACATCCTGGGAACTGTCGAGATGTAAATAGAAACTCATGCTGCCA
The DNA here is from genome assembly GCA_019656295.1 of Rhododendron mucronatum var. ripense. Classification (NCBI taxonomy): domain Eukaryota; kingdom Viridiplantae; phylum Streptophyta; class Magnoliopsida; order Ericales; family Ericaceae; genus Rhododendron; species Rhododendron mucronatum. The sequence continues at coordinate 9,631,631 of BPLT01000004.1, read as the reverse complement.
TGCCAAGTGATTTTCTGTCTGGTCATGGATTATATTGCACTTAATGACTTCAACCAGACAACCACCCTTTTGGAGCAGTGGAATGTGGATCGATTTGCTCTGTTGACACTGACTATTTGATGAATGTTTCAATAAATTGTCATTGTTAGTTCAGAAATTTATCTCGTGTTGTTGATTGATAGATGAGACCCCAGGTTTTGTTGGATCCAGTTAGAAAATCACATCTTGACCTTGATCCTTAGTTATTCAGGTGTGAGAACTAGAATTACACCTAAAAACTTTTTTTTTTTTTTGATAACCGAGATCTCCAAGCCAGCATACAAGCCCCATGACTAATCCTTAGGGGAGAGAATTACACCCAAAAGTAAAACCAGCAAAGTTGATTTGCCTCTGCTTTATGGAATCACTAGGTTCCGTTACATATGAAATTAGTGGCCTTGTTCAGTTGAGTTTTTAGATTTTGGACTGTGAATTATTACCCTACTTCAAAATCCACTCATTACCCCTATCTCCAGGACTCAGATCCTCTCCACAAGTCTTTTAACCACATGGGGACACCTCATTAATGAAGTAATCCAACGGCCAAAATACAAGCCAATGCACCAAGTCCAGAAATTGTCAACTAGACGATGTCGTTTACTTTCATGGCAAATTAACGCCTACCTTTTCCGTCTCTTTGTCTCTTCTCTCTCTTGGAAGCACTAATTTACCTCCTAGCCCTAAAATCACCCATGGACGATAACACATCGCCACCGCTAAGGCCTGCATCTGTGAACCTCTTCGTCGGAAACAGCCATGACTACACTCTTTCGAACACCAACCGTCGCCAATATTGTCGACTCCCCAGCCAAATCCGATATATCAAGGCCATCTTGAAAGTGGGTTTGATTTTATGAACCAAAAGAAGAAGAAGAAAGAAAGTGGGTTTGATTTTTAGCATGTATTTCTCTCAATATATTTACAGGAATGGTGTTTGTCCTGTTCTTCAATGACCACAGCATATGACAGAAAAACTCCGGGGGCGAAAATAAATCTTCATTTTCCAAAATATAGAATCAAAGAAGCCCTAATCTCTAGAATAAACTTAATTTCAAGATGAAATTAGAACAAAACCCTTAAATTTCAGGAACTCAAATGAAAAATCAAAACGAAAAGTTGAAATAAGATATATCCCACTCATTGGAGCTGCCATATCCCGGTCATCGGAAACGCCATATCCATTGGCGAGAGCAAGGCGAGGGGAGAGAGAGAGAGAGAGAGAGAGAGAGAGAGAGAGAGAGAGAGAGAGACGTTGAAAATGGGGACGTGCCAACGGAGCCTTTGGGATTTTCTGCTGCCGTTACTTTTGTGTTGGAAGGGGCACATGAAACAACACCGTTTCACTAATGTGACATTTGGATGCATTGCTGGCTTGTGTTTTGGCCGTTGGATTACTTCATTAATGAGGTGTCCCCATGTGATTAAAAGATGGGTAAGATCTGGGGAGAGAGACCTGTGGAGAGGATCCGACTCCCTATCCCCAACCATTACTTTCATTTTTATCTCTCTCTCTCCAATCATTACCTCAATCATTACCCCTATCTGTCTACCCTAATTATTACAAATTCAAATCCAAAATCCCCAAAACGAACAAGCCCAAATGACCTTCGAGTTGTCCTATAAGCTGGTGAATGTGCAGTAATTCCTTCAAGTGGATGAGTAAATCGGTAAATAGTTGTAGATGTACACGAGTGCATTTGTATTCATCCAACTGTTGTGCAGAAAGATACGGCTTGGGAGTAATTTTTTGTGCCTTATTTAACTTATACTATTTCTTAACTGGAATCTGAAACAACTAGATTTGTTAATGGTGATTCCAGAAATATTTTGATGCATTTGGATTTTGATTAACATCCTTGAGCTTTACCGATTTGTGCACTATTGTGTATGACTGTTTGTTGTCTCATTTATTTGTTGGTCGCAAATTTGTTGTAATGTAGTTACGATGCAAGCACAAAAGTCAGCTCCTCTTGACATGGTATGCAAAGACAAGTTTTTGGTTCAGAGCACAGTTGTTCCTGAAGGGACAACAGATGAGGATATTAATGCTAGCACGGTAAGTAGTTCTTCAGTTGTGTACAAAATTATTGGTCCACAGTCTCCTGATTCTCAGTACTGATTTCTCATGTTTGAGTTTTGCAGTTCACCAAAGATGTTGGCAGGTACATTGAAGAGGACAAGCTGACAGTGATTCTAGTCAGTCCCCCAAATTCTCCAGTACTATCACCAATCAATGGAACACTGAAACAGGTCTCAGCTTATGAAGCTTCAACACTGAACGATCAAATCCGGAGGAAAACCGTAAGCTTACCCCTCATCACCCAGTTAGATATTCTCCTTTTACTTGACATACAGCTCATCTGTACCATAGGTACTTTTCATTGTTTTTCTATTTGTTGACCTCAAAATTTGTACTTTCATTTTGCCCATATTACCCTTAGGAAGCCGTTTTAGGAAACTTCAAAACTAGACCTAATAGTATATTGAGGCTTCAGCATGTTCTAAATCTTCTGGGCGGTCACTTTTTGTTCTGTCTATTTCAGCATGCAATTTCTGTTATCACCAATGTGTCATTGTATGATCAAGTGCTCTGTCTTTCATCGTCGATTATAATGGCCCCTCAATCTGGAAATAAACTCATATTGCAATTCTTTTCCCTTTTGCATCAGGTTATTGATGATGTGGAGTGGTCCAATACAGAAAACAGAGAAGAGGTAAAGAGAGCAAAGGATGGAGGGTATAATACGATGAAGGTAGTGGAGGAGCCTGCAAAGGATACAGAGTGCACAACAATGAAGGATGTGGAGGAGCGAACGAAGTATGTAGAGTGTAAGCCAACAAAGGATGTGGAGTATATAACAACGAAGGACGTGGAGGCGCCAACAAAGGATGTGGAGTATATAACAACGAAGGACGTGGAGGCGCCAACAAAGGATGCAGGGTATATTAAAATGAAGGACGTGGAGGAGCCAACAAAGGATGCAGGGTATGTAAAAATGAAGGACATGGAGGAGCTGAAGTTGGTTAAAGATATTGAGGACATGAAATCAAAATTAAATGAACTTGATTCGAAGCTAAGCGAGGTTAGTTTTCTTCAGTGTTTGTGGCAGCACTAACGCAGTACCTACTATTACGCAGCTTTCATCTTTGCTAGTTAGTTGCTTGGTTTAAATTGGGTTTATGAGATTTCTCTCATAGCTATAATGGGATTTATGCATTTTGTATCCATCTCTTGCTTTTTTGGACACATACATGGTTGATTGGTAACATGGATTTTTTTTTTTTTTTTTTAATGTCTTTGCTAGCGGTGATATACATTGTTGGGCAAAATTTCTTATAGCATATGGGGCCTACCTAGATCATTCAGGCACTACGACAAAGATGCACAAACAGTAATGAGAGATGAAGGACATAAAGTTTTGGCACGAGTTCAAAGATAGTAACTTGGTTGTCTGTTGCTTGTTGTGGAGAGACCATACTCCTAGGCCTTGACGAAGGATCACATGCCCGACACACTTGTTTGTTTTGCAGAGCTATGCCATTGGATTGGACTAGTTACCCCAATCTGAGGATTATCCCACGGTTGTTCAGGATCCGGACTAATGGTCCAATTATAATTAATAATCCTCTATACATGGGGAGTCCCACGGGGAGGCGGGAGTTCTAATTCTATGGTAAAGGGGTAGGTGGAATTAGCATGGAAAATGTCTAAATTCCTTTAAAATAACTAGTTCCATGGAAAAAATATCTGTGTTCTCATCAAACGGTCATTCATTCCATTTAGGGGCCTTTTCTTTCCTTTTTTACTCTCTTGTACTTAATGTTTTTCTTTTTGATCAACTTTCTGATCTTGCAAATAAAACAACAATTGACAAATTTTTTATTTTGATCTTCTTGTGGATCTCTTCTTTGTTTGATTTAGTGATTTTTGGTTCCTATATATTAATTTGGCTATGACTGTATCACATATTTTCTTGATTTGCTTTCTATTATTGGGTACATGGTAATTTTTTTATCCTAATTATATGGTGAATATGATGTGTCATGTGTTCATGCTTTCTATTGGTAATTAGCTTTTGCATGTTATAATTTGTAGTGATAGATTTTTCGGTTTATTCCACTGCTTAATAGACAAACTAATAGGTAGGGTAATCATATCATTTGGCCAAAACAAGCTAATTTTATCCTGAAAGGTAAAAAAGTGGTATAAGTAATATTGTGTTGATTGTCTGCTCATGTACCGCATGATTTGTATATGGTCATAGAAAAGGTTCTCTTCAAGTGAACCAGCCTAAGATTATCCTTCTCCTGAGTCCTTCAAACCAAATGTGGAACATATGAGACATGCCAAGTTCACTCATCTAATGAACAAAAGACCCATGCTGTTACAGTACAAAATAGTCCCAGGACAAGTAGGCCCTGGGATATTAATCCCCAGTATTACAGTACAAATGTGGGATTAGTTCCACTTGCTGCTATGACACGGTGTTGTGAAGTGAATGCTATTACATTGCAGAGGATACAATTGAACGGACGAAACTTCTGAAGACATTGGACATCCTGCTAAGTGTCCTAGTTTGACGTACTTCATAGATGTAGAAAATGGTTTATGCATGCCCTTCCACTGCTGCATGTTCAAAGTACAGTACTTGAGAGTTGAGTCTAGACATTGTTTGACTTTCTTTTATTTCTGCTGCAGGCTGAAGTTACCATTTCAAAGCTAACAGAGGAGAGGAGATGGACAGCTCAAGAGACGGAAGGTTTACGACAAGAACTGGTACTGTGTCATTACATTCTTTTTCATTGTGTTTCTCATTTTGGATCCAATATCAAAACTTCCGTTGGGAACCCTGTTCTATCATCAATGCAAATTTTAGTAATGGTGTAGGACGAGCAGGATCCTGGATTAGTGTGGATCATAAAAAGTTCTATGATCTATCTGGACACCCTTGCACTCTGCCTGCCTTCCGCCTCCCCTATCGTCCCTCTTCTTTATAATTTGCTAGGACTCTCATTTTGTTTCTTTTATTAGGCTTGTTTAGATTGGTCTGGGGAGAAACTTAAATCAAGGATAAATGCAATTCCCACCTAATCGGGTTCTAAATCCAGTCTTTTGAGGTACCTAAATGATGATCGTTGAAGTGTTTGCTACTCAAGAAATCTGAGCTACATTGGCTTAATTTTTGAAACATCTGTCGGGGAAAGAGTCCCATGGTCTTTGCATGCAATTAGTAGTGAGAGGTGAAAAGTAATCAATCTCTAGTGCTACTTCTTTTTGAACTTCTTGGATGGACCACAACCATGAACAGTTTTGAAGCTGTGTGGTAGTTGGTTTGTTGATCACTCAAAATTTAAGGTGGTTGGAAAGTTCTGGCCACTCTATAATCTTGGGCACTCATCCACTTCCATATTATCTTTGTTCTGTATATCATGTTCAGAAACTGAAAGAAACTTCTATTCTTGACATTGGCTGGCTTCCTTTGCTTTGCAGGCTTTGTTGAGAAGTAAGAAGGATGCAAGGAAAGTTCAAGTGGGATTTCCTTTCCTATTTGTTTGTATGGTGGCAGTCATCAGTGTGTTGGTTGGATACCTTCTAAACAGATGAGATGGAATCATCTGGAGTCCAATTTGGTTTACTGTCGATGAGTGAACGCTACCCTTGTTTGAATAAAAATGTTTTCCGGATTGTTAGGATGAACGCAGTATGTTAGATTCATATGCCTGCAAGCTACAACTTTTTGGGACTTGCGAGTGTTCTCCCCATATACTGGCTAGCTAAGAAATTAGAAGGGGAAACATGATATAAGTTGGCCAAGTCGTGCAGGAATTGTGGATATAGTTTGTGCATGTCAATAAAAAAAAAATGGTGTGTAAGTTTTTATTAGTAGGTAAGAGATTAAAAAACTACAGTAGTGACCGCAGCATTTCTTCTTTTTGTCTTGCCGTCAGAAGCCTTGTACAGTATTTTTTATTTTGATTTTTCAAAGCTACTTGATATAAGAGTGTAACTAAAGGAAGTGGGGTAGTTGAGCAATCTAAATGTAATCAAGAAGAAAATACTTCAAAATTATCAAATTTTATGAAAAAAGAGAGAATTATTCCTCAAAACAATGTAACATGTGTAATTGTTGTGGCGCTGCCCCCACTTACATCAATTCCTGGCCTGGCTATGCCGCTCTGAATAATAATTCTCTATCCAATGGCCAGGGGTTATGATATACTCCTACATGATACATAAACATTCCAAAGGCGAGTTAGGTTTAGATTTCATGTTAAGGTGTTCGGGCTGTGTACTGGGTTGACACCAATTATTGAACAGATTGGCCATGTATAGTTCGTGATCTGAAAGTTCAACTTGAATATAAGGAGTTTAATAAAAAAAAAAATTTTGCATCAAAGAACTTCATAGATACATAAAGAGTCAATACAGGAAATATTTGATTATAGCACCAAATACTGAATATGAAGCCAATAAGAACTTGAAGATTACAAGATGAGTAAGGGAATACAACAAGCATAACTAAGATAGGCAACTTCCAAAGCAAAAAGTTCCATCGAGAAGATTAACCATTATTGAAATGATAGCTTATGTCTGCTGTAAGTCATATCTGCTTCTGAATGAATCTTGGAAGATGCAGCAAACTTGATGGATTCAGATACAATCCATAGTGATATACTACAAATGTAGACTGATTGGGCAAGAAAGCAGAAATCAATAAATAAGGGGGTTACAATTGTTGGAAACTCCTTAATGCTTCTCAACTGTTGAAAAAGACAAGAATTAGTAAGAATGCTTATATGCAAAAGAGAAGAATTAGTAAGAATGTTTATATAAAGCATATGCTTTTTAATAGTCCAACTCACTACCTCAATTACAGGAATAATAGTAGCGCAATCCCTTTAGAAATAGTTCTGAGAATAGAGTCCATAAGCCTAGAGTTAATGTTAAAAAGTTGCTCCCACACCCGATTTCTGCAGATGCAAATTAAAAGTTTTGGCACAAAAGATATCCAAAACAGGCTCTTCACAAGAGCAAAGACATGCGTTTACATAGAATGTGAAGGCTGTTGACATTTGAGGGGACATATGAGAAGAGCTTGTTGTCCTATGAGATGCTCCTAGAGTTTGAACCTCCCCAAGGTCACTAGAATGCGAGCTCGCTAGAGATAAGCTGGCTTAAGAAATTCAAAGGCTTGAACTATGGATTGACGGCTGTGTTCCAGAACCATAAAAAGTTCTTATTTTTTGTGGAAAAAGAAACCCCGTTCCAGAAAAATAAGAAGCTTTCCACTTATTTGGAAGAATTTACATAGGTGCCAATGGGTGCCGGGAGTGAAATCGCACCGGTGGCCACGCCGGGCAGGCTCCGGCCACCGGACGGCCGATCCGAGCCGTCCAAAAATTCTAAAAAAAAAAACCAAGGGGGCCAACGCGGGAATCAACGGCATCCGAGGTGTGTAGGGGGCTTGATCCGAGCACCCCTTTTCCGTGTATATATGAATTCATATATACACGGAAAAGGGGTGCTCGGATCAAGCCCCCTACACACCTCGGATGCCGTTGATTCCCGCGTTGGCCCCCTTGGTTTTTTTTTTTAGAATTTTTGGACGGCTCGGATCGGCCGTCCGGTGGCCGGAGACTGCCTGGCTAGGCCGCCGGTGCGATTTCTCTCCGCCGGCGCCCATTATCATAGCAACAGTCTTATTTTTTGTATAAGGCAACTTCAAGCTCAAAAATCATGTATTTATGCAAATAATTTTCCTATCACTATGGATCTTGTTTGATAGATCTCATTGAGATCTTTAATACGGTGCAAAAAAAATTGATTTTTTTTTCATTTATATTATTTTTGAGTTTGAAAATGTGAAAGGAACTTTTGATTTAAATTTTGTGGGATGGCCCTTATTATTTTTGAATGAGAAGTTGTAAAATAAGTACTTATTTTTTAAGAAGCGTTCCGGAACGGAGCCTCAATCATATCCTTTTCGAGTTAGTCTCAAGATATAGCCACCCTTTTACCTGCTAATTTCGTATATGTTTCAAGTGGTAGTATTGTTTGTCGTGCAAAAATATACATGGTGGTACATTAGCTTAGAACAACGGGACGTTCGAAGCTTCTTGTGCAAAATGAGACAGCAATATGTACTTTTGCTATCTATGATCATTTAATGAGATTTTTTTGTTGCTTTTTATTCACAAAAGCTTCTATTAAATTTAGAAAAATACAAAAGCTAACAAAAGCAAAGGTAAAAGCTGATTGTGTAAGAGACCTTATATGAAAGGAAAAACCTAGAACTACTGCTGCATGCTGTTATGTTATCCCTGTAAATTATCTGGACTAGATATCGTATAGCTTAATGTGTTGGGAAAACTGAATCCCCAAGATCCAGTAATGACGCGTACAGATTAGACAACAAAAATAAAAACCCTACAAGGCGGAATTAGGGTTTTACTACAACTCCCTGCGACACGAACGCTGGTTGAACTTGTTATAGCACGCCTTGCTATAAACCACGAATACTGCTCGACCGTACCTTACGATCTTCTACCGTATTCCCCACACGTCTAGAACACGAACCGAGTGTGGACTCTTTCGTGATCTGTTTGCTCTCTCTAAGCATGCCTCTATTTACTGAATAATAGAAAAACAACTAATTGACCTAGAGAGCATAACGTGTATATATAGGGCTACGATAGGGACTTAAGGAGTAATAAGTCTGGGCTCCCAGTGTAAATAAGAAAACTTAATCCCACCAGGATTCTATTTCTTATTTCACTAATTATAATTCACCCCACTACAGAATTATAATTGCACTCCCGTCCTTATCTCAATTATATTACGAGCTCCATGATATTAAATACTTATTAATCTCCCCACGTTAAGATTACAGATACCCGTTGATTAAAATAAATTACTAACAATCTCTCACTTAATCAACATCTTAACTTGAGACTATCCGCTTAACTTATTCGATATGTCGGATACAAATATCCACCTGCAGGGTTTAACATAATCGAAACTTATAAGCTTACTCAAGTGGTATCATCAATCCCTACTGGGACGTGGATTCCATCAATAATTAATAGTTGTCATATACATAATGTTGTGACCCAACTCACCGAGACTATTGACCGTATAAAGATCTCACTCTTTAATGAATCAAAGTCAACAACATTAAATATACACCTCTAATAATTATTTTTGGATTAAGAGCATAAGCATTCATAATAACCATGAGGTTCCAATTGTCTTATAAAGTTAGTATAAAGACAATTACCTCAATTTGGTCCCAGTTCAATACACACAAAGTGTACTAGCACAATGAGTTAGAACTAGACCGTTCCCTGTAGTCAAGACAGACCTACTAAACATTGTACTGCAGTCCTACCGATGGTGTGTCTAGTTCCATCTAAGACTGCGAACCATATTTTATATTTCACAAGAACTGATGATCTGATCTTCTGTGTGTAAGCCGAACTCTACACACCAGATCATCTACTTTGTAAAATAAAAGACACACATACACAACATACAATAATATTATGCAAACATTGCCCATAAAAGATTCTCATCAAAAATGGATAATACTGATTAATAAATAGCAATCAAATATTAATCCATTACACAAAAGCATAACTTTTAGTATAATTTTCTAACAAACTCCCACTAAGACTCAAAATCATGCTACCACGCATCTCACTTCCATTCCCTTTACGTGACTATCAAAAGTCTTAGCCTGTAAGCTATTCGTAAAAGGATCTGCTAGGTTGTTTACCGATGCGATCTTAGACATAGTTACATCACATCACTAAACGATCTCCCGAAATAGGTGATACTTACGCTCGACGTGTTTTCGTTCTTATGAGTCAATGACTTTTTAGAGTTAGCAATTCCACCACTATTATCACAATAGATGTAAAAGCTAATTGCATTAAAGGAACCCCTTCTAGATCCATCAAGAAGTTTCTAAGCCAAAACGGCCTCTTTGGCTGCGTAAGAAGCTACCACATACTCGGCCTCCACGGTGGAATCAATCAATACACGATTGCTTGATACTCCTCCAACTTATGGCTCTACCTTCTAGGTAAACACATATCTCGAGGTATACTTCTGGAATCCTTATCTGACACAAAGTCTTAGTCCATGTACCCGTAAGGTATCAGACTACTTGACTGGTAAACCAACATATAATCTCTAGTTCTTTTCAAATACTTGAGAATATGTTTTACAATAGTCCAACGCTCTTATCCTGAATTAGACTGAAATCTACTAACCATGCCAACAACAAAGTAAATATCAGGTCTAGTACATAGCATAGCATACATGAGGCTTCCTACTGCCAAGGCATAAGGAACTGCCTTCATCTTCTCCATCTCCTCAGGTATCTTACAACACTGATCCTTAGATAGGTTGATTCCATGTCTAAAAAGAGAGGAACCTTTTTTTGGAATCCTGCATGCTAAAATGAGCAAGGATCTCATCGATATAAGTAACTTATGATAAGCCCAACATCCTATACTTGCGATCTCACATAATCTTAATCCCAAGGATGTGACCGGCTTCTCTCAAGTCTTTCACATCGAACTGGCTAGATAGTCACACCTTCATCGAAGACAACATTCCCACATCGTTTCTGATTAGCAGAATGTCATCTACGTATAGTACCAGGAATACCACCACTTTTCCGTTGTGCTTCTTGTACACACATGACTCATCTGGATATTGATCAAAATCAAAAAAAAAAACTTGATTGCTTGATCAAAACAGATGCTTGCTTGAGTCCATAAATAGACTCCTTAAGCTTGCATAACGTACACTCTTGACCCTTTGCTATGAATCCATTTGATTCTATTATGTGGATGTGTTCATCCAAATTTTTATTCAGGAATGCAGATTTTACAGCCTTTTGTCAAAAATCTACATTTTTATCTTCTAATTCCTCATTGTAGTTGCAAGGTTCAGCATGTTGTTCTTCAGGGATCATATCATAAGATTCTCCCAAGAACGTATACCGATTGGGTAGGACAACAACCCTCCCACTACGATGAGGTACCAGTGTGTCAACAACTTTTTCTTGCAGTGTAACCTCCGGTTCTATTGGTGTTGAAGAAGTATTTATCGGTCATTCTCCTCTCAATTTCTTTAGAACAATCTTGCTTCTGGGCTTATGGTCTATTTCATAGTCCTTCACTAAGATTCGAGCATTGGTGCTAACAATGACCTTCTGATTCTTAGAACTATAAAATAATCCACATTTCGTTCCTCTAAGGTACCCCACAAACAGACAAACTTATGTCCTTGATTCCAATTTATCTGTGTTCCCATTTAGCAAATGTGCTGGACTACCCCAAATCCGAACATGCTGCAGACTAGGTTTGCGCCCAGTCCACAGTTCTGTGGGTGTAAATGGTACTGACTTAGACGGTACCAAGTTAAGAATGTAGATTACTGTTTCTAGTGTATGTCCCCAAAACGAAATAGATAAATCTGAATAACTCATCATTGATCTCACCATATCTATAAGAGTCGTATTCCTTCTTTCTGCTAAACCATTTTGATGTGGATAATTGGTGCTGAAAACTGGGATGCAATCCTTTCAGCTAACAAGTACTCCCTAAACTCTCCCAAGAGGTATTCGCTACCACGATCAAATCGCAGTGTCTTACGACATTTACCTCGATGCTTCACCGTTTTTGCCCTATACTCCTTGAATTTCTCAAAGCATTCGGACTTATGGTGCATCAAATAAATGCAAACATTGAGTAATTATCAATCAAAATGATTAAATACTCAAAACCACCTCTTGCTTGGACATTTAAGGGCCCACACAAATCAGAATGAACCAATTTAAATGGCTCTTTGGCTCTATAACCTTTTACTGATAAAAAAGTCTTTTGATCATCTTACCATCTAAATAGGATTCACAGACTAGAAGTTCCTCAACTTCCAATGAACCTAAAAGTCCATCTTGACTAGTCTAAAAAAAAACTATTCAGACTAATATGACCAAGGTATAAGTGCCAAAGATACATTTGGTTCAATTTAGAAGGCTCATTTCTCTTACATGGCATATCATTAGTGTTATTCAATTTATGCAGTTGCACTATAGGAAATATAGGATTAATAAAATAGAGATTATCCACCAATGAACCAGAATAGATAAAACATTTATTTAACTTAATAACCACAAAGTTACTAAAATAAACCAAATATCCATCTTTAATCAACTTAGAAACTGAAACCAAGTCTTTTCTAAGTATGAGAACATAAAGACAATCTCTAAAAATTAAACTCCTATTATTACTAAAATTTAAAATAACATTTCCTACTACAACTACTGTCACTCTCGTAGCATTGCCCATGTGTAGATAAATCTCTCCATCACTGAGTGTTCTGGTTTCCTGGAACCCATGCAATAAATTACAAATATGATTAGTGGTTCACGTATCTACACACCAGGTACTGGCAGATGACACCACTAAACATGATTCAACGACTAGCGAAAAGATGTATCTTGATTATTCACTTTATTGAGATAGAATAGACATTCATTCTTCCAGTGTTCTTGATGCTTGTAGTGAAAACACTTGCCCGTAGGCTTTTCCACTCCACCTTGAGGCGCGTGAACTGCCTCCACAACCTTTTTCTGAGATTTATTCTGCTTCTTCTGGCCTTTCGGCTTAGAAGTAGAAGCCTTCTCTGCCACTAACACTGATGGTGGTTTCTTCACAACCAAAAGACCCTCAGTTGCTTGGAGTTCCTTAAGAAGTTCCGCCAAAGATAAATGCATTTTGGTCATAGAATAAGTCAGGCGAAACTGCTTAAAACTCTCAAACTGCAATGAGTTAAGAATGAAATCGATCTGGGTTTCCCCATCAATTTCAACTCCAAGGATCTCTAGTTCATTAAGAAGAGCTATCATCTTTAGAACATGATCCCTAATTGGGGTCCCTTCAACATGGGTGATACTCACCAATTTTTTATGAAATTTTACTTTCTGTTCTATGGCATTCTCATCAGGTCTAGGAGGGCATACCTCAGACAGCACAAAAATTGTGCCCTTCAGCAATTAACACAGTATCCAAGTTCCTTTTTCAGTCAATATAATTCGATCCAGTAAGTTTATTTTCTTTGAGAATAATTGCAAGTGGATTGAAAAAATCCATTTTTGAATCTGAGAATCAAATAACATAACAATCAATTATGAAGGGCAATAAAAACTTTGAATTTCATTTTAATATTGGTTCCCTCTACCACATGTTAAAAGAAAAATATTGGCAATCCTACACACCGGAAAAAGCATGCTTCGATGGGAAGTCTCTACTCTTTATCATTTGTGTAGATAGGCACAACCTTTTAATTTTACTATCTAGACACTATACCGTGCCAAGCAAAATTAAATAGTCAATATAGCTTCGGTCCTATAAATAATAATAGTGACTCAGATGGTGAGGATACTATTATTTACAGCTAAGTGTATACCATTACCTAGCCCCATAACTCATTGTTCCGTTATGAATTACCTCAGATGGTGAAGTAATTCACACAACAATTATCATAGACCTATCCTTTAAGGAAGTTTGTACTGATGAAGTCATAATTAATTTTGCCCGATGGGGGGAAGGTTCTAAAACCATCACATAAAATTAATTACATCATCTACATACTAGTAATGGAGACCGTGGAATTTATAAAAAATAAACTCCCTCTCCCACTTAGTTATTTAAAAAAAATTTGTGAGGGTTATCAAAATTTTCGAGTTTGCAAAACCGTGATCTAGGTCAAAGCCAATTATCACCATGTTGTCCCAATATGGTAAACTATCACATATGCAAACAATATGGAAACACAAATAATAAGGAAACACAAGATAAAGAATCCAGCTATTATGGTTAAGAATGCAATCCTTGAGTAATAAGGAATCCTTCCAAACTTGAAATCCTTAAACAATAAGGAGTCCTTTCAAATTTCAAATCCTTAAGCAATACTTCCAAACTTGAAATCCTTCAGCTATACTCGTGTGGAAGACTAAGATACTATGAATCAATCAAGGAAACCAAAATCCAACCGTGCTTAGGCAAGAAAATTCGGATTTGACATATTCCCGCGTAAACTGCACAGTCTTTAGTATTTTGGCCATGTCTTCCTCATCCGACCTCCAATTGAAGTGATTCAAATTGGGTTGGATTCAAAATTCAATTATCTACAACTTTTGTGAAGAACATATTTTCTGATTCCAACGTTTACTGGGTCGAAATAGCCCTGCAATCAGACCTTACGAATCTGGAAAAAATCTTTTGCATGCCAAACAGCTTGTATCTTTTGTATCTATCATCTTCGATTTTCGAACAACCGTCGAATGCTATTACAATCGAAGAAACATACAAATATTGATTTTATGCCTCCATTGGAGTTCACATGCTACGTTAATTATTACAACCACGAAAAATAATTGTGGCACCCAATAAATAACATATGTTATGTTAATTATTACAACCACGAAAAATAATCGTGGTACCCAATAAATAACAATAATTACGAAAAAATATCGTGGGATCCAATCACATAAAATCAACAAAAATCATGTAACCATAATAGCTGGGTAAGAACGCTGCAAAACAGAGTTAGCACAGTTCTACGTTCTACCTTCTATAACCTACGGACAACATGGCATGTTTAATCCATACGCGCGATTACAGCCGTCTCTGATACCACTGTTGGGAAAACTGAATCCCCAAGACCCAGTAATGACGCGTACAGATTAGACAACAAAAATAAAAACCCTACAAGGCGGAATTAGGGTTTTACCACAACTCCCTGCGACACGAACGCTGGTTGAACTTGTTATAGCACGCCTTGCTATAAACCACGAATACTGCTCGACCGTACCTTACGATCTTCTACCGTATTCCCCACACGTCTAGAACACGAACCGAGTGTGGACTCTTTCGTGATCTGTTTGCTCTCTCTAAGCCTGCCTCTATTTACTGAATAATAGAAAAACAACTAATTGACCTAGAGAGCATAACGTGTATATATAGGGTTACGATAGGGACTTAAGGAGTAATAAGTCTGGGCTCCCAGTGTAAATAAGAAAACTTAATCCCACCAGGATTCTATTTCTTATTTCACTAATTATAATTCACCCCACTACAGAATTATAATTGCACTCTCGTCCTTATCTCAATTATATTACGAGCTCCATGATATTAAATACTTATTAATCTCCCCACGTTAAGATTACAGATACCCGTTGATTAAAATAAATTACTAACATAATGATCAAAGCATAAGGCTATCTTTATTTTCCATCATAATCGAAACGAAACAAAAAGGGTATAAAATAGTAGCATCACATGAGTTATAATCTAGGCTTTTACTCTGCAATATTTATATGCGACTCACCAGAACCAGAAGCTGCTACCTCAACAATAGAAGAGGGATCCTTCTGCATCATGTAAACGTGCCCCTCCTCGATATCCCCAGCTCGATCTCCACTTAAGCATGTCAGTTGTTTGTTTCCAAGGATTTCCAGAATCTCTTCAATTTCACCCAGAAGACGAGCAGCCTGCCTCACACTCTTTTCCCTTTCCTCTATGGCGCTGCAATAACACTTTCGAATTACAACGCTCGATAAATTGGAAAGACAGGCTCCAAAAATATCGGCAATCATGACAGATAGTTGCTCAAAAAAGTTCCCATCCTTGTCGGCATCTGTATTGCCTTCATAGTCATTCAGTATGGTATGGCTAATTTTGTACATGGAATTAGCCGCTAGAACATTGGGACTTTCGGTTGTGCTCCTTTGGTACTCAATGACAGACTTTTCAGCGATATAGACTAATGTTTGAAGAGTCCCCTCAATGGTTTTTCCTTTGAGAGATAGTTTTCGAAGATCCTTACCCAGCCACTTGCGATAAAGTTCAACTTCTGCCCACACGACACAGGCTGCACATTTCAAGTTCAACATATTTTCTGCTTTGGAACTGAAGCTTTCCTCTACAAGGCCGGCGTATACAAGGCCTTCACTCACACTACTTATCAATCGGTCAACTGCTTGACTTTCAACGTTAGGGAGTGCAACGGCAATGCTGGTTAAGGTCACCACTGGCATAGTCCATGAATTTAGAACCTGGCTACTATCAATATCTGCAACCCCCTTATAGCAGCTGTTAGATTTTCGCAAAAGCTCATTTAGATATTTTGGCTGCTGACGTTTACCCATTTGAATCACTTGATTCAGTTCATGACATATATTCTTCAGAAAAATTTTGGGCAGCTTTGCCTCACCTTCAAGTTGCAAAACATAAAGATCCAATTCTGGGCTTGAATTTTTTGGTTCTAAACTTCTATTTCTAGCTTGGGCACTAGAATTAGATGTGGGGTCTTCCTTCATCCTCTTGCAGTAGTAGAAACATGAGAAGAAAGGGAGTGCGACGATGATGGAGATTAACTGAACCAATTTGCTAGCTACCACAATCCCAATTTGGACACCTATGCATAAGTTCAGAATGAGAAGTTTCAAAGTCCTAATAACTTTTTTGCATCTCATGCCCCGAATTGGTAAGGTTAAGGGTATTTTTTTCCACTCAACCAACTTTTGGATCCAAAAGTTTTCTACTAATTTGAACTCTATGTGGTGATGGTTGGTAAATATGTTGTTGCAGTTGATGCTGACGGCAGTAAACCATCTACATACCGGAGCAATGGTACCTAGAACCATCCCAATAGATTGAATTGCTAAAATCCACGAGGTTGACCAATGATAAGTCGAGCTAGGCCCGTCGATTTGATTTTTCCTCCTCAATATTTCGATCTCAACTCTAATTAATGAGAATGCAGTGACGAAACAGATTGCCCCTGACAGAGCTGAGGTCACCAAACGAGCCATCACAAATTGGAGGCTTCCGGTTTCTGCCATGACCCAGTATTTCTCCACCACTTCTTTCAATTTCTGATGTGTAAGGTTCCCAGCTTCCTCTAACTTTCCCCCCTCACAAGCAGTTTCATGCAATTCATTATACTTGAATTCCATATATCTTTTGGTGGTGGGATTAGTCAAAGCTAAAGAACTTAGTGTCACAAGCAACACAAGCATGGAAACAATATAGAATTTGGGTGAGATGAACTCAACGTTAAAAGGCGGCACATCATAGTTAAAAGGCGGCACATCATAGTATTTGAGAAACCACAATCTATAGAATTTGAGAAGGCTCCCAGTATACAGTTGGATACTAATATTTACAACGATGGTGACCACTAGAATGCCCAAAGCCACGATGTTCATAAAACTTTGATCATTATTCCTAGATGCAAAAGAAATTAGAAAGTTACCCATTACTATAATCATGAAAACTTCACCGCTAAGCTTCGCACACATGTCTAGTTCTGTCAACATGGGGGTGGTAAGATCCACCGGGAGCTTCATGGCCACAGCTAATATGGTGAGGGAAGTAGCATTCATGGTGAAAAATTTGCAAGGGAACCAAATCTTTCTCCGGCGGATTCCGTGAATGACATCTGCAGCCATGGCTAGGGAACAGACAAGAGATGCTGCTGCAACATACATGCCGATCCATGGCATAGGAGCATGGAGAGAGTCCTCAATCTCTTGTTTAATATCTTGGTAGGAGTCCATTTTTCAGCACCCTTTGATTGCAGTTTCCGTTCTGGTTGTACAAAGGTGCAATGGTTGTAGCTCTCCCTTTGTGTTTTTTAGTCAACTCATATGCATTATAGGGAGTGTTTTTTAGTATACGGTTTCATGTTGTTTTTCCCGGAAGCATTCACGAAGGGCTCTCGAAAGGGCCCAATTGCCTTGCAAGAAGGTTCATTGGCTCTGGCCACTCGACTCCGAAAGACTTGACTTATTATTAGTGCTTCATGTACTACTGGTGGGGTGGGTCCTTGTTAAGCATGCATGATTTATTACACGCGTTGGCTTGACTTAAGCAACAAACTTGGTAAGTTGGTGTTCCACTTTTTCAAAAAGTACTTTTTTTTAAATGAAGATAATTTCAAATTCAAATATAATGAAAATAAAAAATATTTTTTCAAATTTTTTTGTACCGTTTAATGAGATCTATCAAATAAGATCCATGTAGGTAGGAATATTATTTGCGAAAACACATGATTAATTTTTGGGCTTGAAATTGCCTTCTTTTTCAAAAAATTCTTTTTCCACAAAAGTAGAATGGCCCCTTAAGACAAATAAGGGACATAATCATGCACAGATTTTTGATAGGGCCCACCACGGGTTCCGTAAAAATGATCTAAATTGATCATTTTTCTTAAAACATTTCTTATAAGCGCTTGTAAGGAAACTATCCCAATCGGATATCGGTAGATGCTTTTTAAAAATTCGTAGGTTGAACCATATAGTTTATCCCTACAAATTTTGAAAAAGTCTTTAACAATATCCAATTGAAATGATTTTTTTTTTTACAAGAATACATGAAAATATTTTAAGA
Organism: Rhododendron mucronatum var. ripense; assembly: GCA_019656295.1. Taxonomy (NCBI): domain Eukaryota; kingdom Viridiplantae; phylum Streptophyta; class Magnoliopsida; order Ericales; family Ericaceae; genus Rhododendron; species Rhododendron mucronatum. The sequence continues at coordinate 9,613,121 of BPLT01000004.1, read as the reverse complement.
AAATAAGCAGTTTAGATCATTTTTGTAAAAGAACCGTTCTACACACACAGAAAAATGTGCACAGATTGTCCACAGATTTTGTTGTGGGGCCCACCACGGGTCCCACACAAATCATCCGAGCCGTTCATTAAATGTAAAATATTTTTTCAAGGGTCCCCGTAAAAAATAAGCTCAATCCAATATCTATAGGTGCTTCATCTAACCATCTAACTTTTCATTCAGATTTCCGGATAATGAAAAGTTATATGGTTGGATCGAATATCTATAGGTATCGGATTGAACTTATTTTTTACGGAAACCTTTGAAAAAATGTTTTACATTTAATGAACGGCTCGGATAATTTGTGTGGGACCCTTGGTGGGACCCACAACAAAATTTGTGCACAATCTGTGCACAGATCTGCTGTGTGGGCAGACTTTCTGTTTGTAAAATTCATGATGGATCCCACATAAAATCTGTAGATGATCTGTGTCATCCTTGTATGTAGGGGTGTGCAAAAAAACCGAGACCCGACCAACCCGACCCGACGGGGCGGGTCCGAACATGGGGTTCAGTCGGGTACGGGTTGATATTCCTAAAAAAATAGTTTTCGGTTCGGGTCTCGGGGTGCTGTTTTTGTTACCCGACCCGACCAAAAGAAGAACAAAACATATAAATCACTTCGGTTTGGTCGGACCCGACCCGACCAAAAAAAATTGGGCACACGGGCGGGTATATACCATCGTTCGATTCGGGTTGATTTTTCCCTTACCCGACATGGTCGGGTCGGGTTCGGGTGCGCAGGCCATACCCGACCCGTGCACACCCCTACTTGTATGTGCAAGGAGACTTTTCATTGTCTATACATGAACCTACCTGAACCCATTCCAAAAGGACATGCGTTTTGAAGGGGTGATGGCGTGATGCATAATGCATTGACTGACTTTGACAACATGTTTTTTTTTTTTTTGTCATGATTTCCGTTTCTAAGCTTATAATTCTGAAATTTATTTCGATATTTCGTAACTTTTTGTTTAGTTTTTCGTCGTAATTTTTGGGGTTAATTGTTCATCTCATCAAACAAATCGAAAAAGTATAAAAAAATGGACCGACGTTAATAAGATTCAAATAAGACGACACTTTAGACAAATAAAATAGCCGTTCGATACTTTTTTCATTTTTCGTAAACTTTGTTTTTTTACTTTCTGTAATAATTTTGTACTTTTTAGACTCTTCTCCTCAAGACAGATGATTAATTCAAAAAATATGACATGAATCTAACAAAAATTCAGAAAAGACGAACAAAACACACAAAATTAACGAAAAAAATAATTACGTTTACGAGAATGGAGTCAAAATGCAGTATTCCCTTCGTCCCATATTGCTTGTCATACATTCTATTAAGATGTCCGACAATACTTGTCCTCTCTAAAAAGTCAGATTAAAAAAGTGTTTAAATTTTCACAAAGAAAATTGATTTTGGCACTCCAGTTTTTACTACTAGCATTCCACTTTGTGTGTTAATCATGTGAGAAAATAAAACTAAAAGTAGAGTGCCATTGGCTAAATTTAGAGTGCCAAAATCACCTCCCTATCACAAACAACGCCTCATGAAAAGTCTTTTGAATGTTGAGAATAAGGGGTAACTTTAGATATTTAACCAACTTTTCTAATGAAATTTGCATTAATTGTATGTCTATTTAAAAAGTTGAATTCTCCGTACAAAATAAATATTATGGGACGAAGGGAGTACTCTTACTTTTTTTTGACAATTCTATAAAGTTGTGACAATTCTCTTGTAACGAAATAAAAATAGTCACAAAAACTTATATGTTAGCGGTAACTTGTATTTTCCTCAGGTAAAAGCTACTTTTAGTGATCACTTTTGGAGCTGTCGTTATTTTTTGTCTCCCTAGGTCAATTTTCGTGTAATGTTTCAAAATATCAAGGGTGCCAATCATCAAAATGGACCCAAAAATGATTCGAATAGAATTGTTCAGTTTCTTTAAGGGACTCGAGAGGATCTTGTTCCTAGTTTCGTTAAGTGACTCGAGAGGATCTTGTTCCATGTATTAATGCTCCTCATTTTTCTAGTACTAGTAAACGCGCTCGTGCACGTGCTTTGCACTTGGACTTATTCCAATTAACATGATTTCGATTTACACAAGCATTTATACGTACAGAAAGTTCAAATAAATGCCTTTTTCATTTATGATGATAACACATGTAATGGATTCTTATAAACATCAAAGCTTAAGGTATGTTATGTTGCCAACAAAATCAGTTTTGTCTTAGAAAGGTACCAATAATTTTTTTTTAACATTGTTTTATAGGTTTAACTTTTAAGAATTTTGAACCCGGTTTTCATTTATTTGGATGTAGGCACCACGTACGTAGGTACCAAATAATCAATAGTGCTGGTGTTGGTAAAATGAAAAGAATGGTGCTCATAAATATGGAGAAAGGATCCTTTGTGCTGAAAATCGCTGTGCCTCAATGTCGAGGAGTTTTTCGGCCCTTGAATTTAAAATATTAAAAAACTCACACAACTCAAAGGCCGAAAAACTCTTCCGACACAGAGGCATAAAGTTTCCGGAGCAAAGAAGATCGGACCCTTAAATATACACGCCCATACAAGGTTTTTTGAACAGAGCCCATACAAGTTCTATACCATTTTTTTAATTTAACTAGTCCATGATAAAATAAGCATACCTTGTCACTATGTCTTTAAATAGGTCATTGAACTCATTTAAGATCTCTTACAAGACAGCATTATAATGAAAAAAATCACATTATGATCTTCCGAGTAGATTGGACCTTAGTTCAACGAAGTGGAAGCAATTAGAGGTGTTAAATGGACTGTGTTGTGTCTGCCTAGCCCATTTATTTTCATGTCTAACGTGCTTCGTGTCGTGCTGAAAAGTTACTCCCACACCCAATTTCTGCAGATGCAAATTAAAAGTTTTGGCACAAAAGATATCCAAAACAGGCTCTTCACAAGAGCAAAGACATGGGTGTACATGGAATGTGACGGATGTTGACATTTGAGGGGGACATATGAGAAGAGCTTGTTGTCCTATGAGAAGCTCCTAGAGTTTGAACCTCCCCAAGGTCACTAGAATGCGAGCTCGTTAGAGATAAGCTGGCTGGCTGGCTTAAGAGATGCAAAGGCTTGAACTATGGATTGACTCAATCATATCCTTTTCGTGTTAGTGTCAAGATATAACCACCCTTTTACCTGCTAATTTCGTGTATGTTTCAAGTGGTAGTATTTTTTGTCGTGCGAAGATATACATGGTGGTACATTAGATTAGAACAACGGGACGTTCGAAGCTTCTTGTGCAAAATGAGACAGTAATATGTACTTTTGCTATCTATGATCATTTAATGTGATTTTTTTGTTGCTCTCTATTCACAAAAGCTACTATTAAATTAAGAAAAATGCAAAAGCTAACAAAAGCAATGGTAAAAGCTGATTGTGTAAGAGACCTTATATGAAAGGAAAAACCTAGCTAGAACTACTGCTGCATGCTGTTATGTTATCCTTGTAAATTATCTGGACTAGATATTGCAAAGCTTAATGATGAAAGCATAAAGCTATCTTTATTTTACATCATAATCCAAACGAAACAAAAAGGGTATAAAATAATAGCATCACATAAGTTGTAATCTAGGCTTTTACTCTGCAATAGAGGTGGCAATTCCAACCCATATTTCTTAATCCGTCCAAATCCGCCCACTTGTAACCCAACCCAACCCGCCCATATTGTGTAATTGGTTAATATGGGTTCAACCCGTATCAACCCATATTTTTATGGGTTTAGATGGGTTGTGAGTGGGTTTAATATGGGTTAAGATTAAAAATGGTCCAACACCCTTTTCTCTCTCACCCGTGCTCTCCCGTCATCTCTGATTCTCGCACTGGCTGGGACGAAGTTCAAAATAGAGTACTCCGTATACCCGAAGACCAATTGTACAATCACTCTGAAAAATCACCTCTCTCTCTCTCTCTCTCTAACAGTTTCTTCAACAAAACTAAAAAAATAACGCACTAGGGTTAGATTGAATTTAAAAGACAAGTGGTTTATTTTTGTCCTTATTTAAATTTTTTTTACATTTGTTAATTTTGCGTCAAATTTTTGTGACTTAATGATTGTCTCAACGAGAGCAATCAGAAAAGTAAATTTTTTTTTATCGAAACTCATAATTTTTTTTCAAAAAGACAAAATAATATAATTATAAGATCAATCCCTTGAGCTCCTCTCCCTCTGAGGCTTTTTTTTGTTTTGTCATTATTCAACTTTTTCCTCATATTTTACAATTTTTGATTTGTTCCAATCAGAAAAGTAAAAAATTATGACTTTTACCCAAATATTTTTGAAAACATTCAAGATAAAACCCAAAAAACCGGTTGTTGAGATTTATCTTGAATATTACAAAAAATATTAGAGTAAAAGTAAAAAAAAAAATTATTTTTTTATTCTCTCATCGAGACGAACTAATAGGGATAAAAAGTTTATTGCAAAACAAACAAATACAAAAAAAATTTGAATGGAGACCAAAAAAAAAAAGTCACTTGACTTTTTAATCCGAACCGAAGCAGTGGCTTCGGCGAACGCAATGAAGACCGAAACTGTACATTTGGCGCAATCATTGTCTTTCCAAACAATTCTTTGATGCGGCCTCTAACTCCTCGTAGAAGTTACGTTACTGTTTAGAAATGGAAAAAAAAAAAAAAAGAAGAAGTAAAAACATGATTTTTTTAAAGCTTTTTTAGCCTCTATTTGCTTCATTTTTATTCAAAAAAAATTGAGTTTTAATCATAAAAAATTTCTTTTCTAAATCCTCTTATTGAGACAAATCGGGGGAAGGGAGGGGGGAAAGGAAAAAAAAAAAAAAAAAAAAAAGGAAAACGGGTTGGGTCGGGCGGGTTTGGGTTTGGCTTGACCCATATTTGACCCGACTCATTTCAACCCGTTTACTTTTCGACCCATATTCGATCCGTCCATATTTGACCCATGACCCGTTTCAACCCGCCCAGACCCGTCCGTTTGCCACCTCTGCTCTGCAATATTTATATGCGACTCACCAGAACCAGAAGCCGCTACCTCGTTGTTTGATGAGGGAACACTAGAAGATGGGTCCTTCTGCATCATGTTAACGTGCCCCTTCTCGATATCCGCAGCTCGATCTCCACTTAAGCATGTCAGTTGTTTGTTTCCAAGGATTTCCAGAATCTCTCCAATTTCACCCAGAAGACGAGCTGCCTGCCTCACACTCTTTTCCCTTTCCTCTATGGCGCCGCAATAACACTTTCGAATTACAACCCTCGATAAATTGGAAAGACAAGCTCCAAAAATATCGGCAATCATGACAGATAGTTGCTCAAACAAGTTCCCATCCTTGTCGGCATCTGTATTGCCTTCATAGTCCTTCAGTATGGTTTGGCTAATTTTGTACATGGAATTAGCCGCAAGAACATTGGGACTTTCAGTCACGCTCCTTTGGTACTCAATGACAGACTTTTCCGCGATATTGACTAATGTTTGAAGAGTCCCCTCAATGGTTTTTCCTTTGAGAGATAGTTTCCGAAGATCCTTACCCAGCCACTTGCGATAAAGTTCAACTTCTGCCCATACGACATCTGCTGCACATTTCAAGTTCAACATTTTCTGCTTTGGAACTGAAGCTTTCCTCTACAAGGCCGGCGTATTCAAGGCCTTCACTCACACTAATTATCAATCGGTCAACCGCTTGACTTTCAACTTTAGGGAGTGCAACGGCGATGCTGGTTAAGGTCACCACTGGCATAGTCCAAGAATTCAAAACCTGGCTACTATCAATATCTGCAACCCCCTTATAGCAACTGTTAGATTTCCGTAAAAGCTCCATTAGATATTTTGGTTGCTGACTTTTACCCATTTGAATCACTTGATTCAGTTCATGACATATATTCTTCAGAATAATTTTGGGCAGCTTCCCCTCACCTTCAAGTTGCAAAACATAAAGATCCAATTCTGGGCTTGAATTTTTTGGTTCTAAACTTCTATTCCTAGTTTGGGCACTAGAATTAGATGTGGGGTCTTCCTTCATCCTCTTGCAGTAGTAGAAACATGAGAAGAAAGGGAGTGCGACGATGATGGAGATTAACTGAACCAATTTGCTAGCTACCACAATCCCAATTTGGACACCTATGCATAAGTTCAGAATGAGAAGTTTCAAAGTCCTAATAACTTTTTTGCATCTCATGCCCCGAATTGGTAAGGTTAAGGGTATTTTTTTCCACTCAACCAACTTTTGGATCCAAAAGTTTTCTACTAATTTGAACTCTATGTGGTGATGGTTGGTAAATATGTTGTTGCAGTTGATGCTGACGGCAGTAAACCATCTACATACCGGAGCAATGGTACCTAGAACCATCCCAATAGATTGAATTGCTAAAATCCATGAGGGTTGACCAACCATACGTCGAGTTAGGCCTCAGGATTTGAGACTTTGCCCTCAACATTATGATCTCAACTTTAATTAATGAGAATGCAGCGACGAAACAGATTGCCCCTGACATAGCTGAGGTCACCAAACGAGCCATAACAAGTTGGGGGCTTCCGGTTTCTGCCATGACCCAGTATTTCTCCACCACTTCTTTTAGTTTCTGATGTGTAAGGTTCCCAGCTTCCTCTAACTTTCCCCCCTCACAAGCAGTTTCATGCAATTCATTATACTTGAATTCCATATATCTTTTGGTGGTGGGATTAGTCAGAGCTAAAGAACTTAGTGTCACAAGCAACACAAGCATGAAAACAATATAGAATTTGGGTGAATTGTCGAACTCAGCACTCAAAAGCGGCAGAACATTTTTTTCGAGAAACCACCAAATATAGAATTTGAGAAACCTCCCAGTATACAGTTGGATACTAATATTTACAACGATGGTGACCACTAGAATGCCCAAAGCCACGATGTTCATAAAACTTTGATCATTATTCCTAGATGCAAAAGAAATTAGAAAGTTACCCATTACTATAATCATGAAAGCTTCGCACACATGTCTAGTTCTGTCAACATGGGGGTGGTAAGATCCACCGGGAGCTTCATGGCCACAGCTAATACGGTGAGGGAAGTCGCATTCATGGTGAAAAATTTGCAAGGGAACCAAATCTTTCTCCGGCAGATTCCGTGAATGACATCTGCAGTCATGGCTATGGAACAGACTAGAGATGCAGCTGCAACAAACAGGCCGATCCATGGCATAGGAGCATTGAGAGACTTCTCATACTCTTTCACATCATCTTGATTAAAAAAAATCTTTGTAGTCCATTTTTCAGCACCCTTTGATTGCAGTTTCGGTTCTGGTTGTACGAAGGTGCAATAGTTGTAGCTCTCCCTTGGTGTTTTTTAGTTAACTCATATGCATTATAGAATGTTTAGGTATACGATTTCACGTTCTTTTTCCTGGAAGCATTCACGAAGGGCTCTCGAAAGGGCCCATTGCCTTGCAAGAAAGTCCATTGGCTCTGGCCACTTGACTCCGAAAGATGTGCATGGCCGTGTTCGTTTAAGAGTTTTAAATTTTGAATTCTAATTATTATCCTATTTTTCTTCGATTATTACTCTCATTTTAGGAAAATCGACGGCCAATAATGTGTTTTGATATTTAATACTAGCCAATGAAATTTTCAACATTAACAAATATTCTTAGATTATCCTTAGTACGGTTTCATGTTGTTTTTCCTGGAAGCATTCACGTACGAAGGGTTCTCCAAAGGGCCCATTGTCTTGCAATTGGCTCTTGCCATTGCCTCTCCGACATATATACAAGGACGACAGAGTAGTGATCATATATATGCGAAAGATGTGGTAGACGTAGATGATGTTGATGTGCTTTAACTTTGCTAGGGTTTGTGAAAAGTTACTGCTTCCAGTGGTGGGTGGTGGCATGGGGTCCTTGTTAATTAAGAATTATTTGCGCGTTGACTGACTTCCGCAACAAACTTTGTAAGACAAATAAAGGGACATATCATGCACGAATTTTTTCATGGGACTCACTACGGGTCCCGCAAAAATGATCCGAATTAATCATTATTCTTAAAACTTTTTTTGTATGCACTTGTTAGAAAATTATCTCAATCAGATATCGGTAGATGCTTTTTCGAAATTCGTAAGGTGAACCAGATAGTTTATCCCTACAAATTTTGAAAATGTCTCCAACAATATCCGATTGAGATGATTTTTTTTACAAGAATACTGTACATAGAAGTATTTTAAGAGAATGGATGGTTTAGATCATTTTTACGAAATTCATAATGGACCCAAATCTGTGGATGATCTGTGTCATCTTTGTATGTGCAAGGAGACTTTTGGTTGTCTATACGTGAATCTACCTGAACCCATTCCAAAAGGACATGCGTTTTGAATGGGTGATGGCGTGGTGCATGGACTGAGACTTTTACAACATGTTTTTTTTTTTTTTGTCACGATTCCCATTTTTAATCTTATAAGTCTGAAACTTATTTCGATATTTTTTATTTTTTATAATTTTTGTTTAGCTTTTCGTCGTAATTTTTGGGATGAAAAGTTTGTTTCAACAAAACAAATTGAAAAAATATAAATATATAGATCGACGTAAATAAGTTCAAATACGACGATACTTTAGACAAATAAGACAATTGTCTGATACTTTTTTCGTTTTTCGTGAACTGTGTTTTTCACTTTCCGTCATAATTTTGTACTCCCTCGGTCTCTTATTTAGAGTTCAGTATTCTATTTTGGACTGTCTCTTAATATATAAGTGTCCATTTTATAAAGTTAGGAGGGTAAAAGTTGATGCATTATCTATTTTGTCCCTAAAGAGATATTTCATTTTGAAAAATTAGTGAGTAAAAGTGTAATGATGATGGTAAGTAGAGAAAGTGGAGGAAAAAGTTGGTATGAAAGGTGTAATAATGATGTCTTTTTAATAAGTTAGAGTCACGAAGTAGGACACTTAAAATGGACGGATGGAGTACTTTTTAGACTCTCCTCCTCAAGACAGATGATTATTCAAAAAATATTATGTGAATCTAACAAAAATTTAGAAAAAAATGAATAAAACACACAAAACGAAAAAAAATAATTATGTTTACAAGAATGGAACTGAAATGCAGTATTTTCTTCGTCCCACATTGCTTGTCATATAGTCTATTAAGATGTCCTCTCAAAACAGTCAGATTAAAAAGTGTTTAAATTTTCACAAACTACACTTCATTAAAAGTCTTTTGAATGTTGAGAATAAGGCGTAACTTTAGAAATTTAACCAACTTTTCTACTGAAATTTGCACTAATCGTATGTCTTTTTAAAAAGTTTGATTCCCCGTACAAAACTAGCAATATGGATGAAGGGAGTACTCTTTTTTTTCGCCTATTGCATAAAGTTGTGATAATTTTCTTGGGGAATTGATATTCGCGCTCCAAAATTTACTGCAGGCGCTCCCCTTCTTGTTTTTACACTGGCAACATCACAGTGTAAAAACAAAAAAACACAAAATATACACTGATGTTGCCAGCAACATCACAGTGTAAAAACAAAAAGGGGAGCGCCTGCAGTAAATCTTGGAGCGCGAAAATCAGTTCCCTTGTCTTGTAATGAAAGAAAAATTGTGGCAAAAACTGGTATGTTAACGGTAACTTGAATTTTCCTCAGTAAAAAGCTGCTTTTAGTGATCACTTTTGGAGTTGTCACTAATTTTTGCCTCTATAGGCCAATTTTCTTGTAATGTCTCAAAATATCAACGGTGCCAATCATCAAAATGAACTCGAAAATGGCCCAAAATTGATCCGATTAGGATTGTCTAGTCCCTTTAAGTGACTCGAGAAGATCTTGGTCCTTGTATTAATGCCCCTCATTTTTCTAGTACTAGTAAACGTGCACTTGCTTAGCACTTGGACTTATTCCAATTAATAACATGACTTCGATTTACACAAGCATTTATATAGAAAGTTCAAATAAATGCCTTTATTTATGATAACACATGTTATGGATTCTTATAAACTTCGCAGCTTAAGGTATGTTATGTTGCCAACAAAATCAATTTTATCTTTAGAAAGGTAGCAATAGATTTTTTTTAACATTGTTTTATAGGTTTAACTTTAAGAATTTTGAATCCGGTATCATTTATGTGGATGTACGGCACCACGTTTGTCCCAAATAATCAATAGTGCTGGTGTTGGTAAAATGAAATGAATGGTGGTCATAAATATGGGAGAAGAATTTTCTGTGCCGAAAATTCTTGTGTTTTTATGCGGAGGGATTTTTCGGTCCTTAGATTTAGAATATTAAAAAAAAACACACAATACAACGGCCAGAAAACTCTTCCGACACAGAGACATAAGGATTTTCAAAACAGAAAAAACCAGACCCATAAATATGCACGCCCATACAAGTTCTATACCATTTTGTTAATGTAACAAGTCCATGATAAAGTAAGCATACCTTGTCACTGTGTCTTTAAATAGGACATTGAACTCATTGAAGATCTCAAACAAGACAGTATTTTATAATGAAAAAATCACATAGTATTTATGATCTCTTGAGTAGATTGGACGTTAGTTGCATGAAGCGGAAGCGGGTAGGGGTGGTAAATGGGCTATGCCACGCTAGTCCAGTCCATTTATTTCCATGCCTAGTATGCTTCGTGTCTTGCCAAACCCATTAACTAACCATGTCGTGCGCTTTTTCAGAATATCTTTGGCCCACCATGATTCGTGTCGTGCAGTGTCGTGCCGATGCACAATCGAGAAAGCTAAAAAATACTTCTAAAAATTTGTCATTATTTAACTAATAACCAAATTTTGGCTTTTGGATAAGAGAGTAAATTTTATCCACCGTTGGTGTAAAATCTCACTTTTCCACCATTGTCCATTATGGACCCCATCGAGCGTCTATTATTATAATCTGAACCGTTCATATTATAATACCAACAGTATAGTATTGCCATGCAAAAAAATCAGCTTCATTGAAAGTCGATAAATATATCAAAAATTCAATTTTGGTTTATAAAATAGACAATCTGATTTCTGTCAATAATAATAAAGATAAACTATTCATTTTACAAAGCAAAATTCAATTTTGATATTCCTATCAATATTTGATCAAGTTTATTTTTTGCATGAACATACTATTATGTGGGGTTTACAAGATAAATAGTTCAGATCAACAATAAACACGGTATGACTGAAAAATATGGTAGTAAAAAAGTGAAGTTTTCCATCGCCGGTTAAAAGAATTTAATCTCATACTATATTCTTAACCCTCCCTTTCTCTCTTTAATGTGTTTTGATTACATCATGAGACTTCACATACATTATGGTGCTGTTCCAGTTTCTCAAAAAAGAAACTTTTAAAAAAGGAATGTAATTTTAAGCTAAAAAATTTTATATTTACGCAAATAATTTCTATACCAATATGGATTTTATTTGATAAATTTCATTAAAATCTTTTAAATCGTGTAAAAAAAATTTTAAAAATTATTTTTTATTTTCGTTATGTTTAAATTTAAAATTATCTTTTTTTGAAAAGAAAATTTAAAAAAAAAAAGCGGAACGCCTGTCCCTTCAAATGAATAATCAGTCCCCTTTAAATGATAATCGATTTTATTCAATTTTGATTACGCAGATACTCTACCAAGTTTGAACAATCATTCCGTTTGTTGTGTTCGTTTAAACAACCCTAATTTGAATGAGTTGCAGGCGGTAAAGGGTGCTGGCTCAAAACCCTTCCCATGACTCCCAATGCCCTAGAGATCAAAAAAATTCTCCTTCTCTTTCAAGACGGAGTAGGATTAGGCGGTGGCCTGAACCGGCTCAAGCATGTCCACGCTCGCCTTATCCGCCTCGGCCTCGACCAAGACAACTATCTTCTCAACCTCATCTTGAAATCTTGCTTCAATCATTCAGCTAACACTACTCGCTACACCCAACTAATCTTCGACCAAACCCACCAACCCAACATGTATCTCTACAACACCATGATCAGGGGCCTGGTTTCCCACGACCACTTCGACCAATCCATCGAGTTCTACCATTTGATGAGAAAAGAGGGCTTTTTACCCAACCATTTCACTTTCCCCTTCGTTTTGAAAGCGTGCAGCAGGCTTTCGGATTACCAGTTGGGTGTGAAGCTCCACACCCTAGTCGTGAAAGCCGGCTTCGTTTGCAACGTGTTTGTTAAGACCGGTTTGGTGTGTTTGTACGCGAAATGCGGCTACTTGGAAAGTGCCCGCGAAGTGTTTGATGAAATACCTGAAAAGAATGTTGTATCTTGTACGGCGTTGATCAGTGGGTACATTGATGTTGGGCTATTCGGGGAAGCCGTTGGCGTGTTTGTGGAGTTGTTGGAGATGGGTTTGACTCCTGATAGTTACACATTTGTTCGGGTTTTATCCGCGGTTACTCAGTTAGGAGATTTGGATACTGGAGAGTGGATACATAGGTATGTAGTAGATGCCGGTATGGGGAGGAATGTGTTTATAGGGACGGCTTTAGTGGATATGTACGCCAAGTTTGGGAACATGGATAGAGCTCGTAGTGTTTTTGAGAGGATGCCGGAGAAGGATATAGTTTCTTGGAGTGCCATGATTCAAGGCTATGCGTCAAATGGACTCCCGAAAGAAGCCCTAGACCAATTTTATTGCATGCAAAGAGAGAATCTAAGACCTGATCGGTATACCATGGTTGGTGTTCTTTCCGCTTGCGCTAAGCTAGGAGCGCTAGAATTAGGTGATTGGGCGCGTAGCTTGATGGAGGAAAATGAGTTTTTGACTAACCCAGTACTAGGCACAGCACTAATCGACATGTATGGAAAATGTGGGAAGATGGCTTCAGCTTGGGGAGTCTTCCAAGGGATGAAGGATAGAGACATTGTGGTCTGGAATGCTGTAATATCTAGCCTTGCCATGAATGGTCATGTGAAATCTGCATTTTGTCTATTTGGTCGGCTAGAGAAATTCGGGATACGTCCGAATGAGAGTACCTTCCTTGGCCTGCTTTGTGGGTGTACCCATGCGGGTCTTGTTAGTGATGGTCGTATGTATTTTAATAGCATGAAGCAAACCTCTTCTTTGACACCTGCTATTGAGCATTATGGATGTATGGTTGATCTTCTTGGCCGTGCCGGGCTGTTAGATGAAGCCCATAAATTGATAAAGAGCATGCCAATGGAGGCTAATGCCATTGTTTGGGGAGCCTTGTTGGGTGGATGTAGGGTACATAAGAATACACAGCTGGCTGAAATTGTATTAGAACGGTTGATTGAGTTGGAACCTTGGAATGCGAGTAATTATGTGCTCTTGTCAAATATGTACTCTGTAAATCTTAGATGGGTTGATGCAGAAAAAATCAGATCGGGTATGATTGAAAGAGGTATCAGGAAAACTCCTGGTTGCAGTTGGGTTGAAGTAGGTGGAGTTGTCAATGAGTTCCTTGTGGGAGACAAGACTCATCCCCTATCAAATAAGATATATGCAAAACTTGATGAATTGAGTAAGGAATTGAAAGCAGCTGGTTTTGTTCCAACGACAGAATTCGTACTCTTTGATATTGAAGAAGAGGAGAAGGAACATTTCCTTGGTTGTCATAGTGAGAAGCTGGCAATTGCATTTGCCCTTATTTGTACTACCCCAGATTATGTAATTCGAGTTGTGAAAAACCTTCGGGTCTGTGGTGATTGTCATGCGGCCATAAAACTCATCTCCAAGATTACAGGTAGAGAGATAATAGTTAGGGACAATAACCGTTTCCATTCTTTTATTGATGGGTCATGCTCATGTAATGATTATTGGTGAAACAAAAAACAGAATTTAGCGCTGTTGTGGACGATTGTGAAACATGACCTTATTAACTTGCACTCCCATGAAAACCAGTGTTACAATTTCATGGGAACGGAAACACATCTGAACCAATCGTTTCCAAGGATTCCCTTTCCCTCTTGTCAACTGTAAAGAAGGAAAAGAGTTCATGTTGCGGGGATTAACTGAACGGGAATGCTGATATGGAATCAAACATCGAAATATGAGTTCAGCCTGGCTGATCCAGCAGTTTATTGTGATGAATGGATAATCCTAAATATCTGCTTTAAGTTTATGGACATTGCTGGTACTCTTGGCTTCTTGCATCAGAGCAGAGTGGGTGAGTTTCTCTCTTGATCTATTATGACTTTGGTTTCAATTGTGCCAAGTTCTGAAATTGGAACCAATTCTCTGTAATTACGGCCTGAATTTGGACTCTTAAAAGGTGTATCGTGGAATTTTTGAGTATGACTTTCTGAAGTCAAAATTTGTTTAGGCTGTGGCCAAAGATTTGTAAGATGGAGGATTGTGTGGTTCATGGTTAACATTTTGGTTTGGGAGAATGGGGGGGTTTGACTATATTGTTAAGGTGTTCTTCGCACCTTTTTGCTGTTAATTGGGTAGTAGGGTAGCTGTCTATTCAAATGAATTTGTTTAGAAGTTGAATTACAAAGTTTTTGGATTATCTCTGTTGCCAAAAAAAAAAAAAAAAATTAAAAAGTAAGAAAAATAGCAATCACTAAATTCATGTGTACCTCATGATAGTTTCATTGATCTGACTAACTTTTTTTTATAAACAGGTCAATTGACCCGGTGGTTGTGTAGATGCAGTTGGTGCAGTGATTGCAAGTTCATTCCCTGTAAAGGTTCATATTCTTTGTAATGAGGTGAGTTATGGTAGCAATAATATTGATTCTTGTAATATTACAATAAGAAAAAAAAATGGGAAAAAAAAAACCCTGCCCTTTTCCTGTGCTGCATGATTTGAAGAAGAATAAGGAAAATCATGTGCTTCATTGGCGTCTCTAGCATGTTGACCTTTAGTCCAAAAGAGAAAGAAGATAATATTTGTACATTGGTATTTGACTTTGATTTGTTTTTTAGTATTTTTACCCTTTGCTGCTCTAACAATTCACTTAATTCTTTGATTTTGTGTGATATATCTACTCTATTACTTCAACGAAGAACGTAGAGTGTTTTCTTCATTTTCAATTCCCAAATCACCCTCGAACCTTTGAGGCAAGAACTTATACTGCATGTAAAATAGCAGATGTTCGCACCTTTTACCAAGGGCTTCCATCGTTTCGTAATCCACATTAAAACCTAAAATACTACCCAATGAACACTAGTTTCAATATTCTGCCCTTCGATGTTAACTTGAAACATTACAACTGTGCAATTGGCAAGTGAACATCTTGTTCTCAAGCGGAATTTTCATGGCAGCAAGAGGCTAAAGAAGTGATCGGATCCAGCTTTGTTTCTCCCTCAAGGGCCTCAATGTGTCAAGACTTCATTCATTGCAAAGGTACAATATTATAGTGGTTCGTATTTTCTGTGGTGCATTTTTGCATAACTGTAGGAGGACATGTTGCCTACTTTTCTACATGCCTGTTTAAGTTCACCGATGGGGTGAAAGTGTGGAACATACAAGGGCAATCTCAGCCTTGAACATTTAGCACTGGTGTTGTTTGCCAACACGTATAGTTGCCAATGCACATACGATTGTGTTGGATCCTGTGTTGCATTGTTGTATTGATGAGGGTTTTCTGCAGTTGAATTGCTGGTAGTTTGTTTTGCTGCATTGCTATGGGTTTTTTTTTTTTCCTTCTTCTTCTTAATTTTGTTGCTGGTTTTGCTCCTGCTTTGTTCTCATTGCTGGGACTTCCCCTTGCTGGTGTTTCTGGATTTTCCAGGTTTTTGGATTAGAGCTGGCCCTGCTATTGTTTTATTTGGAAGTGTTATGGAGTAATGATGATTAGGATACTTCTTTTCTTGTTGGAACTACCAGGATGGATTTTCTCTTCTTCATGTCCACGTTTTTGTTGTTGGTATTTAACTGACGATAATTTTGAGGTTTTCAATTAGCATATGATTGTTCGAGTTGTATGCGCCAACTTACTTGGCATTCCTCTTCGACAGTGATGCTGTTCAAGAAACCCTTATTGGCTTCTTGTTTCAAGTATTCAAGTTAAGGAATTTGGTTTTCTTTTTAAAAGTAATCATGCAGATGCGCGATAATTATACATTTTCTGTAGAACCAAACTTTGTAAGAGTTTAGCTATATTAGAATCCAGTAGGGTAAACTTCTCTATTTTTCATTTGTTTGCAATCTTCAAGGAAGCTATTTAGTTCTTCTACAATAATTGTTAACCGTTGACACATGAGACAATACTTAATAATAATCTCATCGAGAATGATTTAGCTATTTATTTTCGTTGTTTAAGGACATGGATATTTATAGCAGGTTACGATCCTGATGCATACTCACACGTACATAACAATTTTAGAATTGCAATGTCATCTTGCAAAAAAGAAACTCACGGAACACAAAATGTTATAATATATATATATATATATATATATATTTTTGTCTTCCTAAGAGTTGGGAGTGTGCGGAAGTGTCCACTGAGTTGAGCAAAGTATCCTACAAGTAACACTGTACATGCAGTGACCAGTGAGTGAATTATTGGTATAGGCGAGTTAAATATTGGTATTGGCACCATCAAATGCCTTCAAACTAAGGCTACTATTAGGTATCACAACACAGGCTTGTACTCCTAGATATTTGCTTGGAAGGTCAACGGAGAATGACGAGAGAGAGTAGGAACCCATGAACTAAATGATGGAATCTATGGGGAAGACCTTGGAGTTGGTTGGACACAAATATTAAAAGAAGCAAGATGGGATTTGAGAAATGGTTGTGCAAAAATGTGGAACGCAATGGCTGGTTGCATTAGAAGACTGTCTCAAGAAATCCTTGATGCATCGAAAGGGAGAGGCCTCACCTCGAACGATACCTGCTGGTGGATTGACGAGGTCCAATCTATAGTGAAAGCTAAAAAAAGAGAGCTTTAAAAGTTATAGAGGATAGAAATGAAGATAATTTTAGAAGCCATCAAAAAAACTGCAATGAGGCTAAGAAAGCCGTGGGAGAAGTTAAGATGAGATCATTTAAGGATTTCTATTCTAGACTAGATAGTAAAGATTGGAGAAGAATACTTATAAGTTTACCAAATGGACAGAGAAGAAAAAAAGAGTTTTTTTTTTTTTTTTTTTTCAAGTTTAGTGCATGGAATATGATGATCATAGGGAATAGTAAATGGTGATGGGATTACAGAAAGATGGAAGCAGTGTTCTAAAACTCGCTACTCGGTACTCGCTTGGCCAGGCACCTTGGAGTGAGTACTCGGCGTTAGTCGGCGAGTAATGCCCACCGAGTAGGGGATTAGTCCCCTCGGCCAGGCACCTTGGAGTGAGTACTCGACGAGGAATACCGAGTTTTAGAACACTGGATGGAAGAACTACTTTGATGAACTATAGGAATGAGAATCAATGAACTATAGGAATGAGAATCACGAGGAAAACCTAGGCAAAGAGTATATGGTTGCTTCTAGTAAAAGTGAGAGCCAAGAATACATGTTTTATCGTAGAGTACATAAATGTGAAGTGGCGAATGCTGAGAATGATGACACCAACCAAGGGTTTAGGATCCAATGGTCTTCGTCTCGGCTAGTTTTGGGTTTTTTTCAGGTGGTGGGCTGTAATGGGACAACCATTCTCTGATTAGGGAGATTTAGGTTAGGTTAGGTTTTGGGTTCTTGGGATGAGCTTTGGGCCTTTGGCCCATTTTCTGATTTTAGGTTTTTGGGCTTTAGCCCATTTTGATGTATCCAACCATTGGTTGGTATCCCCTTTACTTTTCCCTTTCCCCAACATTTTATTTTATTTTTAATAAAAAAATTTCTTTGCCAATAAAAAAAAATGCTTGATGTGTGTAGATATAGTTTTTTTAGTAACAAAGAGAATTTTCAAAGTTGAAATAAGTATAGAGGTATTAAATTGATGAGCCATACAATGAAGTTATAGGAAAGAACTATTGACGATGACCTAAAAACGATGACAACGCTACTGGAGAATCAGTTTGGCTTTATACCTGGTATATCAATTATGGAAGCAATTTATTTGTTACAGAAATTAGTTGAAAGTATAAAGAGAAAAAGATGCACCTTCACATGGATTTGATAGATTAGAAAAAGTATATGATAAGGTGCCTAGAGACATTATATGATGGGTCTTGGTGAGAAAGGGTGTGGCTAAAAGGTATATTGATGTGGTTAAGGACATGTATGAAGGTGCTGCCACTTCTATTAGATTCCCAGGAGGAGAAACAAGTGAACTCCCAATCACAGTGGAATTACACCAAGCGTTCACTTCGAGTCCTTTACTCTTTGCCTTTGTTACAAATGAATTGGCAAGACATATTTAGGATGTAATCATGTGGTGGATGTTGTTTGCAAATGATGTTTTCTGAGTAAATAAAATTGCAAGAGGTGTTGATGCTATATTAGAAACTTGAAGAGAAACATTTTATAATCAATAGGAGAAAAACAGAGTACTTGGAATGTAGGTTTAGTAGTTGTCCAAGTGTTAATTTTGACAGAATGGCTCTCCAAGATCAAGAATCACCAAAAAGCGAATGTAGAGATTGGGGATGATGTAGCACATAGAAATGCTAAGTTGATGGATAAAGTGCCATGGTGCTTTAGGAGTGTTGTGTGACCGCAAGATACCCACAAAGTTAAAGGAAGGCCTTCCATGTTATACAACATGGGGTGTTGGCCTATGAAGAAACAATATGCGCGTAAGATGAGTAGATGAAATGGGAATTTTAAGATGGATGTGTAGTAAGACTTTGTGGGATAGAATTAGAAATGAAAATACTTGTGGAATGGTAGGAGTACCACCAGTCGTAGATAAGGTCACAGAAAATAGATTAAGGTGGTTCAAACATGTCTATCGTAGATCCCGACTGATAGGTAGGTAGTTTAGAGGAGTAATATGGATAAGATTGGGGGGTAGACCAAAATTGACACATTAGAGGTTGTAGTTCGAACAATCTAGGTTTTTTGACTACGACAAAACCCAAAGCCCTTGATATAGCTCTATGAAAAAAAGATTCATGTAGCCGATCTCAATTGATTGGGACTAAGACTATGTTTGGTTTGGTTTAGAGTTAGAGTTGCAAAAATATCCAAAAGCAGAAGGTACTAAGTTGGTTATTTTCAAACGATAGGGGTGATGTGCCAAGTAAAGGTAGATTGCATTTTGTTCTAAGCTTAATCCACTCTAGATCTGCATAAATAGTTCCTTGCAAGTGGAAGCAAAAAATAGTGGAGACATCGAGAGCTAAGTGTTAAAACTTAAAAGTCCAAGAGTTGATGAATAAAGTCCAAGAGTTTTCTTGTTTTTGAATAAAGTCCAAGAGTTGAAGAGCATGTCAGAATGGTCAACTCGAATGTCCATTTGAAGTCCTCTTATTGTTATTTTTTCTCCAGAGAGGACAATTATGTGAGTCTGTTGTCTGTTTTCTTAGGGTCAGTTCAGTTGTCGGAAATGTTGCATGAGAAATGAATTTCCAAGAAAAGTGAAGTGAGGTAAAATAAGGGAAGCTGAATGAGGCCTAGAAGACAAAGGTTGTTCTTCCTTCTCTTATTTACCTTACGTTTTGACCCCAATTTCTACAAAATCATAGTTACCAAACCAGCAATGTTTAGTGGGCCCCACCTGTTTCCAATTCAAGTTTAGTTGAAAATAGTGTTTGTGAAAAATTCCTTATCGTGCGATGACTTAATTATGTGCCAATTGGGCCCCACAAGCTGATGTACATTTTCTATACACTTCACATTCGGTGCCAATAGCACGGTTCATTGACAATTTGGTTGCTGAAACACTAAGATTTATGCTGCATCCGGCTATAGTCTAATCTCAAGAAACAAATGTGAGACTTCTACGCTTGTGAGAGAGATAATAGAGTTGTTTGTTTTGTCCTATGGTAGTTTGTAAGTTGTTCTTTGAATTATGTGAAAGTAGGTTTGCAAGGGGTTTTGACACTGTGCGTAAGCAAGATTTTGCGTTCTGGTACATCCCTTTTGAGATTTTTCATTGTTATTTATTCATTGTCGTTGTGAAGTTTATGTCTCAAACTCTGCTTTGGTTCGCTTCCGACAAGTCCAGCAGCCAAACTCAACATTACATAAAAACCGGATGGTGAGATTAATATTTCCAAACGCAGCCTGAAATTTCAAATCCAATATGTAACAGTCAGTAACACTGACGAAAATCTCGACATTGATGCACACAAAAGTGTGGATTAGAAACTAGCTTTGAAATGCAGAACAAGGTAACCAAGATTTTCAACCACAAATCATTCAAGTTACAACTACAATGCCGATTGGGATGCAATCCTCTCCGTATGAGAAAATATCCCATTCTTCAATAAAAAGCAGCAGCGAACACTGCTGGTCAGTGAAATCAGATACACAATTACTATATAGAGAAAAATCTAATAAATGGACAAAATATCACACCATGCCCTTTTAATCACAAAGTTGTACATTGCTAAGAGCTCTTTTCTGTATCCCCTATTGTTGATTCCTCTTAGTTAACAAACTGTTGTTCTGGTGGTGAACTGGGAACCTGGGGAACAAAACCCCGGCCACCAAACACAGGTCGCATGAAGGTATCGTCAAACTTACGCCAAAGGCGATGCACAGTGTGAGTTGGGGTGGTCAAAAGTAATCGTAGGCTGCTTGGGCGGGTGATTTTATCGCTACCCACACCTTCCTTAGTATGCCTATCATCTCCACCTTCGAGAAGAGGCATGGTAAATGGCGACTTTGGAGTCCCGGGATCCGATGATACAGTGCTGCCTGACTGCTTTGGCAGCAACAGCCTTACAAGTGGTTTCGTCAATAAACCGAAAACCTATGCAAACCCCAAAAACGATGCGATATTAATGTTATTGCTCTCGTAAAACTTTGGTGAGTTAGGAACTCATGGGATGCTGAGAGAAGGAATGGAAAGCAAGTCGGTGAGAAATTTTACAGACGGGTTTATTTTGCAAAGAAGAAGAAAGGAACGTGAAAACAAATATCACTTGTTTTGCTTTGTATGACCTTGAAGTAAAGAGAGAAAAATAACAACACATACAATAGCAAAAGAAAAGAGCAAAGGAAAGATAAAATAAAATGCATGAAAAGTAGGAAAGAAATAAGAGCCACAT
The DNA here is from genome assembly GCA_019656295.1 of Rhododendron mucronatum var. ripense. Classification (NCBI taxonomy): domain Eukaryota; kingdom Viridiplantae; phylum Streptophyta; class Magnoliopsida; order Ericales; family Ericaceae; genus Rhododendron; species Rhododendron mucronatum. Next base: position 9,592,040 of record BPLT01000004.1, on the reverse strand, counting down.
TTTCCATCGGAAGTTTTCTTTCCTCCCTAACTAGGAACTAAGCGCCACATTTTCCACCGGAAATTTTCTTTCCTCCCTAATTACGAATAAAGAAGTATGAGAAGAAGCCTGCCATAGAATTGACCAAAAGAAATCTTACCACTGTGCTAAAAAGAACAACAGTAATTGTGCTGGTGATCATCACTGCATGTCCTTGCAAGTGAGTATGTCCTGAGCTAGTGAACTGCACATTATGAGAAAATTTACGTTGCTTGGAATCTATCAAAGAAGTAATAAATTACAGCATATGAGCCATCTCTACAATAATAATTTCAAAATTTGGTCAAAAGTCTTGGTGAATCAATTTCTACAGAACAATTTAGCTTTTTTTGCCCTTCTTTTCGAATCTCATTACCCTGTGATCAGCCTCTGAGATATTGGCAGATACGGTAGGCTTAAATAAGAAAGTATAGTCCACTTACCTTATTATAAGCAAGTGCCATAGACACAGCACCCCTCATAAGACCAGCCCACCATATCGTGACCTGAAAAATCGATTATGATGGTGGGATAAAACAATCAATTAACCAGGACGAGGAACTTTAAAAAAGACGATGCTTACTTGCTGCTTGAAGCCGATTTTTTCATTTTGAGTTTTCTTGGATAAGTTAGATAAGAAGGATAAGGGGAAAACAAAAGCTGCCCTTCCAACTAAAATTAGGGCGAGCAGTATTGAACTCACTGCAACTGATGTTCCAGGCCTGGAAAAATTGGAAAAATTTGAGTATAGAATAATAATTAATTCACCATCCAATAATCTACCAAGCTGAGTTTGTCCTCTGCGTGTATGTTTAACATACCTATCACTCATTAACTTCCATTTTTCAATGTCCAGAGCATCCATACCAACATAGAGAAATATAAAAATCTCAGCAACAAATGACAATGTCGCAAAAGCATGCCTGCATGATTCATGAAAAAACTAAACCATAAGTTCATGGACCATTGACATCAGGAAGTGAAACAGTCAGCAATATAGGTTCGTTCCAATGGTTTGGATGAAATTTTAAAAGAAACGTACTTTGTGGTGATCCTCGAACTCTCTGTCACATTGTGCCATGTGTAATGGGACATCACGATCCCACAGAAAAATACCGTTAGAATGCCACTTAAATAGAACAGCTGCATAGAAAATTACCAAACGTAAATAAGACTGATACAGACTCCATAACCTGGCAATCTCAAGGTCAAAGGAAACAAGGGCCTCAAGGGAATGGCTCATGAAATTAGTAAGAATCTTACTTCAGCTATCATATACGAAAGGTAGGCCATAAGCATCATAAGAGCGACCTCGCGATCTGTTGAGTGCCTGGACTTTGTCAGATCATATTAAATTCCAGAATACATTCTTGCTCTCCCCAGTAAAGATATTTTATTTGAACAAAATAAGGAACTGACAAAATGCAATTAGTGAAATCAAATAAACCAATGTTTTGAAATAATTTCAAGGTTAACCAATATATAGCGTGATGATAATAGTGTTGTTTGCATCTTGCATGTCTGGTAAATAAACAAGGGAGGGAGATTTTCCTCATGCAGGGAAGTTCTAGTTTCATGATCTCCTGACTAAACTTTTGAAATCCTTTGCATAATCATTTAGGTTGATAATTTGTAGGTCTTCAAAAAAAAAAAAAAAAAGGTTGGTTATTTGTAACTTGGAACAATCAAAAAAAGAAACAAAAAACAACTTTGTATTGCAGACATGAGCTTCGAATGTACAACGAGTAGCAAACTAAGCCTTGTGTCCCAATTAATTGGGTTGTCTATATGAATCTTTTGTAGCCGTTCTGCTATGTCAAAGGTCAAATAATCAAGTAAGTTCACTAAACTTGTGTTGTATCTTTTTACACTGCATCCCGTGTTAAGTTTAGGCGTTCTCCTCCCCTTGCATTTCTGTTTAACATTAACCGAATTATCTCTCTTAATTGTTGCATCTACTAGTCTCCAGCACTGCAATCGCAGACAAAAATCAATCTCCAGAACAAAAAAAAAAAACCCGCCATTTTTATTACAAGACATTGAAATGTGGTGTGGACCACGAGCTTTTCCCCTGAAAGCCTTTCCGTCTTTCTTAATTTTCAGGAAGAAGAAATCGCCGGAGTTACACTGCAAAATTGATATCCACTATGCCATTGTTACTTATTGATTCGTCTATGGCATTTCTCCATTTTGTCTGGTAATTTCATTGTTCTGTAGACTGTAATCCAATTGAGTTTTGTCAGCGTATGCATATATAACCACAACCATTTCCCTTGTATTCTTTAACGTAAACAAATGATGGTAAATATAAAGCTTTGTTGCAATTTGAACAGGTGATACTTGCAAATCCTCCGTGAACTTTGGTGGATTAATGCGATAGAGGTTCCTCAGAGAAGTGGCAAACCAAATCCAGGGCCGCCAAAGGAGATTTCATGAAACGAAGTATTAGTCATCAATTAAGTGTCAGTGATGCGGGGGAAGCACAACGATCCAGTTATAATGGTGAGCACGGGAATGTCCTAGAATGTTCATGTCCAGTTAAAGTAAGCTGTTAGGGCCCTTCCCTTAGATGCAAAGGAAACAAGCTTCTAGTACATATAATGAATTTTGCCTCTCCAATGGACTAGCCCAATGCATCTTGACCCGCACAGGATGCTAAGACAGTCACTTTCCATGCCCAAAATCATGTAAAGCTCAAGTGCGTTGTTTGTCTTAAGAATTCATTCAGGTTGACCAAACAGTTAAGCAAAATAAATGTCCCAAACTGACAGACATGCAGAGGTCTCTGTAATGACATGCAAGGCACAAAGCCTGCATACGGATCTGTGTTTTAACAAAGGACCCATCTTATGTTACTTGCTGAATATACGCAGGTTTTCTTGGACGCTTGTACTCCACCCTAGGCCCTGAGGTACATGTCTCCTCAAGAATGACTTTAGTCAGGGTGTTGGCGATTAAAAGCAAAACCCATAATCAAATCAGAGTACAACACCTAGCCATAGAGAAGAAATTCATAATTGATATTAATGCTTGTAATTTCGTAGAGAAAGTCAAGTGATTATGGTAGAAGCATTCTGAATACAAAACCAACGAGACCTATCTAAATCAATGTGGATAAAACAGAATGAACATGAAGGAGGACAATGTGTCAGAATAAACAAATTCCCTACAACTATAATGGAAGTGAGATTTCTAAAGTACCATGAAAGGAGATCCAATCTCTGCAAACTGGTCAAGAGGGGAGCTCCCTTTCGTGAGGAAATTGTCTGCGGAATTATACCATATTTGATGACACTTTAACACCTCAGTACTTTACCATTAATGATATAATAACTAAATAATAATTCATTAATTAGGTTCGTTATAAGGTATTTTACATTTTATGGGTTTTCCATAAGATAAGGAAGTAATTTAAACGAGTCTTGAGAATGAGCCAAATGCATCTCTTGTAAAGGATGGGTAAAACAGAGTTAACAAGCGGTACTTCCAATAAGACATCTGATACATCGTACCAATCCATGTTTCAGTTTAAGTGTGTAATCTAATTCTGAATGCACAATGTGGAACAATCATAAAGTTAAGTAGTACCATTCTATGTTTACCTGCCAATATATAGCTTTTTGATGATGTAGGCACTAAGCAGCCCAGTCTGCAAGAGAAAAGATGTTTTACTGTCAAATGCTTGTTTGGGCACTTGCCTAAAAGATATCACACACACACACACACACAGAGAGAGAGAGAGAGAGAGAGAGAGAGAGAGAGACATACAAGTACTCCCAGCATAGTGCTCGTAAAAAATAAATGAAAGAAGTTGCCCATAAAATGGAGGGCAATCGTGGGATTGACATTTGTAACGTCAAAGCGTTCGATTGCATTGAAAAGCACAACTGATGTAGCATCATTCACGACGCCTTCCCCAAATACCAGACTGTAAAGAAGAGGTGTCTCATCCTGATTAAGCACCTGCACCATGTCCCATCAAAACATGTTTTTAGTTTCATTAAGTCTAGCACCATCGGTATTAAAACACTACTTTAACTCCGATATAACCTTGCCTGTAATGTGCAAACTGAATCTGTTGCAGAAAATATTGCTCCGATGGCTAAATTAATGCAATAAAACAGCTAGTCAGGGTCCAAACAGAAAGAGACACAGCGGTTAACCAAACGGGAGCTAAAAATGGTACCGAAATAATCCCCAACATCCTGGAAGCCAATGTCCATTTTTCCAAAAATCTGTTTGACACCTGAGTGAAGCACAAGAGGGTCACGAGCACAGCCAACACCAATCTCTATCCCGCAAGAATAAACTCAAATGGATCTTAATCAAGACCAATAGACACTTAACATCCAGATCATTGGCAGCTACTAGTTTTTATTAACTTGCTCTTGTAATTTACAAATATTTGGAAAAAGATATCTTAAATCAATTTGTTAACTTGTGCTAAGATTTATTGCATGCAATCTTCAAGCAGTAAATTTCATGAAATGGTAAAGCAGCTCTAGAAATGCAAAACCTACCTCTCTCCATCCTGAAAATAGGACCCCATAAATAATTAATTTATTTCTAAGTATCTCACACAAAATTTTCTAAGTACATCACATACATATTTCTAACTGGCGACAAAAAGGAGAAGGAGAAGGCGAAGAGCACAAGCCAGCCCTAAGAGAGAACGCCCATATAACACAACTTCCTCGAAAGACACGCACAATGGCAACCATAGACGGGGAGGGGCAAACATATATGATAAGACTTTGCATCAAAAACCTTTTGGAACCAATGCTCTAGTACCAGTTCTCCTAAAAGCTAAAGTTGTTAATAGACGATCCCAACAAGGTACGTCGAGCTTTGTAACATACGTGAAACTATGTTACCTAGATGTAATCAAACCATAAATCATAGTCAACTCCGGAGTCTGGAAGATAAGTACGTCGCAGTTGTGTTCTTAATACTAGACCTTATATCCTGGTTAAAAGAACAACATTAATCTTAATAACATGCTATACAAAATCATCAGGATGATATAACGTATAAATTTTCCTTTCTCCTTTCATTAGTAAAATTAATAGCATATCCTACAAAGTCTGGACTATGGTAAAGAGATTTACTATTTCTTGTGCATTCCAAATGAAAACGAAAGGAAAATATGTCACCTGGAGAATGAACCGCAAGAAGATAAGATTTATGTGCATACTTAAGCAACATACACAAAATTTAGGTTATACCTAATGATATGACGGCCCAGGAAATCAGTGTACCAACAGCACCGAACAGCACAATGGTGATGAAGTTACGGAAAAATTGCTTCTTTTTCACCTGAAACCTGGCACCAACATCTAAGATTATTATGCTTAAAGTATCGTAGAAGAATTTTTTGGAATGTTAGATATCTGAATTCATCAACACGGCATTGCTAGCTAGATTATACCAAAAATGCACAGCATATAAGGAAATATCATCAATGATTGAACTCTTGGATGCCTGGATGCCACCGGTGGGCGGGGCTAGTGGACTAAGTGGAGAGGGGGCACTCATAGTACCATATCAAAGGGTTGGATCGAGTATATGTCCCGCAAGCTAGAATGGAAAGCTCAAGTAAAAAAACCTATTTAGGCTCTACACATTGTCTATATATTTAATCTACCCAAGTCATTGACGCTGGAATAGAAGTACGTTTTGAACTAGTAATAATCATGTCATCCACATATAACAAGACATGAGGCATTCAATGAACTTGCAGAATCATGAATTAGACTGAAAAGTGAGATACAGAGGATGACATCCTGAAACCGCTCATACCAAGCGCAAGAGCATGTCAATGACAACAAATAAGGCCAGAAGCAGGAGAGAAGCTTGGAGAAGGATGCACATAAACTTCTTCTAAAAGACAACCATATTGAATAGCCTACATATGCATATATATTAGAACTAGCGTCTTGCTCGTTCGATGACGGGAAGATCTGAAAAAACACATTAGTGAGAACCTTTTTCTTCTTGTCCTGTGCATCAGTGGGTCGGCATCCATACCTCTTGAAATTTTACTCTCTTTTCTCGCCAAAAAATTAGGAAAATTCCACAACAATAAAAAATGAAGATAGAAAGAAAGAAGATAGTTTAATTTTTGAATTTTTGAAAATTCTGAAAATGAAAACTGAAAATAAAATGGCTACCAAACATGACCATAAAGTGCTTAGGAGATCTCAATAAGTCATAGTAGACGGCGAAAACATTTGGAACGGATATAATTTACCCGGCATTGAATATAATAGGTGGAAGAAGATATATAAAGAAAAGATCTTCACTGAAGACAAGGATTCGAGAGCTTTTCCATCTACTTGAAAGCAAAATTACGAATCCGGTGCACAGACCCTGTCATAAATCACATCGAAAAACACAATGTCAATAAGAACTTTGCGATTCGACTTCCTTGGCTACATCAACGAAGCAATGCTTCGTTTAGTTTCCAAGGAAGGGTAGAAGATGGAATGTGAACAAACATATGCATTGCTTGTTGAGGATAATAATGTAATGGAGAGTAGTTCTCAACTTACAATCAGAAGGGCAACGATGGACTCATTCATCCACCGGCTCTCCTCAAGCAGATGACCGATTACAATACAAGCGCAGAGCAGGGCCACGAATAAAGTCATGGACACAACCGAAGCATGATCCGAAGTGGATACTATTTCCAACTTTGCCAGTACAGAATTCAACGAGGAAGCCATTGTGTTTCTAAAATATAACAGCTCAACCAAGTAACTGTAATATGATAGTCAGTGTGTCATTCCCAGCACTGGAAATTTGCTTTCTGATCGATGAAGGGATATGCAAGATGTCTTTACCCGGATTGCCAATTTTGGAAGCCTCCAAAAGGCACCAATTCTGCAACCAAATGAAAATTAAGTCATGATGATTGTAAAGCCAATTGAGCAAACAATAACCTCATAAGTTCTTCAAAAGAATTACACTGCCAATCAGCTAGCACAGTTGGTAAGTTCGTGTCCTCCCTCCGTGGTGGCTTAGGTTTGAGCCCCACAAGGGGCAGAGTTGGGGGTTTCAGGGTTATAGATAGCTTATGAGGTCCCCGTGGACTAACATTCCACTAACCCCGCTATTTATACAATATTGGCAAAAAAAATTTAAAAAATCTCGTAAATCTCATATCAGAAAATGTGTGCCAAGTACAGAATTTCCAAGGTTTTAAAACAACGGTTTCAGGACACGTAAATGGTCCCTGTTAGGGGTACAAGGAGTATACGCTAGTGGGAATTGGTTTTAGCGGTCGTGAATATTTTGAAATCATTTTTTTAGAACAAATTAATTGCCTTAATCACCCGTAACAGTCGAGTAGCGGCCGTTAACCGGTAAGTGAATCAGAAACAGACCGATACGTAACCAAAAACGGGCCGATACGCGAATGCGATTTTTCATCTGACCGGTATATATATCACGTGTAACGGTATCGGATGGCGCAAAACGGCCGGTTACCAGCCCATACGATAAGTAAGGCCTATTTTCAAAACCTTGTGAATCCCACCGTGACTTTGCCAGAGCCTAGAAATGGCTCTAGCGATGTGGATTGAGAAAACAATGAAAGCTAAAACAGCAGCATGAACCTGCAGAATAAGGAGAAAGAATTACTTTTGTCTTGTCGATTTTTTTTGTTTCTTCTCTTTTCAGCAGTTCTCTCTTATCAAACCAAAGAAACAGAAGCTACGCATGCAGAGAAGGCAACCAAAAAAGTAGTCGAAAGTTCATTTCCATACTAGACGAAAAGGCATTGCTGTACTGAAGGCTGGCTGCTGCTTTTAACTATTCGAGACAGAGAGATGAAGGGATAGTCAAACTTGTTTAGATTTTCCCAATGGATTATGAGCTGAGCAGGATATAGAATTCTAGAAAGAGAGGTAAGGAAGATGAGAGAGAGAGAGAGAGAGAGAGAGAGAGGCGCGTAATGCGGTTGCGATGAAACAGGAACCAACAAAGGGGTTAAAGCTATGCTCCGTTGGAGAGAAAATAACGGGGGCCGACGTCTCATAACCAACGTACGGTTTTTATGGTGCTTTATTTTAACAAAAATGGGAGGGACAAAGAAAATTTATTACGAAAGTGGTTCGAGAAGAGCAACTAGTGATTGAGATGCACTTTAATGTGTTTCAAAAAGAGCAATTAGTGATTTATTCTGGATAAGTTTTCTTTGTATCTAGCATTACAAATCTTATTTTAATTTGGGAAAATAATCGAACGGTCCCTGTAGTTAAATATTTGTGTCAACTTGGTCCCTGTAGTTGTAATTGGCTTGATTTATACTCTGTACTTTCCATTTTGTTCCAATTTGGTCCAACTATTAACTATCGTTAGTCCACCGTTAGTCCTTTTAAATAAAAACAAAAATAAGCTAATAAAGACAAAACTAAATTAATAAGCCAATTTTTTCATCTCTATTCAAAAAATTGGATTTTGATGGTAATTTTTTACTTTTTAGGTTCCTCTAGTTACGACGAAGTAATAATCCCAAAAAAATTGACAAAAAAACTAACAAATGCGAAAAAAATTAAATAAGGACAAAAAAATAAGCCACTTGGCTTATTTAACCTAACTACCCCTAAGTTTATATAATATTCTAACATTTGGACATGGTTTTTTATAATGTTGTGACTTTTAGATCTATATCATGTTGTGACTTTTGGACATAGTTCTATATGCATTTTCAGTACTATGCAGAAAAATAAGGCATCTCAGTATTTGTCCACAAGTTAAACAGGTAGACAATACCAGCAGTTATGTTATCTCATGGCTGATCATGAAAATGCTAAATTAGAGGGTAACTTTTTGCAGAAAACTATAGCCAAATTTCTTATTGTGTGGCTCCGCATCAATGGAGAATGGAAGAATGAGCTGTGTTTCGGTTCAGAGGTATATAGGTCAGACTGTGCAAAAAACCCGTCCACCCGCGGACCCGACCCGACCCGAAGGGTCCGAGCGGGGTCGAATATGTGCTTCTGACGGGTACGGGAATCAGATTTTGGTTTGGGGTCCGAGTTGGTGCATTTTTACTCAACCCGACCAATTCATAAAGATTAATTTGGTTTTTAGTCGGACCCGACCCAACCCAACGTAAAGAATCGAGATCGCGTACGGTTTTTACCCCTTTTCGATTCGGTTTGCGGGCCTAAAACATTTGTTACCCACCATGTCGGGTCGGGTTTGGGTTCGGGGGTCAAACCCGATCGCCCGACCCATGCACACTCTTAATATTAGGGCAAGAGGGGAATGAGAGAATTACTGTTTTAACACCCCAAAAAGGGGCCATTTGATTTTGCTGTTAAAAGGACTAACGGCAATTAGTAATTGGACCAAGTTGGAACAAAATGGAAAGTACAGAGTGTAAATCGAGCCAATTACAACTATAGGGACTAAGTTGACACAAACACTTAACTATAAGGACCATTTCAGTTTTTTTCCCTTTTAATTTCGATAAATCGAGTTTGTTAAATACACCTTGATGAAAAAATGATTCGTTAAATAATAGTACTAATTGGGAATATCAAGCAAGTTTCCATCCCAGACGCACTGACACGTTATTTTTCCTCCATTTTTTTTAATGAAATACCTTGTCTACTCTTATTTAGTGATACATATATTAATACCTAAATATAGTTGTCTAATTGGGTGGGATCAAATCAGAATTTACGTAAATTATTCGGTGGGATGTAATCTATCCTATTTTCAGACCCACATTAACTTTGTCATTGTAACTTTTGTATTGTTTTTGTTATAGAAGCTTGTGCAAATTCATGTAAAATTCAATTTTATCAAATTTTTTGTTATGTATTTATTTATATTTGTTTCACTGGTGATGGATTATAGGAGTAACTAGTATCATATTGGCGTGGTTCTTTTTAAAGTTGTCATGTTTGCTGGAGGGCAATTACTTCCTTTTTAACCATAATTTTTAGTGATGGATCACATTTATCATTCTTACCATGTTTACTGGTATGCATCTATTTTCTCACATAATTGTTGGGTGATATATCAAACGTATCATTGTTACCATGATTGATTTCGAAACTATGCCACCCTGATTGATTTACCATAGTATTGAAAATCATTACAAGGAATATGGTAAGTTTCTCTATAATGATAACATGACAGTCAATCTTGTTTTTTGAGCACTGTACCAGTGAAATTTGCGTAAAAATTTAAAATCTATTATGTTTACTAGTGTGCACTTATTTTTTTTTACCATAATTCTGTGTGATATATCAAACATATCATATGTATATACACATATGCAGGTTATTTCAAACCTTCAAAAACTCTAGGTTATATGTAGTATAAGGAAAATAGGCTATTTAGGACCTCCAAGTTTAAGTTTGTATCCCAAAACTTTAGGCTATATATAATATGCAAGCAGGGTTTTTAGGACCTTCGAGTTTAGATTTTCATCCCAAAATTCTAGTCTTTATGTAGTATTCAAAAACATAGGGGATTTAATAAAATAAGGATAATTTTGGATTTATTCAAATATCAGGATGAAAATTTAACCACCAAAAGTAACCAGGATGAAAACATAGTTAAACGAACATAGCCAGTGTATTTTTGACTAACAGTATGACTAATACTTAAGTTGCATGGTAAGCGAGCACGCTTTCTACCCCAGTCTCTTGTATTATTAATTTATTATTATACTTATAAAGAAAACTTCACCCACTTTTACAAATTTAATTCCTTAAATGCCTGGTGTCCCTTTGACCAGTACTATTTTTCCCTTCTCCAACTAAAAAATACGGAGTAATAAAATTTCGTCATGCTTGTGTCATTTTTCTTGACAACCAAAGAAGAAAATATAGGACTCCTCCTTTGCTTGCCAAATGTTCCATGAGTACTCTTGTGAGACCCACATTTTATATCCACTCCAGCACTTATCTATCAATCGCATGATCACTTTTATTCGTCATATATATGCATATAGAAATACACGTGTATGTATAGATGTATATACATACAACGTGGAGAGAGAAAACCCCAGGGATTAGCCAAGTCAGACTTGGATTGAGAATCTGAGATTGTGGGGTTTGCTTTCTTTTAAGGATTCAGATTCGATTGTGGGGTTTGCTCGTTTTTAAGGGCTCAGATTCGATTGTCTTTGCTACTGACACTCCTGGGGCACGGCTGTGGAAGAGGATGTAGAAATTAATTTGAGGTGCGAGCAAGTTAGTCCGAAATATCCGACATCACCCCAAAAAAAATGCGGGGTGAGAATTCCAAGTCAGATGTAACTACTCCTATATTTTTCAGAAATGCTAAAGCCACCGAGCGGGAATCGACCGTCGCACAGGGTCTACTTTGAGTCCCGCAAGGATGATCCGAACCGTTCAATAATTTAAACTCGGGTGATCCCAACCGTTCAATAATTTTTTAAAAATAAAACTGAATGAGTTTGTGAAAAATTAGACCAACCTGATATGTGCAGGGATAGACTATGGAGCTGGGGTGTAACTGCAAATCCTCATTGCGTGCTTTGTTCGACCCGACTGGTTCGGATTCTCATGGCCACCTTGTTTTACGGTTGCCATTTTGTCGCTGCGATGTGGACTTTAGTTTTGAAGAGATACCAAATATTATTAAGTGATCACTCATTTCACTTCTAAACAATGTGAGAATGCTGTGTTTGAATGAGTTTTTGAAAAAAAAATTATGAGTGGAGAGAGATAGAAAAAAAATGAAAATACTGATTGGAGATAGAGGTAATGAGTGGAGAGTAATTATTAGAAGTAAGGGTAATGAATACTTTTTGAGTTGTATTTTTTTTTTTCCAAATCTTGATCCAATCAAAGCATATTTCCTTAACAACAGGCCCTTTCACGTGCAACTGTAGCCTATTATCGCGGGTCGTGGATTGCAATTTTTTTTGAAAATGTGGGGTGGAATAGGCTCTGCTCTGATACCATTGAAAACTTTATACTCTCTCCGTCCCATTTTTATAGTCCGGTATTCCATTTTGAGCTGTCCTTTAATAAGTGTCCATTTTATAAAGTTAGTGGGTAAAAGTTGGTGTATTGTCTATTTTGTCCCTAAAAGTAGATTCCATTTTGAAAAGTTAGTGTGTAAAAGTGTAATGATGATGGGTAAGTAAGGAAAGTGGAGGAAAAAGTTGATGTGAAAGGTATAATGATGATGTCTTTTTAATAAGTTAGAATTACGAAGCATGACATTTAAAAAGGGATGTAGGGAGTATCAATCTCAAAACTAATTGACGATGAATGAATATGTCCCAAATATTATTAAGTCATTACTCATTTCACTTCCAAGTAATGTGGTACTATATTTTCTTAACACTTGCTATCTGGGCCAAACTCGTCTCCTTTTCTTCTGTGAAGTTTTTTTGGGACAAATAAGCAAATTTGTGATGACTGGTTACTAAATTCCAGGATTTTTAGGGTAAAAAAAAACAAATGTGGATAGTTTGTTGTTTTTTATTCATTGTTTGGCTACCCCAAGTGTGATAGTTTCAGTTGCTTTATTTGATTTGTAGTTTTGTTCGGGGGATGCCGTTGATTTTGTAGCTCTCTGTGTAAATTTTTTTTTTTTGAAATGAAATTACATAGCAAAAAAAAAAAAAAATGTAGGGTTTTTGTCTTTCCATAATGTATGCCATCGGCTCCTCTCTCTAGAGAATTGGAGGATCCTCTAATTTCAATTCAATGGTCAAGATTACTCTAATATCTCAAGCCTCAAAACTCATATGGTATTCTATGGGCACCCAATTACTTCTCCAATATTTCTCAATTACATAAGCGCCTTCCTTCCCCGTTTTTCTGACTGGCGAAAAAAATTCATTATAGTATTTGTTTTTTGAACAGCGTCTTCTTTCTCCGTTAAACCTGCCTTTGAAAAATAAAATTATATAGGTCATGAGGATATTTTTTCGACCGATATCATATAGCGATTTTTTTACTAATATTATATCAATAATTTGTTTTCCTTTCAGCATGATTTTTTCCGCCGATATTATCTTATTATGTAGCTCATGAGATTTTTTTTTACTGATACAAGAGTATTTCCATGTGTGTTGCGCATTGTGTCGTGTACTCATTGATATAGTTTTTGTATGTAAGAAAGTTGAAATTGAGATTCAGTTATGGAAATTAGAAAGAAATCGTAAGAGTAAGTAATTGAATGTAAATATTTTAGAAGAAATACAAAAGGAGTTCTTTGATTAATCATATGAATCTGATAGTTCTTTGAACTTTCACATATTATTAAAGTTATGATATGAAATTTTGCTAATGTTTGAAATTTGGTAAATTGGTGCCTGAAATGTGATAATTGGAAAATACTTGAGAAGTAATTGGATGCCCGAATACCATATGAGCTTTGGGACTGGAGATATTAAGATAATCTTGACTATTGAATTGAAATTGAAAAATGCTCCAATTTTCTATGAATTAGAGAGGAGGCGGACTCCATTATATCATCACCTCACTGGCATCCTCTCACTACCATGTGGGGTCATCCCATGGGTACAGGAGTCAAATGGGTTGTGCCTAACCGGTCTCTTTCGGCTTTTAGAATACAGTATGTTTTGTCTGGGCTAGCCCATGGGCATGCCGGTGCTGTTCTGTGCCTGTGCTTGACATATTTTTTATAATCAAATAGTTATTACTAAAATAAAACAATAAAATTAAAAAATACTACAAACATTTATTAATAATTATGATTTTTTTAGTATAGTGAATGCAAATATGTAAAGAGTTTCATCACTATAGTTTGAGTATATCACAACTAGATTGACACCTACCCAACCATCAATTTATAAACACAAAAATATTACAATATAAATATATAGTTTTCTATCAGAAGGTGTGTTTGCATTGGTGAGCAAGTCTGCTTTTTGTTCTCGTCCAATACTCAGTTTGCTAACAGGGCTTTTCATTCACATCCAATAACACACACAATCTTAAATTAGATTTCTTTTGGGTTTGGAGACTCTGGACCCTTAAACACATTCATTAATATTGCCACGTAACACGAGACATTTTAATTGAAATGTGCGTAGACTGATTTGGACACCAACCGTCAGGGAAAAAAAAAAAAACAAAGACACGAGACATCCATTCAGGCATCGGCATATCACTTAAATTAAAAAGGAGGAGGGCCACCAGGTGGGCCCGGAGGTCCAGGAGGCCCACCAAGCATCGGTCCACAGCAGCTCTCGAAGATGCAGCAGCAGCACAGTATGTAAAAGCTGCACAACAAAAAACACCTAAATTAGCCTGATTATCTTCAAATTTGAATTGGGAAAGAAATTCCCAACCCCGAAAAAAAAAAAGATAAAAAAAGAAGACAAGATAAAAAAAAAAAAAACTGAGAAAGAAAAACAAGGGAGTGATTTTTGTACTTTTCAAATTGTTAACCGCACTTCTTTGGGAGTGCGAAATTACTCCCATACACAAAACACAAGTATTCAAACTACTAAGTTTGTAGACTCCATATAAATTTTTGATTATAAAATGGTTGGGAGTACCGGACTATTTAACTTTAATAATTACTCATGTATTTGTTACTATAAAATTTAGTCTTTTTGTTTGTACAAAAAGCTCATTGCATCTCGCCAAAAACTTGTAGCCAGCTGCTTGTTTAAGAAGCTAAAAAAAAAAAAGAAAAAACTTAAAATGATTTGTCCAAATGCTGCCTTATCATTCTTATGCAAAATGACCGTGATTAGGAGGTCTCGATCCACAGCTAACATTCTCGAATAAACTCTTTTTCTTTTTCTTTTTTCCTGAGTTTACGGCCATGTGTATCTTCAAAAAGAAAAAGGAAAAAATTAGCGAGAGAGAGAGAGAGAGAGATCACCATGAAGATATGGCTCGGCATATACCACCAAAAAGAAAATCACAGCAGCCACAAGGCGGTGGCCCTCCCGGTGGCCGTCCCCATCCCGGAGGCATCTCTCTCTTAATTTGTGTGTGTGTGTGTGTGTGTGTGTGAGAGAGAGAGAGAGAGAGAGAGAGTATGTATGGGCTTAGATGTAGAGAAACGAAATGAAGTGTATGGAGCTGAACAATTTTGGAGCTGGTTTGAACATATATATGTAAGAGAGTGGAGAGATAAAAGAGAGTACGAGACGGAGAGAGAGAGAGAGAGAGAGAGAGAGAGAGAGAGAGAGAGAAAGTGCTTAGTGAATAAGCAAACAATATTCTTGAAACTACTGGCACCTTCTCTGACTGGTAGATACTACAGTATTTTAATGCCGAACACTAGGGGAAAGAAAATGATACTACTATCAACCAATTACCAGTAGAAGACTGTTCGTGTTTCAAACCTACTCTTCAAGGTTTCATTATCCTTGCAAATTAGTAGTATCATTGGCCATCAACCTATCCATTTTCGTAGCAGCATTCACTGAACCCTGACAGAGCTTGGTCTTTAAACTGAATCATGAAAAATAAGAAGATTGGATTGAACACCTGCACATATCGGATAAAACTGAATCTTCTCAAAAGGCCCACTCAATTTGTTTTTTTAAAATTATTGAACGTCTCGGATCATTCATGCGAGACCCAGCGTGAGCCCCGTGTACCCGTTGGTATAAAGTCAATAAGTGTATGGTGGATGGCTGTAAGTTTTCGGTGGTGAGTATATTTCGATACCACCACAGTTACTCCTACCTATAGGGTAAAGGTTATACAACCCACAATTACTCACTACAAGAAAATACACATTCGCCGACTAAAAGTTTAGTCGCCAAATGTCAAATTTTAGTCGCCCAAAAATTTCAACGACTAAATGTTTGGTCGCCAGGTTTGTCGTTGACACTTGGTCTGGGAAAGCTTATGCCGACTAAATATTTTGTCGGCGAAAATAACAACTTATGCCGACTAAATATTTTGTCGGCGAACATAAAAACTTGTGCCGACTAAATATTTTTGTCGGCGAAATAAAAAACTTGTGCCGACTAAATATTTTTGTCGGCAAAAATTAAGAACTTGTGCCGACTAAATATTTTGTCGGCGAAAATTAAGAACTTGTGCCGACTAAATATTTTGTCGGCAAAAATGAACTTTTATGGACTAAATATTTAGTCATGAACTCCGAGTTTAAAGCCATATTTTTAGAAATTTCAAAATATTTAATAATTTCTGACCCAAAATCGAATGTGTATTTCAAATCACTCTATTTAATCTAACCAAAAGCAATAACAAATGAAACATAATATTCAAACTTAATCCATCCAAAAGCACAATTTAATATATATATATATATATGAAATCACTAAGCATAGATCAATTCCAACTTAAAATTTTCATAGATTACATATTCATATTCATTCTAAACAAAAACCATCTATCTAAGTCCTCCATCCCAAGCAAAAATCATCAGCCAAATTGCTCCTTATACAAAATCTAGATGTCCATCAAAGTCTTGCCATATTGCTCCATATACAAAATCTAGCTGTCCATCAAAGTCTTGCCAAATTGCTCCATATACAAAATATGTCCATCAAAGTCTTTCCATCACGACAAAAAATCATCTGCCAAATGGCTCCATATACAAAAATCTGTCCATCACAAGCAAAATTCATCTTTCAAATTGCTTCATTTACAAAAAAACATCCCTTCAAGTCAATCTCGTATCTATATACAAAGAAGAGTGGTAAACAACAAATTCTTTGTCAATTACCATGCACCAATATACAAACAATTATAACCTACCTATTCATTTGTTTACCAGTAACTCAAAAAAGAAGGCAAAGATGTCAGCAAAACATCCCTAGAAGGGACCATGACTGTCTACCAAAAAAAAGAAGGTATACTATAACTTATAATTTCCCATTTTTTACCATACCAAAAGAAGAAGAATATCAACCAATGGTATGGGTCACAAGGCAGCCAATCAAAGCTTATCAAGGCGCCTGTGGGGTATGTGAAGATCCCCCAAGGCCAGCACCAACACCATCCCAAGAGTTTCAACAGGTTATCCAAAAATTTGCATGACCCAACACAATTTTCCTTCTTTTGCATAGGCAATGCCCAACAGAACTAAAACCCCACAACTTGGCAAATATGGCCATGAAATGGCCATGAAATGACAAAGTGATACAACTATATAGCCCAAGTCTGAAATAAACATGATCGACCCACGTCCCAAAAAGACAAATTGGTTTGAGCAATCACAAAATTAGTCCAATGGGTAGCAAGAAAATCTACTGAATGGCCTAAAAAATGAGTGTACAAGCCTCCACGAGTTTTTTATGAAACCATCCCTCAAACTATCACTTATTTTTCTACTTATCCTTGAACTATCAAAATCACCTATTTCATCCTCGAACTATCCATATCCCATCCGACTTGGTCCATAACCAAACGCACTCCAATATTTTGGACAACAAACCCAACAAAAAACTACACTCTCCACCAATGTAACGGCAGAATTGAAATTCCACCTTCCCAACACATCTGTGATAGATTAACAGCTAGTAATATAAACCATTTACGCTTGAACAACAAAACAATTACATGAAACTAACATCACCTAGTGAGCACGGAAAATTCATCCTGAAAACATTACAACAGAGACCATGGGAATTCATGCAAACCAGAAAACTTGACTAGTGGAATTGCAACAGAAAAGTGATCATTTAAATGCAAACATCGGAAACTATGCAATGCCAGGACTATCGAATTGTTAAATTACGCTTAGCTTGGTTTCTGATACCAGTACTTGCAATTATCCACACCATTTTTACACATTCATTCAACAAGATGATTTGGCAGACGTAGCAGTAATATGGGTAAGCCACATAAAGATTTATAAGGAGAAACTCGCCTTAACCCTACTGAAAACCTTGGAAGGTATAATCAGTCTGCTTGGTTACTCAGACCATCTTCGAACCCAATAGCATTCAATGGGAAAATCTGTAAAGTCCCCATGAGGTCTGGCTTCTATCTGCTCTATCATTAAGTGTATCCTCAGCAACTAGGGAATGAACTCGTTGAGTGAATTTTGCTAAAATAGCTTCAGATTTACTGATAAGTGCATGCCTATAGCATGACTTATTGTATCCATGTACTCAATCTACAGAGGTGCAGTTTTAAACATTGTTCAAGTAGGGAATAAAAGTAAAAGAGCTGATATTTATTTGGTGGAATGGAGGTTATAAGTGAGTATTTTAGGAATAGAATCTATAGAGTGAAGGGGAAGGGATAGATCAAAGGACTGAAGACAAATTTCAAACTAAGGGGTGCCAGTTGGGGGCTGCACCCTCTCGGTAAAGAGCCACACTATGTTCATGTATTGGAGAGGTGGCTGTACATCTTACACTAAAGATACAAGTATGAATGAGATGCACTGCTCCCGCATTTGATAGAGCACTCCACCATTATTACCTCACCATTCCCACCACCATTCCTCCATTGTGACGAAACCCATAAACAATCAAGTCTCCCTCCCTCCCTCCCTCCCTCTATGGGGAATTACCAACAAATAGTTGCGAATGGACTCAATTAAAAAAGAAATAACTCTAACATTAGAGCCACGCAATCTTCAACATTGGTTTAGCTTACAACACAGATAATGCAGCTAGAAAACAGCTCTACTAGAATTTCCTCAACTGGATCAGAAAGATAATTTACGGGCAAAAAAGAAAGTTGAACTTCTAATTTCCAGCCTATGAGAGCAGTAGAGGATGAGAATATACATGGGAAACGCACAAACACATATCAAGTAAGAAAAAAAATGCAACCCTCGAGAGACCGACTGGTGTATTGGTCCTGCCTAACATGAACTTTCACTTGAAACGTAGCGACAGTGTTAAAACTATGGTCATCGCATAACTCGCACTTTCAGTATTTCCATGATTCCTAGAATCTTTTTCTATTCTTGACACCTAACGCTGTACCAAGGCTTGTACATAGTCTCCTTTGTAACGTAGATCATTTTCTGTGAGCTAAGTAGTAACTGTATCTTTTCCTCTTTTGTTTTTGTACTCTCACTCTTTGAATGGTATCCTCTGCTTCAAACTTGATCTTATGTGCATTAGTATAGGGGTCCAAGGGCTTGGCTCGATTATCCACAAAATGAAAGGGCTCCACTCATCAACTATATAATTCAGGGACTTTAAGAAATCCTCCTTGAACTTCTAATAAGACATCCCTCTAATTCACATTCTGAAGCTTATAATATACTCCTGAAATCTATCTTGGATTGCAGCTGCCCCTCACATTTTGGCGATATGCATTATTTATAAGAAAAGAATCATTATCATTACTAGGCAGGTGGTGATACAACAAAACTAACATGCACGAATAAACTTGCTCGCAAGGTTAGAATCTAGTAAGTTATTGTATGAACACATGAACCACCCAACTCAATTACAGCTAGTTAGATGATAAATGGATCCTTGAGCGCGCATACAAATTAGGCACAAAAAATTAACACATGACCTAAACCACACCAAACCCACTTGAATTAACCCCCAAATCTCCAATTGAAATCATGCATTTTCCCTTTTCTTTCTCTATCGATTATAGAAGGATTAAAGAAACCCATATCAGATATTGTAGTTTGTGTATGAATTCTAAGGGGGTTGAAAAACCATATCACCATAGATAAAGTAGAGAGAAAATCATACCTAGTGAGAACTGAGCGGTGCGAGATCCGAATACTTTCAATTGTCAAGACCTTAAACCTGCCAAATGAATTCGTACATTAAGGATGAGTGAAGCATTCTGTCAAACACGAAAAAGGCAGTCAATTGTACCTAAAAAAATTGAAGAGTAACACCACTATTCCATAAACTTCTCTATAAACAGAGCAACACCAGTCTTAATTTTAAACCCATATGTTTCTGAACTAATGATACAGAAGCTACCAAGTAGGCTTTCAGGTGTGAGATGTTTTGAACCTAGAAGGCGCATTTGAGAAAGAGAATTTTAGATGAGGGAGACTAACGTACACGCTATTTTTTACGTGGTGAACCTAACAAACCAAACACGTCTACAACAGAGCCAGAACATACAACAAGCACAAGTTCTGGAAACAATATCCTAGGTTCTAATTTAAGCACACAAGGAAAGGGTAAGGCCAACAATCAAAACCAGAAAATAAATACAGCACTTGTGCTGTATTAGGGCTCTATGTACAGCACCAAATTAAATTCCAGCACTTGAGGACATGTTTTCAACAAATATTATTTGTTTCCAGCATGTTACACTCAATTCCTGCACTTTTACACATAATTTCAGCTCTTGTAGGTTATTTCCAGAATTCAACAACCAAATTCTTGCATCTATACTACAACTACAACTGATTTAGCACTTAATAGAACTAATTTCAACCTCTAAACTTCAATTCTAGCAATTACAACTTCAATTTTAGCATCACAACAAAAAACTTAAGGAACACAAAAAGATAGCAAGGTACAACACTTGAAATGCCAAAAAAACAGCCATGTACAGCTATTTCAATCAACTATACAAAAAATACAAGTATTTCAAACTTCAAAGAAACAAATGAGAGTACAGGGACCACTTTAATGTGTCAAGTCTCGGGCTGCCTGAAGGTGAGCACGTACCTGTTTAATTTATTTCTAGGTTACAATTTTATGTTTGCTGTTTGATTCTCTTATATTAAGCAAGCACATTAAAATATAATCCTCCAAAAAGCCATATACATGAGACAATACCTTAATAAAGCTTAATCACCTTAGCAAGAGGGCAATGATTGAGATCATCAAACTGCATTTTCAAAAAGGTCAACACACACCCACACAAACTGGCAAAGAGAGATAGAGCTAAAGATTGAAATTTTTAACGCATGCGGAAAAAAAGCTGAAGAATGACAAAAAAAAAAGAGGATTTTTTTATTTTTTTGGGGAAACTAGGCCTAAACAATTTAAGAAGAACCAAACGAGGCCTTAGATCCTGAGAGTTTTCCTATTAATCTCCACCACCACCAAACCCTCGTTTTTCTACCAAAAAAAAAAAAAAACCAAGGGTTACATTGCAGGCAGCTCGAGCTGACTCAAATCAATTCTATGGCGTCTAAGGTGATTACACCGAAGGCGAAAGGCAAGGCGGCGAAGGGCTCCTCAAGGCCGTCGGAGGACCAGTCGCTGGCCAAGTCCGTCAAGGAATGGACGAACTGGATCATGAAGAAAGCCAAGGTTTACCCATTATGGCTTCATCCCGCTCGTCATCATCATCAGCATGAACCCCGACCCCAACCCCCAATTGGTAGGTCCGTTGGGAGCCCAAAGGAAACCCCATCGGAGGCCGTTCACCGACACCCTCTACAAGAGATCTTATTACACACTCTGCATATATCGTGTGTGTGCACGTGTATATGCGAGGATAAAGCAAGAAATCGACAGCAACGAGATTTCGAGGATACCTCAGGGACGCTCGATTTGGGGCAGCTCGATTTGGGGAAGATTGATTTCTCCACCACTGGGTCTCTCCCTCTCTCTCTCTACCGCTGGGTTTGGAAAAGAGGGGAAAGTAGTGAACGAGGGAAAAGTACAGAGCAACAAAAAAGATTAAACAAAAAAGAAAAGGCAAAAAACAAACGACGTCGTTTCACCGAAGGGGAAATTTTATTTCCCGCCCTTGAGCCCTTTTTAGCGCGTTCCAGATGCCGCCGAAAATTTGGGGACTAAAAACGGCTGCGTGATCATGTGCAACAGTTGCACCATAATCCATATGCACTTAATAAAGAAAAATTTTCGTAAAATCCTATAATGTACCACTTGAGGACCATTCGAGCTGTTTTCTAAAAATCTGAATCGTCTACCTTTTATGTGATAGTGATTATATCATTCATGCAAAAAATAAAGTAAATTGGATATCGTTATATACTCGATCGCAATAACAAAAATTTCATATTAACGAATCTATGTCCCGATAAAAGGGCTTCTCAAACTCGATAGACCCAAAAATTTGCGATAATGATTAAAACACCAAGAATAACAAAAAGAACGGTATGGATCGTCATAGCTGTGTCGCAATCATGTGGTTAACGTACATTGGACTATAGCGGAATACATTGGTTTATAACAAGATAAGTTTAATGTATAGATTTGAAAGGTAGCGGTAGACTCATTTTTTCGAATATTCGATCTAAACCGTTACGATTTAAGATCTTATCAAATTTACCATTCTCCCCTAAATAGGTGATAACCGGATGTCAAAAATCACAAGATCGGATCACATTCGGTGCTTCCAAAGCTATTAAAGTCCTATAATACATCACTCGAGGGCTATCCGAGCTGTTTTTTGAAAATCAAAACCGTCTACCTTTTATGTGAGAGTTATTATATCATTTGTGCAAAAAATAAAGTAAATTGAATATCGTTATATACTTGATCGCAATAACAAAAAATTTCATATTAATGAATTTACGTCCCGATAAAAGGGCTTCCAATACCCGATAGACCCGAAAATTTGTGATAGTAATTACAACACCAAGAATAACAAAAAGAATGGTATGAATCGTCATAGTTGTATCGCAATCGTATGGTTAACATACATTGAACTACAGCGGAATACATTGGTTTAGAACTAGATAAGTTTGATGTATAGATTTGAAAGGAGCTGCTGACTCATTTTTTTCGAATATTCGATCAAAACCGTTACGACTTAAGATCTTATCGAATTTATCATTCTCCTCTAAATAGGTGATAATCGGATGTTGAAAACCACGTGATCGGAACACATTCGGTACTTCCAAAGGCTTTAAAGTCCTATAATGCATCACTCGAGGGCCGGCCAAGCTATTTTTTGAAAATCGGAACCGTCTACCTTTTTTATATGGGAGTGATTATATCATTCGTGCAAAAAAAGAAGTAAATTGGTTATCGTTATATACTTGATCGCACATAATAAAAAATTTCATATTAATGAATCTATGTCCCGATGAAAGGGTTTCCAAAATCCGGTAGACCCGAAAATTTAAGAGAGTGATTAAAACACCAAGAACAACAAAATGAACGGTATGGATCGTCATAGTTGTGTCGCAATTGTGTGGCTACCGTACAAGAGGCCCGCTTTTATACAATAGAATTATATAATTTATATCTTACTTGTTTCAATTATAAGCATAAAAAGATTGTGAGTCCTGGTGGTTTGAGATGTGTGTCAAGTTAAGGATTTGGGTTCGATCCCCATAGGAATTATTTTTTTAAAACCAATTTATTAGGACTTGGATTCGAATCACATGGAGGGGTTTTTTTTTTTCAATTAGTTTTTTTTCTTATTTGTTTTCTATGTATTTTTTTTAAAACCTTTATTAGATAAAACATAATGCATATCAGTATATTTGTGGTAATTGGTATATTATCATGTTTGAATTTTGCTTCAAATTTTCTTAATCATATAAAATATTTTAAAAGCTTATTTTAGTTAAATAAAAGGAAAAGATTAATAAATTATTGAATTATCAAAAAATACATTGAAATCAAAGATGATTTGATATCGGCAGCCTCGTGATCGAAATACATTTTATGCATTTAGAGACGTTTAAGTGTTATATTGCACTAACCAAACCCTGAATAAGGTATTTTTTGGCAAACAAAATCATTTATCTTTGACGTAATAAGAATTAAATTATTCATCCTAAATGAAGTTAAACGCATGTGGATAAACTCTTGATTGGAAAACAAAAAACTTTTAATTGAAGAATTTAAGCGTCGATAAAGGGATTTTCTTAGCCCAATTGAGCCAAAATTTTATGAGAATCTCATAATTAAGAAGACAACAAATTGGAACAATTTCTATCAAAAAAGTTGCATTGTAATCAATGTAGTTGGAATAAATATTCCATTCCTTTCTTGAATTTTTTTCGAATATAATGTATTATATTTATTGATTTTTTAAATTCGTAAAAAAAGATTTTTACCGACTAAACTTATATTTAGTCGGCTAATGCATATAAATGCCGACTAAAATTATTAGTCGGGAATATATTATATTTATTGATTTTTTAAATTCATAAAAAAACGTTTTACCGACTAAACTTATTTTTAGTCGGCTAATACATATAAATTCCGACTAAATGATTAGTCGGGAATATATATTATAGTTATTGATTTTTTAAATTTGTAAAAAATGATTTTTACCGACTAAACATATTATTAGTCGGCTAAAATTTGTAAATACCGACTAAAATGTTTAGTCGGGAATATATATTATATTTTTTAATTTTAAAAATTGGTTAAAAATTAATTTTTCCCGACTAAACGTTTTTTGGTCGGGAAAAAAACTAGCATTAGCGACTAAAGTATGTTTAGTCGGGAATAATTATCACTTTTACCGACTAATTTATATTTAGTCGGTAATTGTTTGATTTTTGGCGACCAAAGTATTTTTAGTCGGCAAATTTGGTCGGCAATTGTGTAATTTGTTGTAGTGACTCCTCAATCACATCTAATTGATTGAGGAATATACCATTCCACCAAGAGATATTAATCCCATAAAATATTTATGACTACGGATCTATTATAAATAGCCATCCTAGTGGATTTGGGGTTGGGGCACTACACTCCCATAGTGCCCTCGATTATTATGGGTTCTTTATATCTCTATTTGTGATCAAAATCGTTTATTATTTTAGGAACGCTGAGTATATCATTTGTGTCCAAAAAATTGTATTAACTGGATATTAATTAGTAGACACATGATTGATACATATTTGTCTTACAGTTCATTCTAAATCATATTTGCCATCTATTTTTTTGTAAAACAAATGGAAAGCGATCATGAGGCTACATATATCCAATCAATTTGACTTTTTACATGAATGATCTACTTAATATTTCTGACATGATAAATGATTTAGGTAACAAAAATACATGCTATAGAGGACCCACAATCGATGGAACTGCGGCAGTGCAGTGCCTTGGCACATTACTGGAACTCCAAGTCGCAAGTCCCCGCTTATGGGTAAAGGTATCATGTAACTCATAATTGGAGTCTATGCAGTTATCCCGTTCAAATAAAATTTATGACTTCACTTTCGGAGGGTTCTTGGTTGGAAGCCTGCCTTCCGATCTAACAGACTTTGTTTTGTAGTGTACAAATAAGAGAGCATATTGAAGCTAATGGGAAAGGTGGATTGGAGGCGTGTTCCGAGACCAAAATGGCGACTAGATACTGGCCGGGGTACCATGGCAGAGTACATTGCAGTTCCAGCTTGGGAGCGGAACTATGGAGAATATACAAAGGCCTGGAGATTATCCTCGAGAAGAAACTGGAAAATGTGCAGATTGAGGTTGATTCCCTTATTGTTGTGAATTTGATCAAGGAGGGAGACGCAGGAGCTCATCCTCAAAGTGTTACTATTGGTGAAACCCACTACCTCATGCGTCACACTAGTACTACACTTGGACATATCTACCGATTTGCAAATGATAAACACATAATAATGCATATTCTTGGTTCTTAAGTCCTTAATTTTATCACTTTATGTTTAGTTAAATTAGCTTTTTATGTGATATTGCACGTAAGGTATGTTATTTCATTTTGTAGGAAAATCACTTAATAAAGAAGGTTTTAAAGCTTAAAGCGAGCCAGAGGCATCCAAGACTCAAGATGATCAAGAATGAAGCCATCGGGGCCCGATAATGAAGAGTCAAAGACCCGTTGTGTAGCCAAGACCATTGGAAGCCAAACCAGAGGCCGGAAGCTGAAGAACCTGAGAATTCGAAGACGGTATCGATACAAGGTTCCCTTGTATTGATACCTAGTTGAAAAGCAGAATCCAGTGGGCCAATAGACATTGGGTATCGATACAATCAATACCGAGTTGATATGACGGCCTAGTGGATTCTACTAAAAGCTATCCGCTATTGATATAAGAAACCCTTGTATCAATACCGAAGGCCTTTGCAGTGGATTTTTAGGGCATTTTTGAGATATTTCGTGTGCGAATGTGGGCTTGTCTAAATACCCCATTATGTCACAAATATCAAAGGACAACACTTTTTCATATCTAAAATAGGATTTCATTACTTGTTGCTTACTCTTGCTGTTCTTAGTTAATTCTACACTTTTCTACATTAGATAATTATAGTTAGTTGTTTTACTCTTTATTAAAGTTGTAGCTACACTCTTGATTTATATAAATCTCTAGTTTAATTTGAATTATGTTATATTTTTCATAATTAGCTTTATTGATTTAATTTCTAGCATGAATGAGTAGTTAATTAGGCTTGGTCATGGGATGATTAACACTCTATGGCTTGGATTGATCATGCGTTTCTCTTAATAAATCTTCATGTTTAGTTTAAAAATCAAAGGTAGTTCGTGTTTGAATATCAAAACTTGGCAGTATTAACCTTTTTTGATTTTGCATAGGCAAGAGTGAGTCTACTTACCATGCATAATGCTTGGAGCTATGTCATCTCTTGCGTTTGCTAGATAAATACTAGAACTC
The DNA here is from genome assembly GCA_019656295.1 of Rhododendron mucronatum var. ripense. Lineage (NCBI taxonomy): Eukaryota > Viridiplantae > Streptophyta > Magnoliopsida > Ericales > Ericaceae > Rhododendron > Rhododendron mucronatum. The sequence continues at coordinate 9,565,586 of BPLT01000004.1, read as the reverse complement.
GCTTGGTGTTTCAACTCATTTTCTAGTAAAATAGTCTTAATGATAAACCTTCCGATTTAGGAAATCGTTGACGCGTATCTCAAACCGAGTAATTAAAGAGAAAAGCTGATTGATTCGAGTTGTGAGTGTTAAGATCCCATACTCCTAGCCGCTTAGTTTAAATAGTTTTTAAAACTCAAATTTATCACACACATTTTCTCCATTTCAAACTGCTCCTAAAGTTGGTCGTCTCAAGGCCGCGAATCTTACTTCTACAAATCCAATTGAGTCATGATGATATTCCTTGGGTATGATACCGGTCTGCCGGATTATTATGCTTCAAATAACGTATTAGCCCTACGCTTGGGGTGATCATATATATATATATATATATGATCAATGTGTTGGCCATTGGCCATCTTGCTTGAGTAAGTGCAAAACAAGAAGAAGAAATTGTCATGTTTGTCGACATACTTGTCTTTTTTAGGGAGTTCTTTCTTAGGGAGTTCATCATTGAGGATAGCTTAAATATTAGGCAAGTGTTAGATTAAGTAATCTGTGCTTTCTTTGGTTGTAAATTGTAATGATACTTATTATGCTCGCACTTTTGTTATGGTATTCTCTTGTTTAGTTTTATGAAATTTCCGTTTGACCGGAAAAAAACCAAATAAGAAAGCATAGAGGTTTCTACTCTCATCAAGCACATAGCGACCATCCATTGGCATCATATAGATCCATTTGAAGAAAGTTGCAATGGGAAGTAGGGACTGCGCTTTGTAGTGTGTTGTGTACCATCCGCACTGTAGAGCCCTGAATTTTCGAAAAATCATTTAAAAAAATTTATAAATGCTATAATAAGGAATTTGTCGAGTTTAATTGATTTGGGATCAATGTGATAGAGTTATAAGTGGAAGGGGTGCTAGTGTAAGGTGTGTGTGTGTGTGTATATATATATATATATATATAGTAGGCTTCAGCTGCGGACGCCCTTACAGGCAAAAAATGCGGACTTTGAATGCTGGTTGTTGGATCTCATCCATATTCCTCCGAATGGAAATAACCACATTTACAACAAAAGTACTCTCCTCTGGATTTAATAGATACAAAACATATAATGGAATTGAAACGATAGCCCCTAAACAGAGCAAAATTTTCTACCCATAGGAAAAGGATACCCAAACCAACTAGATGAGTTAATTCAAAAATACCAATTTTCTCAAAAAATCCAATTTTCTCAAAAAATGTAACCCTAACTCGAAATTTAAAAAAAAACCCCTAAAGAACGAAATAAAAAATCCTAACTCGAAATTAAAAAATACAGATCGACAGATCTAGAGAGAGAGAGAGAGAGGAGTTACCTTTTTCGATTCATTTCCGGTTTCTGGTTTGATTTTGTGGTTCGTACCCTTCTTCTTCGATTTCGTTCTTTGTGTTTGAACGGGAAAGGGGCTTTCAAAGTTCTTATTCTTCAATTGATTCGTCTTTGATTCAAAGTTAGCCAAACATTCGCAATTCTTCTTTAATCGAGCCCTGATTACAGAAGGGGAAAATCGAGGGGGTTAGGGTTTCTGCTTCTTGTAATATTTGAAAGGAGAGAGCTCGAGCTCGAGCTCGAGAGAGAGAGAGAGAGAGAGAGAGAGAGAGAGAGACCTTGTTCGATTTGTTGGATCATCTTCGATTTCTTCTTCTTCGTTTTGGATTTCGTCTTTCCTTTTTTCTCTCTTTCTATTCATCTGTCTGGAACGGGGGAGATGAGGGAAGGGAAAAAAGGGATCTGTGTGTTTTAATCCGGATTGACCCGCGAACCACTTTACCCGACCCATGACTTATTTTTAACCCGCGAATTCCCTTCTCCTTTCCCAGCTGTTGGATGAGATCCAACGGCCAACATCCAAAGTCCGCATTTTTTGCTTGTAAGGGCGTCCGCAGCTGAAGCTTACTGATATACATATATATATATATATATACACACACATATATAGGAGTGTGTGGTGTAGAGAAATAAACTCTTGAAAACACACACACACACACACACACACACACCCCACGCCTCTCTCCCTGATAAGCACCCAGAAATGTAATGAGAGGGTGCGCTAGTGTCTAGTTGTAGGTTAATGTAGTTGCTAATTAGTTATTTTTAATGATTTTTGCTCGTAGAATGTGTTGGTGCCTTTTTGTAGGTAAATTTCCTAATAAGAAGCTTTAAAGGCCAAATCGTGTCATGGCTTGAGAATGGCCCGATGGCCAGGGCGCAGCCAAGGCAGAGTCAAGCTAAGAGGAGTAGCTCGGGCAGAATCAGTCATAGCCAAGGCAGAAGCAGAATCGCCAAGGCAAGACCAGGCGACGCCCGCGCAGATCAGTGAGAAGCAGTGGCCAAGCTGTGGCCAAGGGTTGGAAGACTTCAAGGTTCAGAACTGATAAGCTCTCGCGATCGATTGGAAGTAATTGCCTCGATCGGTACCGAGATGCTTAGCGACCAGCCCTAAGCTGCTCGCGATCAATTGGATAAAATAGGTTCAATCGGTACCGAGAGCCTATTTCAGTATTGTAAGGCTTGGCAATCGGTACCGAGGACATTAGCGGAGCATCTTCGAAGCATCTTTAGAGCATATTCTGAGCGGGGAATAAAAGGAATGATGTAATGACAATGATGTAGAACGTTTTTGGGTACATTTCTAGATCTAGCTTAGATTGCTTTTCAGCTTTTTGAATTGTTCTTACTTTGTTCTTCATTTTCAGCACTTATTTCTTAATTTTCTGCCTTTATTAGTTGTCTTTTGCTACTCGTGCTTTAATTAAAGTTGTTGCTTAGTTCCCGATCTATTGTTTAAGCTAATTTTCTTCTAGTCTTGCATTTCACTTATGCTAAGTAGATTTTTGCTTGCTCTTATCTCTCTAGATATGTGTGAGTAGTTTCAAGGGTTAGGTCATGGGATGATTAGCATCCCATGGCTTGGGCAAAAATTGCATTTTTCACCAATAAAGTTTTAATCTTTGGATTTGGAAATTGATGTGGGGTTCGGATTTGTTTAGTAAATTACCGAGGTGTTAACCTCTTTGATCACGTGTAGGTGGGAGCTTTGACTACTCACCACACGTGATGCTTAGAGCTCTGATGCTCGAGGTGTTTACCAAATGAGTTCTAGAGCTAGCTTGATTTTCAAACCCTTTCTATTTTCCGGTTTGGGTACCTACAATTGAGTATTTTGAACCCTGTGAATTGGTGAGAAATGTGATTCAGCCCGAGTCATGAGGGCTAGTGATTCCTAGACCTAGCCTATCTTTTTCCTAGTTTATTCGTTTTCAATTTAGCCCTTTTTATTTCCACCATTTAAAAGTAAAACTCGGTTGGCTACCTAATAGCCGAAATCCTTACTTGCATCTACAAATCCAACCAAGCCATAAACTAATTCCCTTGGGTACGATCTCGGACTTCACCGAATTATTATGCTTCAATCGACATGTTTAACCCTACGCTTGGGGTAATGTATTCCTATACCGGAGCAAACGAAGCATTTTTGACGCCGTTGCCGGGGATTTCTTATTATGGCTTTCTTGGAGGTTCGACAAACCACTGTAAGTATCCCGCTTTCGTCTCTTAGTAGTAGTAGTAGTAGTTTAGTAGTTTATGTGTTAGTGGCTCGTATTTAGTTTGGTAGATACCTCTAACCTGACTGTGATGTCTGACTTGAGGTGTAACGAAACCAAGCTAAATATGGAGTGTGTGCTTAGTTAGTTTAGTTTAATTTGTTAGTTTACTTAGCTTAATTTGATTGCATTGCTTAGCCGAGGTGGTGGCATAACCCCTCGCATATTCTGTTTGTTGAGATGAGGTGGCGGCCTAGCCCCTCTAGTCTGGTAGCTTGCTGTTAGTAGTTAGTAGTATTTCTTCTTTGTATGCCTGTGTTCCGAAGCCCGACTTCCAATCGGCTTCATCGTTCTTCTTCTCCGCCTAAAATCCGGAGTATCACTCGGGCTTATCCTGCGCATTCTCCGCCTCGCAAAGTAAATTGTAAACTTATTCGCAAAGGCCCAATGGCCGAAGAAGCTGTTGTTCGTACTCTTCGCGAATATCTCAATCCAGAAAGGGGTCCTCAAATATCACCTATCGTTATTCCGACTCTAGCTACTGGGAATGTATTTGAATTTAAAGCTGAGTATCTTCGGGTAATTCCAGAATTTCGGGGCCGAGAGTTGGAGGACCCGTATTTTCATATCCGGGAGTTTGAGTCTGTTTTGCATTCTTTGGTCCCTGCTCAGAATCAACTTGATCAAGCTCGTCTTAAGCTATTTCCGTTCACTCTGAAGGATAAGGCGAAACAATGGTTTAATTCCTTGAAGCCTCGTTCATTGCGTACTTGGAGGGAGGTTCAAGATGCTTTCACTACAAAGTTCTTTCCGGCCAGTCGGACGAAATTACTTATGGATCAGATTCAGAATTTCAAGCAAAGGGAGGACGAGACTTTTCACAAGTATTGGGAACGATACAAGGACCTACTCATGGCGGTTCCTCATCACAATTTTCCATTGTATCTTCCAGTCAACTATTTCTATATGGGGTGTTCTCAAGAGAGTAAGAAGCTCCTCGATACTTTGGGTGGAGGTGACTTTATGGGAAAGACACCGGAGGATGCTTGGGATTATTATGAGTCTTTGGCCGAGAAAACTCAAGCGTGGCAGTTTACAGATCCGGGGGAGAGAGCTATGTTCAATCAAGGTCCCACTGGTACGGGGAAATTTTCTATCTCGGAGCAAAGTGCTTTTGAAACCCGCTTGGAGGAAATCGCTCGAAAGCTTGACAAGTTGGAGCTTAAAAGTGCTCAATCTCAAGAGGTTAAAGTAGTACGCCAAGTCGAGGAAGTTTGTGTTATTTGCGAGATGGTGGGCCATTCTACCGAAGTTTGTCCAAACATTCCGGCTTTGAAGAATGTGATTAATGGGATCCCTCCGGAGGAAGTTCAGGCCGTTCAACGTTTTGATCCTTATTCTCAATCTTATAATCCGGGTACACGTCAACATCCAGCTTTCCGTTGGAATCAATCTAATGAAGGAGGTTCTTCTCAAGCTCCTCCCGCTCCTCAATTGCCTTGGTAGCAACCTCAAAATGCTTTCCGTTTTTCTCAAGCTCAAGGTCCGTCGGGTTTTGCTCAATCCAGTTCATTCCCACATGCTAATCAGTTTCAGCAACCACCTGTTTAGTTTCAACAACCACCAAAGCGTTCTTGGGAAGATCAATTCAGCGCTCTCTTGCAAAGTCAAACCGCAATCAATGAGCAACAAACCCAGATGATGAATGATATCAGAAATCAGTTGGGGAAGTTGACAACTACCGTGGGTATGCTTCAACAAGAGAAAGGGAAGTTTCCAACACAACCTCAACCTAATCCGCAAACGATGTCCACTCCACCTAATTCTCAAGGTCTTCACTTTGCTAGCTCTTCAGTGACTTTCCCCGAGCAAGCAAAGACGATTATTTCTCTTCGGAGTGGAAATGTGGTGGATAACCAAGTGGTAATGGCTCCGGAGCCGTCCTTGTTGCCTCCTCCTATCGATCGTTCAAGTCCTACACCGTCTCTTGGGGAATCTCCCAAGGAGGCAAGCGAAGAGGTTCCAAAGGAGAAGGATAAGAGAAAAGAGAAGGAAGAAAGTGGACCGGATCCTAGTGCTATTCCTATACCGGCACCATTTCCCAACCGTTTGAGAGCTTTGGCGAAACCAAATTTGAATGCGGAGTTGCATGAGTTGTTCAATCAAGTGAAGATCAACATCCCTTTAATGGATGCGATTAAGCAAATTCCGTCATATGCCAAGTTTCTTAAAGATCTATGCACTCGAAAGCGCAAGTTGAATGTTCAAAAGAAGATCTTCTTGACCGAGCAAGTGAGTTCAATTATCCAAACGAGTATCGCTCCGAAATACAAGGATCCAGGGAGTCCCACCATTGCTGTCACTATTGGAGGCAAACGTATCGAGCAAGCTTTACTTGATCTTGGTGCAAGTGTCAATCTACTTCCGTTTTCTGTTTATCAAGAACTTGATTTGGGGGAGATGAGACCTACTCGAGTTACGCTACAGTTAGCCGATCGGAGTATTCGTACACCGAGGGGAGTAGTAGAAGATGTTTTAGTGCAAGTTGGACAATTCGTCTATCCGGTGGACTTCGTGATTCTTGATACCAATCCGAATGACTCTGTGGCTACTTCTACTCCGGTTATTCTTGGGAGACCCTTTTTGGCTACGGCGGATGCGATCATTAATTGTCGAAATGGACTTCTTAATATGACTTTCGGTAACATGAAGATGGAGGTCAACGTTTTTAATGTCGGTAGTCAAATTGGGGATGACGAGAACGTAAATGAAGTGAACCTCATTGATACTCTTGTGGAGGAACATGTGGACGAGTTGCTTTATAGCGATCCTTTGGACGTTGCTCTTACCACCGAGGAGGTCGAATTTCTTGAGTCCTCTGAAGTTAACTATTTAATATCATTGCTCAACGAGGAGGAGGATGAAGTGTGTGCTATGAATTCTTGGATTCCAAAGTTTGAAGAATTTGAAGAACTTCCCCCACTTGAGCAGAAAGTTCTACCATCTAGCATCGAACCACCTAAGTTGGAGTTAAAACCTTGCCCGATACATTGAAATATGTTTTCCTTGGAAATAATGAGACTTATCCTGTGGTTATATCTTCTTCTCTTGGGAATCTCCGAGAGGAGAAGTTGCTCAAGACGTTAAAGGGGCATAAGAAAGCTATCGGGTGAACCATTGCGGATATTAAAGGGATTGATGCTACTTTGTGCTCTCATCATATTGCATTGGAGGATAATGTCAAGCCATCTCGCCAACCTCAACGCCGTTTGAATCCGATTATGAAGGATGTGGTCCGAGCGGAAGTCTTAAAGTTGCTCGATGTGGGCATCATTTATCCCATAGCTGATAGTAAATGGGTGAGTCCAGTTCAGGTCGTACCAAAGAAATCTGGAGTCACCGTGGTGCGCAATGAGGAGAATGAGCTTGTGCCAACACGTGTTCAGACGGGATGGAGGGTGTGTATTGACTATCGCAAGCTCAACGCAAGCACCAAAAAAGATCACTTTCCCTTACCTTTTATCGATCAGATCTTGGAGAGGATAGCTGGACATGCATTCTATTGTTTCTTGGATGGATACTCTGGGTACAATCAAATCAAAGTTGCTCTAGAAGACCAAGAGAAGACGACATTCACTTGCCCCTTCGGAACTTTTGCTTATCGTCGGATGCCGTTTGGGTTATGCAATGCACCGGGGACTTTCTCACGATGCATGATGGGGATTTTTAGTGATATGGTCGAGAAGATAGTAGAGGTTTTCATGGATGACTCCCCTCTCTTTCACCCCCTCACTCAAAAATTCCACTCCAAGTTCAAAACCCACCAAGATCCTTCACCAAATCATCATCCTCAGGGGCTCTCGACCTTGGGTTTCGTCGGAGCAAGCTTGGAGAAGAGTACTCTCGGAGGATTTCGAATTCAAAAGCTAGGGCTCGATCAATCTCATTGGGTTTCATTCTCCAAGTTGAGGTTGGGAATTCTTACTCACTCTACATGTTTATGAGTTGATTTTGTGCCTTGTTCATGCCCTAAGTTGTTGTGTTTTGTTGTTGAGTTGATCCTTGAAAAATCTACAGAATCGTTGTCGTAACGTTAGGGTATCGATACAACCGAAATGGTTGTATGAATACGGCTAGCTTATCAGAATTCCAGCCGCTCTTGTATCGATACAACAAAAACTGTTGTATGATACCCGTCTCTTACAAGACAGTTTTGCCTTTGCTTATCCCGCTTCGATTGTTTTGATTCTCGATCACTTCTAACACCTTCTAAACGTCTTTAAACCACCTCTAAGCTTGATTGGTCGTACTCAAAGGACTCGTTGATCATTTCCATCTCCCTTAGCTCTCGTTGTAAGAAGGAAACATGTCGAATTCAATATGTGTGCGGCGTCCTTATATCGTCTTAGCATTTAAATGTTTATGTGAATATTATGGCATGTTATGATGAATGATATGAACTAGATGTATGCGGAGCATGATTTTATTAATAAATGTGATACGAATAGCATAATTGAGAACGATAGAATGATATGAAGAAAGCCACGGATCCACCTTAAGGTGTGATGGCAGAAATGGGACGCACGGGGTCCCAAATGCTTGGAAGTGCACAAGAAAGCCACAGATCTACCGCACGGTGAGATGCCAGAATGAATACGAGATGCATGGGGTTTCAAATGCCCGAAAATGAAATCGAGAATACTTGACATAATGAAAACGGAGGTCTTAGAGATTATTAAGCAACGTGAATATGAATGATGTTGGTTATCAAGTCATACCTCTTGCTCTCGTTCATGTGGAAAACTTTTTTGTTGTCAATGTTCATCTTGGTGCATTATCTATCTCATATGCATATAGTTTGAGCAAAGATTTCTTTACTGGGCTAGTGTAGCTCAACCTATTATTATTTTCAGGTACACTTCAAGGGTAATGATATAGAGCACTTGACGTGCATATGACTTCATTCTTTTGAAAGTTGATATTGAAGAACTTACTTTAACATCTTGTACAAACTTTACTTTTGGAAGATGAAATTGTAACTTTACATTTGTAGTTGGGAAATCTCTAAACTTGTCATCTTTTGTTTAACTATGGAATTTGGGCGGGTGCGCCATTGTTGTAATCTCTGAATTTGTTCGCATTCTTGGATGGATTATGGTAAAACTTTTAGGGTATTATGATGTATTATTGCGATGGAATTTTATTGAAAATGTTATTATTATTATGTTAAAAATTCAGGGCGTGACATGCACCATTCATCTCGATAATCAATGGTCCAGATTTTTAAAAACTTAACTCTTCCTTGGAATAGTTTTTTAAAATCTGAAACATTCAAAACACTTTTAGATGATTGAGATTATACAACACCGTACTGTGCACAACACATCACTGGGTTTGTTGCAACGAATCAATGAAACCACGGTCATACATACAAGTGCAAGGGCACATTTAGACAATCCTATGTACTCCGCATTACCGTAATGTGCTCCAATTAACGTCCCCATGTCATGGTAGCAATTTATGTGGCAAGTCTCAGGCCCCGTTCCAGAAACCTTCTTAAAAAATAAGAACTTATTTTGAAACTTCTCAAAGAAAAATAAGAAGGGCCATTCCACAAAACCCAAATACAAAGTTTATTTCACATTTTCAAACTCAAAAATAATGTGAATGAAAAAATTTTTAATTTTTTTTGCACCGTATTAAAGATCTCAATGAGATCTATTCAACAAGATCCATATTGATAAAGAAATTATTTGTGTAAGCACATGATTTTTGAGCTTGAAATTGCCTTCTTAAAAAATAAGGAGTTGTGCTATGAGTAATGAGCGCCGAGGAGGGAAATCATATTGACGGCCGCACCGGGCCGTCTCCGGCCACCGGACGGCTGATCCAAGCCGTCCAAAAATTCTAAAAAAAAAAACCAAGGGGGCCTTCACTAGAATCAACGGCATCCGAGGTGTGTAGGGTGCTTAATCCGAGCACCCTACACACCTCGGATGCCTTTGATTCCGGCGGAAGCCCCCTCGTTCTTTTTTATAGAATTTTTGGATGGCTCGGATCGGCCGTCCGATGGCCGGAGAAGGCTCGGCGCGGCCGTCGGTACGATTTCCCTCCTCGGTGCCCATTGGTACCTATATAAATTCTGAAAAAATAAGTACCTTCTTTCTTATTTTTGTAGAACAAGCCTTATTATTGAACAAAAAATAAGTTTTTATTCACTTTCTGGAACGGGCCCTCAGGTTCACCCAACTATATGGTGCATTTAAGAATGCGCATTCAAGAACAGTTTTTGTTCAATCTGTTGTATTTGTTCATATTTTCATATATATGAGATGATCTTATTCGTCGAAAAATATTCTAAACTGTGGTTTTTTATTGAAATATCTTGAAAATAATACTCTTTTCGCCCGAAAATATTGTCCAACCGGCCAAAATCAAAAATAAAATAAAATAAAATAATTCAAAAAAAAAACTTCTTTTGATTACTTAAAAGAGCTCATTGTTATTAAATTCAAATTTTCTTTCTACATTTTATTTTTTCTTGACAAAAAATTTTTGGTTTTGTGGACCGGGCAATGAACCGGAGTGGTACTTAAGGCTGAGTTCTTTTAAACTTAATTTTTTTTTTGTTTTGTGTGTTTTGTTCATATTTTTTGAATTTTTTTTAGATTAATCATCTGTCTAGACGAGAAGAGTCTAAAAAGTATACAAAATTATTACCAAAAGAAAAAAAAAAGTTCACTAAATACAAAAAAGTATAAAACAATTGTCTTTTGAAGTTTAAATGCCGTTTTATTTAAAAATTTTAAACAAAAGTCCATATTTTTATACTTTTTGCATAATTACGTCGAAAAGCTAAACAAAAAGTTGCAAAAAATAAAAAGGGAAATAATTTGTACACTCCTTTTTTTTTTATTATAACACTCTTTTTTTTTTGTCTTTTAATGAGAAAAATACACACAAAATCTTTACTAAAAGACAAAAAATGGAATACGATAATAAAAAAAGAGAGTGTAAAAATTATTTTCTAATAAAAAATACTATACTGAAATAATTGCTCATTTGGCTTTAAAAGTGGCATAGTAACTTTTTTTTTTTTGTCTTTATTTAATTTGTTTTCATTTGTTAGTTTTCCATCAAACTTTTGTGACTTTTTGATTCGTTTCGACGAAAGTAATCGGAAAATTAAAAATTTTGATCAAAAATCGTAATTTTTTTCGAGAAGACAATAATAAGTAAAAAAAGCTGATTTATTGGCTTATTTTTGTCTTTATTCAAAAAATTATGAGTTTGGATAAAAAAATTTTACTTTTTTGATTCCTCTCGTCGAGACGAATCAATAAGTTACAAAAGTTTGGTGCAAAACGAACAAATGCAAAAAAAAATTGAATAAAGAAAAAAAATAAGTAACTCAACTTTTTAATCCAAACCTACCCTAATGCATTTTTTTGGTCTTAACTTAAACTTATCAAATGAGAATTTTGTCCTTATTTTAACTTTTTTCGCATTTTATTTTTGTGCTAAACTTTTGCTTGGTATTCATTCATCTCGATGAAAGGAATTGAAAAAGTAAAAAAATTTCATTTTTATCTAAGTATTTTGAGAAATAACCACTTTTAGCACAAAAAGTGGTTATTTCTCACAATATTTTTGCACTAAAAAAGGTTATTTCTCAAAATACTTAGGTAAAAGTAACGAAATTTACTTTTCCGATTCTCGTTTAGACGAATCAATAGCCGACCAAAGTTTGGCGCAAAATTAACAAATGCAATAAAAATTGGGCGTGACTATTCGAAGCCACGTATTTTCTCCCACAGCCCGTTAAAAATTTTCAATTAGACTCGACAGCTAGTTACCGAAATTAAGATACATTTTCAACATCAAATTACCGAAATATGATATTTTTTTCAACAGCTATTTACCGAAAATGCTCGAAAATGCATGTTTGGCAGTTGTCTACCGAAAATTGAATATATTTTTGACATGTAGTTACCGAAATATAATCTTATTTTCAACAGCTATTTACCGAAATGTAATTTATGATTTCCAACAACCACTTACCGAAATAGAGTGGGTTATGAGAGAAAATACGTGGCTACGAATAGCCCGGCCCTAAAAATTCAAATAAGGACAAAATTATTTTAAGTTTGGGTAAATTACATTTAACCCCCTTAAACTAACACCTGTTACCACTTTACCTCCTTAAACAATAAAACTTGACACTTAACACCCTCTAACTATGTAAATCCCAAATTTTTAGACACCGTTAACGGAAAAACGTTGAATAACCATATTGCCCTCAATCAGTAGGACACCATTGTCCCAGGCCAAGGCCATCAATCTGATTTTTAACTCTGTAAACACAACCACCACACTTTGCACCAAACCACCTTCAACCAAACAAACCCAAGTAAGCGGATGAAGGAGACAATGGACGAGTAAGGGGCAGAAGAGGGTGATTTTCCGGCGGTTGGAGCAGCGGTGTCATCAGAGACGATGGCGTTCGAAGTCGACGAGAAAGTGCTTAAGGCCGTCAAAGCAGAGGTCCTTCTCGACGGACGGCGTGGACTCCGCTGTCGGGAGATCAAGTCTCCTTCAGGTAACAGGGTAAATTTAAACTGGGTTTACTCCCACCGCCACCATTGCTTCACCGAGGTGAAACCCAACAAACCCAGAATACTACTGAAATTGATGCCGGCGATAGATGCGAAGACCGCCGTGGCTCCGTAGATCTATATCATCGGGTTCCATGAAACAATCCTCCAGTCCGGCCGAGACCTTAAAGCACACACTGGTACAACTCTTGAACGTAGTCGCCACAACATCCAGTATATCCAATAGATAGGGGAGTGAGGAAAATCGATACTCTGGTAGCTGGATAGGGTCAACTGCGATGCCGATATGCCGATATGCTGATCTGTTCTGAGTTCTGATCTCGTCGTACTGGTGCCATAGGTGCACTGCGATAGCGGATTCATATAGGCCGTCACCGCCGCGCCGTCGGATTGCCCCATCCCTTACCCGTAGCCACCATGTAAATGATCGAGCCCTTCTGCCCCGATCCCGCTGGCAGTGACAGAACCACGTTTACGGACATGGATTAAGGGTTTTAATAATGATAGAGGTCGGGCTGACCATATGGAGATTTCCCGGTGGGGAGGTTTGCCGGGGGAGGAGGGACGAAGAGAGGGAGATCTCGGTTGTGTTTACTGAGATGGATATACTGAAAAGATATACTGCAGAAGGGTGTTTTCATCAGGGGCAAAATGGTAACTTAAGGGCTCTCCGTTACGGAAGTTACCGGATAAGAGTTTTCATTAGTTAAAGGGGATTAAGTGCCCAAACAAATAGTTAGAGGGGGTTAAGTGTCTCCGAGACATAGTTGGAAGGGGTTAACAATAATTTACCCTTTAGGTTGGCCGCTTCTATTCGCAGCCTTTTATTTTCTCCCATAACCCGTTAAAAATTTTCAATTATACTCGACAGTTAGTTACCGAAATTGAGATATATTTTCAACATTCAATTACCGAAATATAATTTTTTTTAACAGCTATTTATCGAAAATGTATGTTCGGCAGTTGTTTACCGAAAGTTGAACATATTTTTGACATGGAGTTACCGAAATATAATCTTATTTTCAACCGCCACTTACCAAAATGTTATTTATGATTTTCAATATCCACATACCAAAATATAATATGTTATGGAAGAAAATAAAGCGCTGCGAATAGTTGCACCATTTTAAGTTTAAGTTAAATGCCAAACAACGCAGCCCTATTCAAATACATTTAACTAAAATTTATCGAATCGCGAGCAGTCGAAATCCCCATCAATTTCCTGCCCGTTGCATCAAAACCTTTGACGTCCGGACCCCAACACAGGGCTCGGCGATGGGAGTCCCGGCTTTCTACAGGTGGCTCGCCGATCGGTACCCAAAGTCCATCGCCGACGTGGTCGAGGAGGAGCCCAGGCAAGGCCCCAACGGCGTCCTCTTACCCGTTGACGTCTCCAAACCAAACCCTAACGGCATGGAGTTCGATAACCTCTACCTCGACATGAACGGGATTATCCATCCCTGTTTTCATCCCGAAGGCAAGGTAAAGTAAACACTTTTTATGCACACGCGCTTTTGTTTTTGAGTTAGAAAGGAGGTGTTTGTAAGCTGCTTGTTGACGACATGGCTGCTTGTTTGCAGCTTGGCCTGTCCTTGTTGTTTGGTAGTTTTTTTTTACATTGTATTTGTTGGGTACTACACCACTAAGTAGTCCATTAGCTATTGTGTGCATGAATGTAATGTTAGTTTGAAGGCAGTTGATGGATTAAAAGAGTCAGATGTTGTTGTATTGAGGCCTCGTGCTTCTGGCTTCCAGGGTTTGGTTTTGAGCCCATAGCTCGTAAATTTCGAGCCTTGTTTGCTGCTGCAGAGCCGGCCCTGACATTGGGGGGGGGGGGGGGGGGGGGGGGGGGGGCGCCCGGTTGGTGTGCTAAAGTGAAGATTAAAGATGCAGTCTTTTTGTTGGACACTTGTAAGGAGAACCAAAGTTAAAGGGGCCCTTCCCATTTGTAAATTTTCAGGGGCCTAAATTGGTCGCACCAGGCTCTATTTGATGGCAGAATCAATCCGAGAATCTTGTTTTAGGAGATTTTCTGTTTCGCATAGTTGTTAGAAACCTACGGTACGAGATACGTATCCTACGATTCGTATCGTCTCCTTCCAAAAACTGTGTCTCCCACCTTGTATCCTACGAGATGTTTGTGTATCTGATTCGGTACGATTACTTATTGCAAAAAGTCATTCCATATGTTAGGAAGCGGAACTAAAATGCGTTCTAAATCGTGTCGTGACATTTGCACGATTTAAGAAAAGTAAAACTCAATCCATCAGATCTAGAATAGAAACAACATTTTTCAATCACATTTTACATGAATGACAAGGGTTCTTCTCTTCCCTTTATCTAGGCACAAGAAAGCCTTAATGTGATAGACCATTAGACCCCACTTGGGAAACTCTTTTCATTCTGAAAACTTAATTTTCATATGTATACAACAGATTTTAGATTGTATTTCAGTTGTATATTAGCTTTTGCCTTTTGGTAACGTATCTCAACATTCGAGATATGTCTCCCGATACGATTCATAAAATTAGAAAAATGATACACGACGTCGATAAGTTTCCCAATTTAAAAACACTTGATTTTCGGCCTTGATCCAAGTTATTTGGGTCCACCTACATATTGTATTTGGTGGAACCAGTGTTTTAAAAGGCTCAAGGCGCACCGAGGCACCATGGTCCCCTGGGGCCTCGCCGCGTGCCTCATCAAAGTGAGGCACAATTTATTAAAATAAGTAGAAATCTAATATAGGCAAAACTTCAACATAAGCAGACACTTTTAAAACTTCCAAATGTCATAAAACAGGAAAATTGATTTTGTGGATAGGCTGTTATGTAGATCTTGGGTCATAAAATTTGACTTCTCATATACCCCACGGCAATTACAACGAATACATGTTTTGAGTCTTTCTGATGCACCAAAAAATAAAAACAGTTTTTGACATATTTCGTGGACCAAATGTCATGCTCAGCCACAAACATACTTCTTCGTTCAGACCATACGCCAGAATGATATGTAAAATTGATTTTGCATTTTTTCTGGGACTTTTTTAGAATTGAGTTTACTTTTTATGTATTTCATTGATCAGAGCTGCAGTATCTCTTCAAGACTTCGTTTCCTGCTGTATTTCGTTTTTGGTCACCTAGGGCTAATGATCAAGCACTTTTAATCTGAAGGGTTTATCTGGTGCATTGGGCCATGTTTTAATTCTTTGATCAATGGTTAGGATGAATTTTTATTTATTATTTGATAAGTTCAATGGTTAGGATGAATTTTGAGTAAAGATGTGTGAAACTTCCATGAGGATTTGAGGTTCACGCTTCACCTGCGGTTCGCCTTGGGGTGCCTAGGCCCCAACGGTGCGCCTTGCCTCACCTCATCGCCTAGGTGTGCGGTTTTAAAACACCGGTTGGATCCTCCCACCTAGATTCATTGATTCTCGTATCAGAGCAAATTAAGATCATTAGGTTGCTTTCAGAAGTCTTCTTCAAAATGGTAACTAATGCGGAGCTTGATGAGAAGATTCAATCCCATGGTGACAGGATTCCAAGTATTGAACAATATACCAATGGTTTAAAGACTACAATTGAAGATCAAAGAGAAGAAAACAATGAACATTTTCACCGGTTGGAAGACATGGTAGGTACTATTTTGGAAGAAATTTCTCTTGAAAATGCAAAGGTGTTGTGGATCCACCAACTTCTTCATATGCAGCTGCCGAACATACATTTAAGCTATCATTTAAAAAACTATCATAGCTAACAACATCCTAGGCACAACATATGCCAGTAACGTGCATTTCAGAGGCCAAGGACAAGATGTTTCCCAACCAAGGAGAAGGACAAGATGTTTTTCAGCAAAGGGGACATCTTTCTAAATTTAATATCTCTGGAGTATGGGCAACAGTCCATGAACATGGCTTCTAAAAGGCAGCAAGTAGACTTTTTAGAAAATCCACCTCATTTGGATTGTCCTCATTATTTAAGAGACCAACTTATGTGGCAAACAAATGTTAGAAATGTGAATGATAACTTTTTGAACGGGTTATAAAGGGTTTAAATTAGCAGAGAGTCTCACTTTAATTGGAAGATGAATCCTTAAAACTTTCCTTGATTGGTTGATGCCATATTTCGCCCGGGAGGTTAATGACATCAACTAACTAGAGGAAGTAATGTACAATGCGCTAGTGCTATATTGAAAGGAGCAACACAAATGTGGTGGGCAAGACCTCAAAGAGGCTAATCGAAGAAGTGGCAAGGGTGAAGTAGCTACATGCGATGAACTGAAGACTCTTCTAAAGTGTGGTTTCTTCCCATGGACTGTCAGCAAAGCTTATTTACGAAATTTCCTAGCCTTCAACAAGGACATGAAAGTGTTCATGAATACACAGAGAAGTTCTCTGTGTTGTCCATGAGAGCAGGGGTGTATGAAGCTGAAGAAGTAGAAAATACAGAGCCAGGCTGCGAATTCCAATCCAGGATGATATGGTTGACTTTAGGCTATGGTCTGTGGAGGAGACTTGCCAAGTCGCTTTATGGTTTTGAAGAGAAGATGAAGAGTTTATATGCTATGTACAAACCAACATTAATCCTTAAGTTCCTGCAGCAAAACTAGCACTGCAGTGTCTTGAAACCTTAGATGAGAAGTCAAAATCCACATGTTTCAAGTGTGATGATAAAGGTCATATTGGTGGCACATGCCCTAATCGGAGAGTTACTTTAGCGGTGCAAGACAGTGAAGACGAGGAAAATGCCAATGAAGAAAACAAAGAGGTCAAGCTCATGGCGAGGTTTATGCCGGCTTAACCGGGGTGCTCCTTTATCAATATCAAAAGCATTTCCCAAGTGCAACTCATGATTGGAAGAGTGATTCTATATTTTGCACCAAAGCTTTGTTTTGTGGGCTGTATTGCACATTGGTTCTTGCTAATGGTAGCTCCAAAAGTTTTGTTTCGCGGGATTTTGCTCAAACGTTGGGACTTAAAGAATTGCCAATTGCTCAACCATATTCTATCTCATGACTGTGTCAAGGTAATACTCTAGAAGTTAGTGCAAGATGTTGAGATTTCAATAGGAGATTTACTTTGTGACAAAGTTTTGTATGAGGTTGTTTCTGTGTCAACATCTGAAGTTAAATTGGGCGACCATGGATGAATCATGTATGATAAAGCCGACACCTTTGACATGAGGGCAAGTACATATACATATGCATATGCGTTTCTACCCACGATCTTCTGGAAACCTATCTAGGCTGGGGACCATTTGCTGTTTGGTGCTTTTTAAAACATTACTAATTGATCTGTGTTCAGTTTGAGCTGTATTCTTTTGGATTAGTAGTTTATGGGTCATGAGAATATTCCATTCATCTTGCTTACAAATGTGCCTAACATCAACTTTGCTCTTGTACTGCTTCACAATTTTGTCGAGAGATCTGTATTACCTTAATTAGTGCTTGGTTTATTATTTTTTCGGAGATTTCAGTTTGTCCTACCTGTAATGTTGTTCATAGATCTGGATTGGTTTAATTGATATGATTACGAGAAAGACAGTAGTTTGTCCTCCTCTTCTCTCCCTCTCCCTATTTTCCTGTCACGACTTTCGTAGTATACTAGCTTGATCCTGAAGATTCTCTGCACGTGCAGTGTCCACATGCCACTTATGATTATGTATGTAAAGATTCATTGTTTGCCCAAAAAGCTTCTTTATATGTGGAGTGTTGTTGAGTGATCTGTTTTGGTTTAACCGTTTAATTGTTATGCTTTTGAGAAGGACTTCAAGTTTGTCCTACCTCTCATATTTGCCTCTCTGCGTTCTTCTGTCACAAGTTTGATTTTATACTAGCTTGATCCTGAAGGCTCATTCTATGCACATGCAGCCTGCACCTACCACTTACGATGACGTATTTAAATTAATATTTGATTACATCGATCATCTATTTTCACTGGTCCGCCCAAGAAAGCTTCTTTACATGGCAATTGGTAAGATTGTTTTTCACCCAAAAGTGCCTTATTCTCATCCTATTTGCACTACATCTAGCTTGACCTAATCTTTAACTTTGTAGATGGGGTTGCCCCAAGAGCTAAAATGAATCAGCAACGTTCCAGGCGCTTCAGAGCAGCAAAAGATGCGGCTGCGGCTGTAGTTTCTCTAACTTTTGAAAGATGGTCATACCATACTTAAATTTAGAGAAAGTAAGTGAATATGCATCCTTTTGTTTCTCTTCTTCAGGAAGCGGAGGAGGAACGATTGAGGAACGAGTTTGAACTTGAGGGCAAAAATCAGACTCCCACAGAAACATCTGACTCAAATGTCATAACTCCTGGCACTGAGTTCATGGCAATGCTCTCAGTAGGACTTCAATACCATATACAGTCTAGGTTGAATCATAACCCTGGCTGGTGGAGTACAAAGGTTTGGTAGGCTGATTCCTAGATATTTCTTGTTCTCTTTGTCCCTTCAAGAACGATGATTCCTTTTCTGTGGAGTAATCCCTTCTGGTTCTTTTTGATATATGCTTCTGGCTTCCAGGATGCTTTGTCTGTGTTAGTTTATTTATGGGGCTGCATTGGGTGATTATTTGAAGGTTATACTCTCTGATTCGAATGTTCCTGGTGAGGGTGAACACAAAATCATGTCTTACATACGGCTGCAGCGTAACCTTCCAGGTTTTAATCCGAATACTCGGCATTGTTTGTATGGCCTGGTGAGTGACTTATTGTCCTTGATTTGTTGATAAAGAATAACCTCTTTAATCCTGTTCTCTTTTTGCTTTCACATTGTTTGTGGTGGCTTAAAAGGGTTTGAATTTTCTGCATACTTATCGTAAGATTGCAAGTTGTGATGTTTGGAAAGAATGATGTAGCTTATTAAAAGCAGGATGCAGATCTGATTATGCTGTCTCTAGCGACACATGAGGTTCACTTCTCAATATTAAGGGAGGTGGGTGGCTGCTCTTTGCAAATTCCGTTGTATCTCTAACTCCTTGGTATGATCAACATTACTAGTCTGTTGCCTATTTTACAGGTGATAACCTTGCCTGGGCAGCAAGAAAAATGTTTCCTCTGTGGTCAAGTTGGTCATCTAGCTGCTGACTGTCGTGGTAGGCCAGGTGGCCAAGATGTAGATATGAATGGGAAGGTGGTGGATAACACGCCAATTCACAAAAAGAAATATCAGGTTGGATGCTATCATCTTGGCTTCTGATGCTTCACTCTCTACTTATTATTTTCATTTTGTTTGCCATACCCCATGTTAACTCCTACTTATGAGCGTATTTGGCCTGGGCAGTTCCTTAATATCTGGGTGTTGCGAGAATACTTGCAATATGATTTGGAGATCCCCAACCCTCCATTTGAGATTAGCTTTGAGCGATTGGTGGATGACTTTGTGTTTCTCTGTTTTTTTGTTGGAAATGACTTTCTTCCCCATATGCCAACACTGGAAATTCGTGAGGTATGTAGCTGGCTGGCAATCCGTCGCTTGAATGTTCTATGATTAAACAAGTGGTTAAAATATCATGTTTGCTAATTGTAGATGCTAGTATATTTTTTGCTATTAAAATGGTTGCAGCATTGTTAAGAATCAAAACTTGCTAATGGTTGATGTTATTCTCTCTTTAGTATAATCCTCTGTTCATGCTGCACTAAGAAAAACACACTTTTCTTCTTCAGGGTGCTATTAATCTATTGATGCATGTTTATAGAAAGGAGTTTGCTGCCATGGGTGGTTATCTTACTGATGCTGGTGAGGTAATATTCTTCGTTAGGGTTCCACTCATCTTTGTTTTTTGCAGATATATTTAGTTGTTTTAAGTGTAGATATATACTACAGCGCACACGTAGAGCTGCCAAAGGTTCACAAGCGTCATTCTAGGATGTTTATGAACTCCAGGCTTGCCCTTCTACATCAACTCAAGGGTTCATGATTGTGCTTTTGTCCAGGGGCGGACACAGGCAGTGGCATAGGGGGCCCCCGAGCCCCTGCAACTATTTTTGAAATCCTACCAATGATGGTACAATTTACTTGGTCTCTAATACGAGAATTGGCCCCTACAAATGAATTGAACTCCCTTCTATAAAACTTTCCTTATCTATCACAAAAATAGAAAACCCTACATTAAAGTTAATCTCCTCACCTTTTTCATTTTTATCTTGTTCCCTTCTATTGGTTATGTAGTTAACTGAGCAAAAAATGATCTATTCTTTTCTTCTTCTTCTTCTTCTCAGCCTCTCTCTTTCATATCCAAACAATGGAACAAACTCAAACCTAATTATTGATTCTCTATGTAACATATCAATTAGCATTTTGTAATACCCATAACGAGATTCTGACGGTTGATTTTTCTTCTGCTACGTATTGAGTCCCATTTGGTTACAAGTTACTGGATTATATACATATGGTTTGTCCCG